>BHDV01018432.1:27709-43477 GCA_005406045.1 Adoxophyes honmai
ACTTTAAAATTATTTTACCACTCAAAGTCGTTGTCACGTAAAACTTTCGCCCGTATACCGACTTTACAGGCAACCAGTTTTTTGAGAGGGATTTTTCAACGCTTCTGCCATTATTGTTTCTTCCTTTTCTTGATTCTGCACAATATTCTCCGCAGCTATCTTTGAAAAATGTTCATTTAATATTTTATGCATGTATAATACATACATTTCCCGTGTGGTGCCGGGTTAGAATGGCACCTCCCCCTTTCTTCCCGTGGGCGCTGTCCAAGTTTCCATACAATTTTGCGATAACTCATAAACGAAATCATTATCGACTGCATGATTGTTTTGAACACACTAGACGTACTGTGCACCACCAAGAGCGCGTTTAATTCATACGTGATTATACCTATGGTAACGACATAGCGGTATAAAGTACTTGGCTTTATAAATTGGGCAATAAAATTGCAAGACATTGCAAAATTTAGACTAGCGCAAATCCTCAGTTTTCGTACACAGCACGACGCTTTGTCTCTATTATTTCTTTTTACATGGAGGTATTTTTACGAAATGTTAATCCATTCTTGTATCACCAAATAAATTTTTCTTTCACAATTAAACTTGTTCTTATCCAGTGCATTTTTACAGTCCCGATCCGTCGCTTAAAACACCCATACCTACCTACCTACTTAGCAAATTTTATTTTCGATGAATATTATTCTTGAGGAAAGTGTATTTGGTGTAATAAAATAAAGTAAATAAACCCTCAATTTTCCGAATGGTTGTTTGTTGTTTGCTTGCATAATAGTTGGTAATGTTTTTGTTTTGTGTATTGTTGGTATTTGTGGGTATTGTCTTGGTAGAATTCTGTTACCTACGTATAATTTTCGGATCAGGTTGGCACTTCGAACCAAAAAGCACCAAATTCCTGCCAGAAGGATGGGTTAGGTGAGGTTAGAACTGCTACCGTCACAAAACCAAAATCGTGCCAGAAGGCCGGCCACATACATTCGGAATTTTTCCGTTCGGAATCTCGAATCGGACTTTCCGAACGCAGTCAATCCATACAAAATCAATGGACCGCTACACACATTCGGAAAAAATCCGTTCGGAATTCCGAACGGAAAGCTTGCGAATGTGTGTGGCGGTCCATAGATTTTGTATGGATTGACTGCGTTCGATTTTCCGATTCGGGATTACGAACGGAAAAATTCCGAATGTATGTGACCGGCCGAAAGGTGGGTTTGGTTAGGTTAGAACTGCAACCTGACGAAGCGCAGTATCATAGCTCTTTGCCAGAAAGTACAGCCACTATGAATGTGTTTTTGATGAGACTGAATGCAGAGTATCAGCCTTTTTAGCAAAAAAAGCATTAGCCATGACCGATTTTTTCGTTTAAGTAACCTTACGATCATTAACAGCGTTTGAAATATCCTATGATTTAGCCAAGTAGTCCAAGGTAGGAGTATCTGTGACGGCTCGGCAATTTTTTCATTATAATAGTACTACGGTCATTATTTTCGGCTATTAGGTAAGCTTATCCAGCGACAGCAATTTCACATATTTTCTATTAAACAACTTTGCTGGAAACAAGTACCTATTAAAAATGTTAATTTTTATATTACTTACAAATACTTTACGATGTTTTTCACGGAAAACTTGACTGCGAAAATTTGAAAATTTTAAAATGCGGTTTGAAATTTTTTAAACTTCAGAATAAAAAAGCCAATTCAAACACACAGGGTCACAAAAAAGACATCTGTATTCCCGCAAAAGATACGCGAAAATATATAAATTTTGTAATATTTCGTCGTACAAGGTCGCACGTGCCTCTAAACTGCCAAGTACTAAAAATGAAAAATTAAGAGAATTGGTACATACTGTGCTGTGCTATTAGGTATTATTCCAAATTTCACCAAAGTATCAAGGTCTTTGTCAATCGGTGGTATTAAAAGTAACGATGGCAAAAACTAAAGACAGATTCGTAACAAGTGAGGGTTTTCTTTTTAATTTTTAGTTGGTTCGATGCCCGGTTGACTCTAGTCAAATTTAAAAATCTTTCAATGCAGTTTTGTTTAGGGGTAGGCAGAGCACACAAAACGTTACATAGACAAAACGATGACTATTTCACGTCCCTATGTCTGTTTTACACCCTACAAATCAATCCATTTACACTCGAACCAATTGATTCCTGACCCACCAAAGAACCAAAGAACGTCATATCATATTGCTTTCCTCTACAATGGAAAACTTAATTATGTTTATTGTGACAACATTCTGTGGTGGGTTAGAAATCAACTGGTTGTAGGTACTATGCATAGCCAAATTCTTTACGGTACATAGCTAGTAGGTAATTATAATAACTCCAACGTAAGAAAAAACACAGAACCGAACATAGAACCTCCTCCATTTTTGAAGTCAATTAAAAAAATACAGCGTAACGCTGTCGGTTGCTCTTCACTCACCATTCCATTTTTGAAAACATTCCGTAGGCCATACCATAAGTCATTCTAAGTCAGCATTGCATTAGATTTAAAATTGGAGTTGTACTTATGCGATGTTATCCAACGTGTCGATGAATAGACTATTAAATTTGAATACAATAGACTTTGATACTTGCGTTAATCGATTAAAGGTAAGCGAAACAGAACCTACTATCCTGCCAATACCATGAGAAAGTCTGTGAAGATGTTTGAACGTTAGGACTTTTATTACATAATCATTAGAAATGGCCACTGGTTTACGATATAAAAATGAATCGCTAAATGTATTGCTAATCCCAAATCTCGACAACAGCTAAACCAATATTGCTAATTCTTTTTAGAATATTCCTTGAAATTGAACTTGTTTTTGAGCAGATTTTTTTTTTGAAAAATCTCGTTTTGTATCTTTATTCATAGCCGCAGAGTCTGCTCAGCATATTATGATCATTGCGGTAAAAATAAACAAAACAAAATGACCTAGGTAGGATGGCAGGTACGGCAGTAATCATAAAACTACAAAGGTGAACAATTACGCGTGGTAAATAAGTCAGAAAATCGTATTATTTCACCATAATAATGGTTACATTGTGTAGGCAATTTAATAATAGGCAACAGAGTAATTCTACTCATTATCCACCAAGACACATACCTAGTTTTTTAAATTTACGAGACATTTCAACCGGTCTGGGTAATTATTAAACAACAAACATGCCCCAGTGTCAAGTTCAAGCAAAGCAAATTATAGTGATAAAACCGTGTATTACAGGAATCATTTGGAGACACGTTTGACCTCTTCATTAGTATTAGGTACACCCTAACCTAATGGTTTGGCAAGATTTTACTTAATATCAAATCAAAGTTTCATTTATCTCTTGCCACATTTATATATACTTAATGGAGCTACTATGTCGCCCAAATGACGATAAAATTGAGCTAACAAAATAAATGATAATTGATAAACTGATAAAAAACTCTACCATTACTGAAATCATCGTTTTTGAGATACAACTTTTGAGATAGGTACAACCTGGTGGCGGATAGACCGACGGACGGAGGGACGGACACCGATATCTCTCTAATAGGGTCCCGTTTTTATCCTTTGAGTACGGAACCCTATAAAAGAGCATTTTTAGACAAACGCCATCATACAACATACTTATTTTTTTATTTTTTTCTTACGGCGTCTTATAAAACAGATTATTTATATCGGTTGTATGTCACACCGTCTGTCTTTCGGATCGTATTTGGATTATTTCGGATTGACAGTCTTGTGTTTAACATGCCTAATTATTTGTCTGGTAATATTATTTGGTTGGGTATTCTTATCCTTCATGGTAATAAATCTATGGCCTTTGTTACTTAGGTACTGACTTTTATTACATATTGTTAGTACAGGTTTGAAATAAATAACAAACACAATATCGCAAAACTACAGCAACATGTTCTACAACTAGGAACAAAAATTACGATTCAGAAATATACGGATAACGTCCTAAATCGAAATTAGTATGACATGCTTAAAGAGCCATAGCCCCTCATCTTGCTGCCAAATGCGCTCAATAAGGTGTATCTAACTTTGTAAAATTCTAGACCCTCAGATAAATGTTCAGCAGAAAAATATAGAACCCTATTCATTGCCAACTCACGATACGATAATATCATACAAATAATCTCTATAGAACACCACAAAGCAATAAAATAAGATTTCAAAATAAAAAACCGACAAAATAGACTCTATAATTTTGGAAGCGCTAGTCCTTAAGCTCCAAACGATACGCTACAGCGAAAACGGCGCGGTGGCGTGACAGTCAGTACCGTAACTAGGGCGGTGCCAACGGTGCCCAGGCACAGGGCGCAGACCCTGGAGGGGCGCAGAAATGACCAGACCAGTACCTTCAAGGGCGTAGTTTTGAAAGCTTGCACCGGGCGCATAAAAGGCTATTTTCGTCACTGGTTATACTTAATAATCGGAATTAAGAAAGAGGGCGCGCAAAGCACCGGCCGAGAAAAACGTGTGGCTGTCGTGGCTTCACGCCACCGCGCCGCCTCGCTTCTGCTGTCATTGCCTTTAGATCAGAGGTTTCCAAACCTTTTTTTTCCAATAAACCCCTTTCAAGAATTTATTGGTTTGGTGGACCCCTGCTGCTATGTTTCTACTAAATCAATTTCTAACCACACCTATTTCCTACTTCCCGTGGGTGTCGTAAGAGGCGACTCTGGGACAGGGTTAGTGTATTGTGGGCGATGGGCTAGCAACCTGTCACTGCAATATCACGTTTAACCATCTGATTACACTGAAACTGCTAAACGTGGCACGTGCTCTGCCTACCCCTCTTGGGAATACAGGCATGAGAATATGTATGTATGTATGTATGTATGTATGTATGTATGTATGTATGTACCTGTTTCCCATGGACCCCTGGGGGTCTACATGAACCACTTGTGTAGCGTTTTAATAAATGCGAATTCGTTCATGTTTCAGGAGCGTTGCAGCTTACGAGGTTGGAGAAATGGAACTTCTGATCCACCAGCTAGACGACCCTACCCTGGAAAGTTTCGACTACTACAACTTAATCAAGGCGTTTTCCCTGCAAGCCGACTACTGGCTGAGCGACCGGGAGTACTATCCTCAGGGGCATATCATCATGATGGACATTAAGGACTACACTTGGAGAGTGCTGCCCAAAGTCAACATTATGTTCTTTAGGGATTATCTCCTGTTTTTGCTGGTGAGTCCTTTGTTTCGTGTGCTCTGCCTACCCCATTTGGGAACACAGGCGTGATTGTATGTATGTATGTATGTATATCCTTTGTTTACGTCACGTTTTGTGTGCTCTGCTAAACCCTAAGGACTTATGCGTTTTTTTCTTTTGGTGATGCTATTTAAAGTTCACCGTATCTATGGTTTACTGTATTGTACTTCTAACTGAAACATGTATTCCCAAATAGCACACAAAACATTCCCAAGATATACCTACCTTAAGTTAGTTTATCAATATCAATACAACTTCTAGCTTACACTCTGCGTACTTCGGTTCCCATGCATTACATCGGTATTGTCATAATTATAGTCGAAGTAAAATTTCTGGTAACTTTTTAAATATATGGGTAATTTTAGTGTCACAACACAGAGAAGTTAGTTGTCAAGCCGGTGGATGCATACCTTAATAAGGCGTATTTTACATACGTTAAAAAGGTGCAATTTGTGTTCACCACTCAGATCTGTATTAGAGTCTTCCCCACACTAGTTTTCTTTTCTGGAGCCACAAAAAGAGCTCATAATCCTCAAAATCTTACATAGTAACCAACAATACCTAACTCGTAGTATACGGTTTTAGGAACAGGATGAAAAACAACAGGAATAAAGAAATAAAGATGGTAGCTACCTTAAGTCAAGTGTCAGGTGTGTAACTATACTTGCTGTGGGTCCCCGGGTGTGGCGCTGCTTGGTCTTTGCTTCTTCCAAAGATATATGTTTTCCACCTTGTCCGTCAGTTTGTCTTAAGGAAAAATGATGAAATATCAGGAGCAGAGCAGGAAAAATAGGAAAACTATGGATTTTACGTAATTTAAAGGTAGAGCATGTGTGCTCGCTAGCAAGACTAGTTTGGAAGAGAGGGAAAGGAAGGATCGAATGAATGGAATAAGGTTGGTGAATTATTGTATGATACAGGTTGCGGTTTGTTGCCAGACTAGAATAAATAATCCTAAACATACGGTCTGCACTCTAAACTATATCCTCAAGGTCTACATATCTCTAAACCAATCACGAAAATACCCTACTAAGGTTCTAACGTATTTGTGATTCCGTGCGCGCACGCAATGCCGTCACTTTGCGTATGCGGTTTACTTAAATGAGTGGTCGACAATAAAAGAATCGACTCATGTCAAGGGTAGCCTTGTGGTTATAATGTTATTACCTAAGTAAGTTGATCATTTCTCAAAATTTAGGCAACGTTTTATGCTGGATAATACATAATAGGCCAAGGCATAATTATGTTTTAGATGATGGGTTGGCAACTCGTCACTATTATGCTTTTATGCGAAACGTTATACGGCATGATTTTGACAAAAGTTGTAAAGCGCATACATAGATGTGTAATTTACATACTTTTTAACCGATTTCAAAAATGGAGGTACTCAATTCAAAACTGCTTTTTATTTCAGGAAGGCATGCCCGTGAGAGTGAAGGCAGCCCACATCGTCAACTACCCTCCTTATTACGAAAAACTGTTCGCGCTAGTCAAGCCTGTACTCCCATCGCACATAATCAATGTGGTAAGTCTTGTGTCATTCATGTTGTGGTAACCTGGCGCCATCTATCACCGAGTATCGAAAGTATTGACTAAGGTTACCTCATCGAAGTCATTCTGTTCTAAATAATCTATAGCAGTAGAACCACGTGGAACTCAAATCCAGATTGATGAACATACCCACACCGACATAATAAGTTGACCTGCCAGGATAGGTTTGAGTTACACTAGCGCCCCTTTTACTAGGGACATAGTGAGGTCTATAATAACACCTCTCCATTTCTTCCGTGGATGTCGTAAGAGACAACTAAGGAAATAGGTTTAGGTATCCTTTAGGCGTCAGGCTAGGCAACCTGTCACTAAATACGACCTCTTCCATCTGTTTTCAAACCTATCATAAAGCTAGAAGTGGCTGCGAAGCGTGAAATAGGCATAATTATGGTTTTGTCTATGTCACGTTTCGTGTGCTCTGCCTACCCCTTTTAGGAACATAGGCTTGAGTGTATGGATGTATGTATGTATAAAATTGGTAATTTAATAATTCCAGATAAACTTCCATCCGACCTATGAGAGTTTGCATAAAGCCATTGGAAAGCAATACCTGCCCGCGGAATACGGCGGCGACGCGCCCGAAGGCATGCGGCAGCAGCACCTGAAGTGGGTCGGCAAAATACAGGAAGAACGGTAAGAATATGAAAAGAAACATTTAAATACAATTGGAATAAATATATTTTCCTACTCAGAATCAAGAGCACAATCGACATCGATAGAAAACTTATCTACTTCTTTGACTGTGAAGCTTAAGGTCCCGGGTTCGATCCCCGGTTGGGGCAGATGATTGTATGATGAATACGAATGTTTCGAGTTTTGGATGTTTATCTATATATAAGTACTAGCTTTTGCCCGCTGCTTCGCTCGCGTTAAATTCAGGGTGACACCGAAGAGATCTCGCAATTATTTTAATACGCTGCTGTAGTGTAGTATGTCTTTCCATTGGCGTATAGAATGAAAAGATTCTGTGTCCAATACACGCGAATATGCCACATACAACAACTGTCCATGGGAAAAGCACGGCTTCTCTAGGTTCACCCCAGCCATCTTTAATGTTTAACCTCGCGCTTTATTAATGGTCATAGTGAAACTAAGCTCAAAAGGAAATTGGAGAAAATTATAAACTGGAACAGGAGACACCAGGAGATCTGTGGGAATTATTGATATTCGTGGAATGATTACATTTTCACCTTTTCTTACGACGGTAAAGATAGCTAGGCGCTAAAGATACCTATTGCGGCCAAGCTGTGTGACATGAAGTCTCGTCAATAATCTCGGTGCATCCGAATTTTGCATAAACATTACTGGGACACACTGGGACGCCTAGTTGTAATTTTATTGAAGCTTGTGTGGGTTACACCTGACATTTCAAGCAAACGAAATTAGAAACTCTGCCTGCGGAATCTGCATCTGCTGCGTTCTGTATCCATAACTGTGTTGTATCTCTTGGTACTTTACCTAACTACCACTGGTAAACATGCCGTGATGGAAAATACCTGTGTTAATGTAATGTTCGAAATCTCAACATTTTAGCTACCTAAGGGCGGTGTTCACCAATCAGTTAAAGTTGAACGAATCGAAAATGTATTGAATTTTCATTTGTTAAAGACCGTTAAAAATACGTTAACCGGGAGTTTTTAGAACGTAAGAACGCCCTTAGTAATTTCATAAAACATAAACAGGGATATTTTACCAGACGTATTTATTTATGTTGATAAAATTAAAAAGAAATAAACTTAAAAGTAATTTTCATTTATTTTTTTGACAAATTTCAATATTTCCAAACTTATATTGGTAAAAAAAACAATATATCAACTTCAGCATATATTCAGATATTTATAAAGATCTGCTGTACATACATTTAATTTAACAACTAACCTAACTAAAAGGTACCAAATAGTACAAATTTGGTACTAAATAATACTGCAATATGAATTGACTGAATTCAGGACCTGGTCCCGCCATTATAACAGTAACCTATAATCAAATGCATTAGCAAATCCAAGTCTACTAAAAAGCGAGTGAAATCCAAATGAGCAACAGAACTGATGTGTCAGCTGTTGTTACAGCCAAGCAGCATAGGAAGCAATTATCATGGCTGAAAAATACCAGCAACTTATTGATCCATATGACTTTATCACTCAGAGACGTAGATTATTACGCTGGCGTGCCGTGAACCCAACTGAATGTGAGCTATTGTATACAGCAACCTCATGGTCCTCATGATGAAGCAGACGGTCGCAGTTTCTATTATGCCACTTATTGCCGGGAGCTACTCAGTATTTCTTTATATACGACGTTATTCGTTTCCCCAGTGGACACCAGACCTGGTGACGCGCGAGCACGCCACGTAGTATTGCCCATGAGAGGAGCAGCTAGTGCGCAATTCTACGCCGGCGGCGCGGAGCGTATGTCCCTGTGACTTGTTTATCATCATTGCAAAACACACGCTCACGGGAATCTGATGACGCTTAACCTCTCGTATGCTACGGAGCAGATCTGCTCCATTTTAAGGATATCTTTTTTTTATTTTTATTTTAATCTCCATCATTTGTAGATATTGAAACAGAAGAGGCTCGAATGCAGTATATTTTTCCGTTCCCGCATACGAAGGGTTAAACTCTCACCAAAAATTATTAGGGATCAGAGGGACGCGGGGTATGAAAACTGCCTCGCCGGCGTCGCAACCCGTTACAATTTCCGCCTCTATAAGGTTCCGCTGCAAACGCACTACCTTCAGGCGAGTGCCGTTACATAATTTTGGTAGCGTTCCCTCAGAAGCACAATCGCAACTCCAATTTTTAGAATAAGACTGTGTGCTGGTAGCCCCGAGGCGCTCACAGAGTTCAAGAATTATACTGGGTACTTCGTTGTAGTTCGAGGATCTAAGGCATTATTGATGGATAGGTACACCGCCTGTTTCCCTTCAATTTCCAGTAATGAGCACTCATGAACAACAGTTGCCTGGTCGTTTGTTGGGGTCAGTAAAACTCGTTCAAACATCCAAAAATTCTCGTGGAGTTTTTCTCGCAGGTCTTCATAAATCAAACGGATGAGTTCATCAATGGATGGCACAATTTTACAAAGAGACTCCGGCAGTCGAATTTACCCATTTGTTTCCTGTCCTTAAGCAAGCTGCAAGTATTTACTTCGTTGGCTTTAGTCAAAACTGGCAAGGTCTGGCGGAAATCACCGGAAAAGAGAAGTTTGATGCTACCCATAGTGCGAGCCGATCACCGTATGCCTCGCAGCATTTGGTCAACTGCTTCTACTGCCTTTTCTTGGGTCATTGTGTATTCGTCCCAAACGTACGACTTTAAGTACTTTAAGATCTTCGAATACTTTTGCTTTGTCATTATTTCAACACATCACATTGCTTCTTTGGCAAACTTGACAGATCTGTTGATATTCGTTACCCGGCGACCATGCGCATCAAACAGATAATAATTCTAAAAACCACCAAAACGTTTTCAGTTTTTGATTCTAAAGCCCCTTAAATAGTTTTTTTTTGTAAATATCTGCCATCGATCTCTTCGACCTTTTCTTGGTTTATCATATGTATCTAGATTCTCATTTAAAAATGAACGTGGAATTATGCGTGGAACGGAAAATTCAGCAGTGTCCCTTGTCATTTAACAATTAAGTTTTTGACAGCTCCGTATCTTAGGGAATAAGGACTAATTTATTAACAAATATGTAAGAAAATATCGCCATAGTGACTTTAGTGCTGAAATAATATAAGCAAAAAAACGTGAGATGGGTTACATAATTTGAGTTTTTATAATATTCCTGTTTCTTTTTATAATATTAGCGTACCTATAAACCTTCATCTGGGATCACTCTATCTACTGAAAAAAACCGCATTAAAATCCGTTGCGTTGTTTTAAAGATTGAAGCACGCATACAGACGGACAGACGGCGACCGCGACTTTGTTTTATAATATGTAGTGATGAAGTTTATTCGTTGTCTAGTACTCATAACACAGGCGTTAATTTGCCTACTTTGGGACTAGATGATTGGTGTAAATATTGTCCAGTGAACCAGTGATATTTATTTATTTATTTATTTAATGTGTTAGCTGTGAACGTTTTGGGGCCGTCCTGTTGCATAAATACAACTTCCAACTTTCTCTCTGTGGACTTTGGTTCCGAGGCATAACATTTGCCTGGAGAGAGATCTCTCTATTGGAGTATTTTCACAGAACAATCCAAGCTTATTGCGCTACCTCATAAATTTTCGCACCAAAATTATCGACACAGAAACAATCTTAACTAATAGAGTATGCTAAAGCAACTGAATAGGTAATAGTGCTAGGTATGTCCAGAAGGTCTACCCCCGAACATTTAGGCCGGCCACTTACATACGGAATTCCGTTTCGGAATCTCGAATCGGACTGTCCGAACCCGAACGCACTAAATTCATACGACATCTATGGACCAGCCACACACATTCGGAAAGCTTCCGTCTGTATGTGGCTAGTCCACAGGTTTGTATGGATTGACTGCGTTCGATTTTCCGATTCGAGATTCCGAAACGGAATTTTTCCGAATTTATGTGGCCGGCCTTAGGCGCAAAAACATTGCTCTCTTTCTACCGTTACCTCCTTGGCTGTAGATGTAGATGTTTCATGAAGTCTCGCCGGATGGGCGTACCTAAACAGCTAAGTGGACTTCTCCTGCTAAACTTCTTTTTTTTTATTGTTGCAGAGATTACTACCTCAACGATAACCTATGGAAGGCTGATTTGAAGAAGAAACCGAAGACCGTGGAGAGTGCGATGACGGGATCCTTTAAAACACTATCCATCGATTAGGACACTTTTGATAATTTTAATTTAAGTAGTTTAAAATTGGGTCTTTGTCTATGAAATTGCTCTTGTTCCCTACATATTAGTGTAAAAGAAAGCATCCAATATTTATTGTGAAAAGTTTCACCGTAATGAAACCAAAGTTTTTTTTTTTACGGAAAAGAGAGAGTATCGAAACCTGCACTTATTTTTTTTTTATTATTTTATTAACTCTCATAGTTACCTACTTTTAACGTTTATTAAATTTAATATGAACATAAGTTTTTTAATGTTATTTAGGATTGTATGGAAAAATACCATATGTCCCTACAAAACGCCAATTTCATAGATAATGACCAAATAATGGGCAATATAGAAATTAAACATTAAACTACCGTGAGACTCACTCATGTTGAAAAAAAATCTCGGATAACTCACGTTTATTAAATCACGTTTGAGTCGCGCGAAGAGAGCGGAGGCGCGCAGTGCGCGTTTAGCAGCAGCAGCCGCCGCGGCTCCTAGATGAAGGGCTACGAATTAGCCCGAATCATGTCGAGCTAAACTCGATTTGATAAACGTGAGTTATCCGAGATTTTTTTTAAATATAGAAATTTAGTACTTAAATGAATTGTTTTTAGCACAAATAAATATGCACTTGTACTTTTTTATTATTTACAGATGAGTTTTATACTAAGGTTTCCTTAAAACTTACCTAAACATATGTAAGCCATGATTATTATTTTCTGTTCTTAATGTTACATTGGTTTGGGCACGTGGACAGAATGAGTGAAACAAGGGAGTGTAAACAAATTTCCAAGGAAAGTGTGTTAGTGGAAGGTGGTTGAGGGAACCTCGAAGAAAGTATATCGACTTAATCGGCGATGTTCTGAAAAGGTGCCAAATTAGAACCCGTAATCGTCGAGCATGTATGCCGAGTGGGATGAATGTGAATGAATCGAAAGAAGTATTTCAGAATATGTAGAAGCGAATGTCGCTCTGTGTACCTACCTGCCTATCTTGCAGCGAATATGACGTGATGTTTATATGGAGAATTCTCGAAATAAGGACTTCATTTTTGTACCAAATGTAAGTAGGTATATAAAATGGATGTATGGTACGGATGGATAGATCTACTTCTGAGTAGAAGAAGAGGGAGTCCTACTCTGAGGCCTGTTGTAGACGTCCGGTATTTTCACCGGACAACGGACCGTTTGTACGCGTGTGTACACGCACCGTATACTTGTCCGGCATCGGTGCGTGTACACACATCCATTGTGTATCATACACCACCGCGAGTCCGGCAAATAAAACGGTCCGTTGTCCGGTGAAAATACCGGACGTCTACAAGAGGCGTTAGATGTAACCCGCTGTTACCGTATCGGCATTACAAATGGATCACACACAAATGTTAGTTTGTGTCTCTTCTTGACATGACAAAACTTAAGAGGATAGGAGGCGCGCCACTTCTCCATACAAACTTAGTCCCCTAAATTTTTGTTTTTTTTATTTTTTTATTTAGAATGTCGATAAAAGCAAATCGTAGGGGCATAGCCACAACAGATACAAATATAATGTAAAAAAAATGTTTGCTCTAATGCCATTATTCACGGAGAAAACAGGGGACTACGTTTGTATGGAGAAGTGGTGCGACTCCTATCCTCTTAAGGATTTATAGCCAATAATTGTAACAGGGATTAATACATACATACATACATATCGTCACGCCTCTTTCCCACAGGGGTAGGCAGAGACTACTTTGTTCCACTCGCTACGATCCTGACATACCTCTTTTGCTTCATCCACGTTCATCAATCTCCTCATACATGTTCGTCGGTTTCGGGTACTCTTTACCTGACCTGTTATTAACAGTGTTAAAGATTAATAAATAAATAAATGGGATTAATAAATTTTAAATTAATCCCTACATACATACATACATACATCACGCTTGTATTCCCAAGAGGAGTAGGCAGAGCACATGAATTCAAGAATGCAGTGCCACATCTAGCAATTTCAGGGTATCCAGATGGTTAAACGTGATATTGCAGTGACAGGTTGCTAGCCCATCGCCCACAATACACTAACCCTTTCCCAGAGTCGACTCTTACGACACCCACGGGAAGAAAGGGGCAGGTGCTATTCTAACCCGGCACCACACGGGAAATTAATCCTTATGTATGTGAAATAAGTAAAAACGTATTTTTTAAACGCGATTCGTCCTAAAGTTATGAATAAACAAATAAAGAGCGGTCTATATCTAGAGGTATCTATTTTCAAACCTAAAATTGTGTTAGAAGTGTCTGCAAACCGTGAAATCGTCATAATCATGGTTTTGTCTTGTCTATGTCACATTTTCCTTGTGGTGTCGGGTTTAGAATAACACCTGTTCATTTGTTCCGTGGATGTCGTAAGAGGCCACTAAGGAATTACGGTATATTTTAGGCGACAGGCTAGCAACCTGTCTCTATTTAGGTATACCTGCCAACTCAAAACCTGAAAAAATATGCTAGGAGTGGCCTCGAAACCTGAAATAGTCATGGTTTTGTCTATGTAGCGTTTCGTGCGCTCTGCCTACCCCATTTGGGAACATAGGCGTGATGTATGTATGTAAAATGCATTTCAATCATGCGCGTGACTTCACACTTTCTTTTTGTCGGCTCAAAGCTTACGGTACGCATATTCGTATACATACGGATATAACAGAAAGCAGACGTCTTTTTAAGGTTCCGTACCCAAAGGGTAAAAACGGGACCCTATTACTGAGACTTCGCTATCTGTCTGTCTGTCTGACTGTCTTTCTGTCCGTCTGTCACCAGTCCCCTTAGCACGACAGTGCGCGAGTAGAGACAAGCGCGACATAGACTTTACCTGTCACTGTCTAACTAGAGACGTCAGAAAGTGACAGGTAGACTATCCCGCGCGCGACGCGACTAAAGCGTGTTGCCGTGCTAAGCCTACAGGCTGTATCTCACGAACCGTGACAGCTAGAGAGTTGTTTTCACAGAGATAAATAAGGGATGGTCATTAAACAGAATAAAATAAAAAATAAGGGGGTTCCCATAGAAAAACGCGTTTTTTTTCTGATTTTGGTACGGAACCCTTCGTGCGCGAGTCCGACTCGCACTTGGCCGGTTTTTGTTAAAAACGTAACAGTAAATTCGGCAACAGAAGGTCAGCCCGCGTTCCAAATTGACTGACCAAACGAGTTAGTTGACCTCATACGAGCTTTACTGTGATTGGTGGTCCAAGATTTAAGACAAACTTGAAATGACGCAAAACAGTTTCTGCCTCGTGATTTTGTGCCTTCTTCAATTTTCATATTGTTCGTTGTTGAATGACAAAAAATGTCGGTGAGGAAAGGTTTTATTATAATTTTTCAAAGGTTTTTTAATACTTAAATTTTCAAGGTTTACTTAATAACCACTATGTAAATTATGATAGCTTTCAAAAAATAGTTATGTGTTATGTAGATAGATACATTATAATTCATGCATCGATGGTCCATGCACTATCATATACTTTTTACGACACCCACCCCAAAAAAAACCAAATGAAACCAACAAACAACGTTTAAGCTTGGTCATATCTAAATTTGACTTTATTTACAAAACTTAAACATGAGTTTACTGAGAGTAGCCATCTATCAGTGCTGTACCTACCTCTTTTATAATTTTAAGCCAAAAAATATCCCAAAAGTGGCTACGAAACTTAAAGTAGTCACCGTTTTGACTATGTAACGTTTAATATGCTCTACCTACCCTATCTGGGAATACAGGCGTGTATGTGAATGCGTGTGTGCTCGATAAATACCTATGGTAGAGAAAAATCCCGTGTGGTGCCGGGTTAGAATAGCACCTCCCCCTTTCTTCCCGTGGGTGTCGTAAGAGTCGACTCTGGGAAAGGGTTAGTGTATTGTAGGCGATGGGCTAGCAACCTGTCACTGCGATATCACGTTTAACCGTCTGGTTACCTTGAAATTGCTAAACGTGGCACTGGATTTTTGAATTCATGTCCTCTGCCTACCCCTCTTGGGAAAACAGGCGTGAGAATACGTATGTATGTATGTAGAGAAAAAACAAAGTTTGTTTAAACAGTTTTATTGTATTTGTCGTCAAAACTTAAACACAAACTTAAAAATATCATACACGATTATTACGAGCCTTTAGGTCTACATCAGGGGTTCCCAACCTTTTATTCCTCGCCCCCCCCCCCCCCC
>BHDV01018432.1:56393-109720 GCA_005406045.1 Adoxophyes honmai
AATACGGCGCGGCCGCGGCGCCGCCGCTCGCGCACAAGCACGGCGCGCCTCACGCCTGGCACCACCATCCGCATGCGCACTACAAGTGAGTCTTAGCTTACTGGCACTTGGACTTGGAGCATGTTCAGATGACAAGCACTTACTACTACATAACAACTTATTCAGGTTTTTGTTAAAACGTGCGTTGAACGCTACGCTAGCGCACGTCACTTTGAGATCATTGCTTTTCCATATTTCCGTTCATTTCAGCATCAACATCGGCAAGTTGTGACCCTATGCCGCAAAACCGGTTTTGATACAGCGGCGTCCCAACAGAATATGAACGCTCGGCTCAAGCAATACATTTCAATTTCACTTACAAGCAGATAACGGCAGAAAGAGATGACAATATTTTTACGCCTAAACGTAACTTTTCCAGGGCTGGTAGCGGCGGCGTGCTCTCGCCGGCCGGAGGCGTGTCTCCGGGGTATTTACCACCGCCGTTGTACGTGCCGACGTACCATTACCACACGTAAGTATTACTACTTTTTCAATATAAAAAACTGCTAGTAACCCTCTGAATCCATCTCCCCCAGGATTTTAGGGCTCTTTTACACGTCTGTTTTGTGTCTACCAGCGCTTCAGAAAGACTATGATTGCCAAGAAAAATGCGCGGCAAAAAATTTAGCGCACTTTTTTTTTAACATACATACATATACATACATATACTCACGCCTGTATTCCCAAGAGGGGTAGGCAGAGCACATGAATTCGAAAATTTAACATAAACACTTTAAAAACAACCGGAACATCATTAAACATGTTATAAAAGTAATAATGTACTTACTTATGAAACAGTAACTATGTACATATAAATCAGTAAATGTCGTTTTTTGTGCATACATTTAAAATGTGGAATAAAGTGGTTCACAAATCACATTTGGGGTTTTTCAATTCTGAATTTTGTCTTTTTAAATAAAACGCAGAGAAAGTTTTTTGTCTAAATCTATTTTCGTTCGTATCTGACTTACAGGTCGCTAAATATCGAGTATACATTTAGCCTCATTGTAAATTGTACGATTAGAACTTTATTAAAACTGCAAACCCGCACGACACCATACTTAAAACAGGGCGCTAAATATCAAGTATACATTAACCACATTTCAAATTATAAAATTAGATCTCTATTAAACAATAAACTCTCATGATGTCCCTCTCTACCCTCAGCGGCGGCGTCAGCGGCGTAGGCGGCGTAGGAGCCGTGGCGGGTCCCCCTCCAGCTCATCACGCGAGCGGAGCCCGACTACCCGGCTACCTTCAGCCCTACTCGCCTACCTACCTCGTGCCGCAGCACCCGCAGCAACACCTCTGGTACACCGACTGAGAACGGCATAGTCGAGCGGTAGCACACTACCATGACGAACACAATCAACCACTTTGGGGAATCCTCTAGTACTCTTGAGCGGTGAGAGGCTTCTGATCATCACGACTAAAGAAGCCCTTTGGCTGTGGTTCCGGATTCTGGTATTCTGGGGACTGAGCGCCAACCTACCGCTCCGGGGCTAACACTGTCGAGCGGCAAAATTGGCGACCAAGTAGAAGATGCTTCGTTGGAAAATTATGAAATTACGATTAGACGAACTATTTGATCGGTTTAGATTATTTTTTTTTTTTTCGGGAGATTCTATGGTAGATTCTCCAGCCTCAACCCTGAAATGTTTTAAGCGGGAATTTATAAATTATTTAGATTGAGTTTGTACTTTCTGCTTCGTAGGGACCTCAGTCGTGAGAACTAGAAGGATAGCTTCACGTGGTGTTTGGTGGGAGCTCGTCATGTATAGCCTCCGGTTGGGTTTAAAGGTGACGATAGACTTAGCCGCGTCTCGAAAAGACGCTTAGGACTGAACCACACTACAACTTTTAAAGCAAAACTATGATTAGTGTGTGTCTGATATCTTCAGGTTGCTGTGCTGACTACTCAGTAGTGAGCGTATATTATTACTCGTTTGAACCCGAGCTCTACGTACAGTCGCGACGTTTCTGATGTGTAAGCTTTACCTGTAGTAGCTTGTACTCGTATGTTCGGTGTTATGATTATTTTCGTCTCTTGACGACAGGCGTAAATTATTTAGTGGAATGGAATCGCCGATCGATGTAATGTATTGTTGTATTGATTGATAATTATGTTTATTCCTTATCGTGTATGCACTAGGCGGTAGTGATATAGGGTTTGTTTATCGCTGTATAATATGGATTGTAAATTTTGCGTTAATTTGTTTTTTACTAAGATTTTGCTGCTGAGGCGAAGAGTAGGTTGCATTTACTAATATTTTTATCGTAGACATTTAATTGTTTGTACCAAATCTTTTTAAATGGGGAATGTATTCGTGACTTTGTGTCGAGCGCGCGTCGGCCGACTCATAAGTAAAAGGCAGGCCGTCGTGCTGCGTCATTTCTATTTTAGTTTTACGTGGCGGTGATTTGTCAATTAAGGTTTGATTTAATGATTAGTGGTAGAGTAACAGTGTTGCGTTAGGGTCGATTGGTGTTTTGTTACGTTCCATATCACGTAGCGTAGTGACGAGGCATGTACGCTGTTTACCTGTATGCATATTAACGGGACTTTTTATAATTATCGTGTAGATATTAACGTGTAGGGCGCGGTGAAGGACTACTTGTATAGCTCTTAGATTCGAATAAATTAAACGAAATTTAACTATCTAAGAATTTTATATTAAAACAAAGTCTAGTACGCACTAATAGGTAAACTACGAGTGTTATATGCATGTATATTCTTTAGATAGAAAAATTAACTATTCTTTATTATTGAGAAAAAAAAAGAAACTAATGCAATTAATTTACGACTGCAATCTTAGTTTACTCGGATAGTTTAGCGAGCTTGTTCTAATTCGCTGATCTGCGTCGATAAAGACTGGGTGTTTCGGTTTTGCACATTATCATAGTGAACCACTGCGTCCGGTCGTCCCATTGTAATTCTTTTGTTTATTTTGTACTACGTTCCTTTTCCGTGAGGGGGGCTACTTAACTTTGCCAGGTTGTCTGGAGACGCCATCTTTGATAACAGCAACGGTGGCGCCTCCTGGTGGCGTGGCCTACGCTGCCCGTTCCCCTGGCGACCGGCCAAAGCAATTATATTTAGTCATATCGTACAATATTTGTATTAGCGTTCGAATCGGCCCGGTCGCTCGGCTTATTTTTCGCTTATTAGTCTTATTTTTATAAGTTGTAGCTTAAGTTTTATTTACGTTTAATAATCATTTCTAATCCTAGTTTATTATTCACTTACCTAGTTCGGTCACTGTGTTTTCCAATAAACCGATTTATTTTGTGACAAGACTACAATAATGTTTTTAATTGTATTTAGATCATTAAAGTTGCTGCCCGACAATAATTATTATGTTTAGTTGTATTTTTTACGGTTGTAGTTGCTAATGTAAACGCATTATGATTATTTTATTCATTAATGACATAATGAAATGACACGCGGCCGTCGCTCGGACCGCGGCGCACCGAGTCTGAATTTGTTACACTAACGCTTTCAAGACTCCACTTCCAAACTTTGCTTTAGATTCGACACTCACTCTCATTCTCCTAAGGATGTCGCTGTGTGTCTTTTTAGTCATCCTTATAATTTGTAATGTCATATGACGCGCTGGCGCGCAGTGGACAGCTCAGCTAGTGGCCTGTGTGTCGCACGTTTAGACTATACCTAGAGACATCAGAGAAAGACAGATAGTCTGCAGCTTAGCTATGGCTTGTCCAGTGCGCGCTGCGCGTGCGCCGCGACCCGTGGACGCGCGGCCGCCGCTCGAGAGAGATTGTCCTTGGACAGTAGTCACTGATCTCTGTTCGCGTACGCACTAAAATAATATTAATTTAACCCCGCGGCGTTCGCGCCCGTTCGCCTCACATTCTTTGATTACTACGTATTAAGTCTTATTTCGGAGTTTTGGGGTTTATTATTTAAGTATATTATTAACGAATGGAATGTTAATGTTTCTTATTAGTGAAATGCTTACAAAATCGATTTAGTTGATTAATTGACTTGCTTTGTACGGTGTATGGGGCAGTGTGACGCGGCATGATCCATTGGCGCGATTCTGTGATTTAACTCATCTTTATATTAGTTTGATGCAAACTTTGAATTGTAAATTTTGGGTGGTTGCAATATATATAAAATTCCATTTTGCTAAGCAGTTGGACGAATTCTCGCCCCGCGTATGTATATTAGTTGTTTGGTTTCGTGGCGCCGCACCCCTGATACTTAGTTTAGTTAGATGCATGGAAATTGTAGTCCACTGATATAATTATTTTGACAATAATTTATTATCCTATCGACTTAATGTACAAACACACTAGTGTGGGTTGATGATGGTCTTATGTTTGGTTATGTTATTTTGGTAGATTACCGTTTGGTTTAATAATCACAACATAAACTGTAAGTACCGCAGGTACGTCCGAGAGCTAACTCTGTACAATGATGGGTATTTTTATGTTTTAATTTAGCTTTAGGGGCTTGTTCAACACGAGTTGAAATGTTTTAACATGTTTTGAATTCGATAATGGGAAATCAGGGATCAGCACTGATGTTGCTTAATTTTATCTTCAATAATAATCACATAGTTATTATAGAGCAAATGTAAATAAACATCCAGATATCCCTTTTTATTTTATTTTTATTTTTTCCTGCTCCCGCTCCTTTCCGTAGCGCGCGGCTTGCGTCCGCGCATCGCAACTAGTTTACTCGTAACCGCCGCTGCCGTGACCCGCGACCAGCAAACCGATTGAAACAGGACCATACGCACTAAAAACTTCCGGTTTAACCTATATCCGTTGTTCAACTGTAAAACGAGATTCAACCCGAATTTGATAACATTCTAGTGAGCTAGCGACCAACTAGCTTCCCTATGAAAGATCAACTCGCATCGGTTAGTATGTACTTTTTCAAACCACGTCTTAATAGTGCAGATCATACTTTGGTATACGTCACGGAGCGGCTTACTATAGTCAATAGTGGCGGGCGACGCCTGAAGCTGCTGTCTCGACAATAACCCAGTGTGAGACAATAATCATTATATCATTTGCCGGTTAGAATACGTTTTAGTTCGCCCCTTATTAGTGTCCGTACTATATCAATGTTTATAGGTCCTGTATTCTCTAGAGGATTCATAGTTATCTAGACCGCTAAGATTTTCAAAATAAATGGCTAGTACTAGTGCCTGTTCTGATAAGGTGTAGGTTTTTCGTTTGTTCTCTTAAGTTTCCTTTCACTACATTTATGATATTTTTCATTTGAAGGGAACACTTTTTAAATCAACTTTTCAATGTGTATTAAATCGTATATTGCGTCGTTTGTCATGTAAACTAGAAACTCGAGTCTAAAATTTTGGCATCATCGGCCATTTGTATTTTTTGTAACGTCTAATGAATAAAAACAAATTACGGGATATATTCCCTTTCTAGTATCGTACGATTCATATCATTTGAGGGCGGAGTAAAACCTCAAGTCTTAACGCGATTTTACAAGCTTTCTTTTGCTATAGACGAGAGTTAGTACCACAACGAAAGGCGGATTATGGGTTAGGGTATAATTTGTTGTGGTAGAGGAAACCCCTAGTTTATTAGTAAGGAGTATATTCTGTGGTAAAATAATTTGTGAACTAACTAAAGTCTCATCGCCCGTAGAGCGTGGCGACTTGCAATCAGCAGTTACAACCGACTGAGTCCCTCATCACTCCATCATTACGCCTCCTCACCGCACTAGACGCGGCTTCGAATCAAACGGTAATAAGCACGTTTTAAATAAATAACTATTTATTACTTAAGTAAATGGAACGCTTAAATAAACAACTAAGGAAAAATTAAAAATGGAAAAAATACGTTCGCGGTGTTTGGATAAGGTTTATGGAATTTTAAATCGTCTTAATGTCTCGATGTGCGCACTTTAAGATCTTTCAATGTACCGGCTGTAGGGATAGTTAGGTGTAAAGCGCCTCCGTAGTGGGTGGTGGGAACAACTCTTACTGGAACTTACTTTAAGATACTCTCTGGTATAATACAAAGTCTGAGTCACGCGTTTGTTATAGCTAGTGTTCTAGTGCTGCTAATAGGCTCTATTTTAGCATTTGTACATTAAAGTTCGATATCTACCTAATGTGTGTGATAATAATAATAAGCTTTTCAACTAGTTGAAGTACAATGAATTCTAATGATTAACGTATAGGCCAATGTTTATAAACATTATTTTTACACTATCTAAAGTAAATGTGATTTTGTCTGTAGGTTAGTTGTAATGTTTTAGAGGGCTGCAGTCCAGTGTGTGGGTCGTTTTATTTCGCAGCAAACCTCGGTCGCCCACGGCACGGGCTCGCTCCGAACTACTTTGACAGACCGGAGTCGTTGGTGACAGCAACTAAAGTTCTTAGCCATTAGCGACGACGGTTGCGTCAACGTGAGTCGGAGGCGACCCGGCCCGTACCACGATACCATGAATATCGCCCAGCTTTAAACTGTATTGTTAGACGATGTTTGTAATTTGTACGTAGGTCTGTCTGAACTGCTCTCGCTAATGTTTTGCCGTCCATTGTTAAGGTTCGCGGCGGACGCTGGACTGCTTTTAATGTTCGACGTACTATTCGTTCTATAATCGCATACTTCGACACCAAACCGACTTATTACGTAAATTATAGATGTCTAAAATAATTTTATATTTATCTAGAGCTTATAGAGTGGTTAGGGCCGTCTGTAGGTTCAGGCGCGGTCTTTCGGGTGCGATGTCGATGCGATCGTTTACACTTTGCAGCACCCCATCGACTGCTGGAAAGGGATATACTAGCGGTAGTCAGCTTTTTTAGGATCTTTATCAAGGATTTGTACGAGCTATGGGTGTAGTGTTCTGCGTTAGGATACTTTGACTGGCGCGCGGACGCCTGCCTGGACGGAAGCTGAGATTACGACCTATTTGGAACAATAACTAGGACAAGCTTGATAGCTACCTGTTGTGGGATGTTTCGTTTGTTTATGTCGTTCGGTCGTTCCATGTTGGAAAGGTCAAGGCACCGAAGGTTTACTCGTGATGCCTGTTGTGAACGATCCAGGCCGGCCGTCCGCGTCCGCTCCTCAACAAACAAATTTAGATGGCACCAATTTCTAGACTTCTTAAATAAATAATTTATTTTATATACGATGTGATTTCGATGTCCAAAGTTAATCGAGAATTGCTGTCTTAATTACTCTACTATAAACGCCTGGCGTCCTTCTGGCCGCGTTTCAAAGGTTAAGGTTTTTCACGAGCGGCCAGAGGGGCCCCAGGGCCTACTCTTAGTAATCAATCAGTGTCTCGGTGTTGCCCTTGTCAGGATGTACGACATACCTACCTATTTATGCTAGATTATAGTCCCAAATAACGTAGGATTATGACCAAGTTAGCAAGTGATTTAAATATATCTTCAAAACACAAATATTATAATGTTATGATACGGTTTAGCATAGCACCGGCGGGCGCGGTTAGAGGGGGGCATTAAAAGTACAAAATTTATCTCGCCCCCTGCCGACACGCTTGTTAAGTCACTCGGGTTAGAGAATTTGCGATGACTTATAATTATAACATAAAACAAATGATAAACGTAAGTAAACGAAATTATACAAGCTTCGCAATAGTTTTGGTGTTATTGCTTATAAGAGATAATGAGACGGGAAGAACAAAATAAGTGGCAAACGTCATGCAATAGACTGGTTTAAAGCTGCCGACAATTAACGCCTGTGATTTCCATTTTGGCGTTGCCGCTTGCTCCAATATAGGCGCTCGGGGATACTCGGGCACGCTTAAATTAATAACTAAATAGGTAAATTAAAAAATACTTTATCATCTTAGATCTTCAACGCAGGCTGTGGTTTCATATAAAGTATAATAAGCAACTAATCTGCTCTCATCGCGAATACTCTGGCCCGAGTCACTTTATCTTCTCGTGCTCTAAGAGATGTTTCATTACAAATCGTTTCTAAGTAACTATTTCAAACGTTATAAATGTTGTAATATAAAGTAGTGGTTACGTCAAATTATTTTTCAAGTTAATTTGAGCATTGGAAGACTACCTAACCCAACGTGTAATGATAATCACTTATTAACGATATTAGATTCGTGGTAGCATAGCTGAATATCGGTGACAGGATCACGTTTTCGAATTAAACCGTAATTTTATAACAATTGATGTGCCTAAGTGTAATATTCTATAAAATGTAAATAATTAAATACTTAGTTACTGTACGAGTGTATATTATTAGAGGGGAGGTTCCGAATATCGACTTTGTATTGCGGCTCTGGCGCGTTAACTTACCCAAATTGTAATGTTTTGAGACAATAACTCCTCTTTTGAAATCTAACCTTTGCTTTAATGTAATTGTATTTCAATGTGTCACCCGTCCGAGTAGCATTGCGGAATTATTTTAATAATAAAATCATCTTTACTGTGCTTTTTAAAGTCGTTAGCAAATTAACTTTCATAAAATTAATCGTCCGCGATGCTATTCCGACACGGCTATTTTGATCAAATCAAAATTAATATTTTCAAAATTGGCTAACGTTAACCCTTATTTGTAACTGTACCTGCTAACTATCTGTCACTTAACGTTGTACTGACTAGCATGTATTTTTTTATTCAATAAGTACATACATAATTAACTAGAAATTTTTACCTGAAATAACTTTTTTTCACATAATGGACACGTAGATCCGTCTAACACTAGCTTAGATGTTTTTAAATTGTTACAGCACACCTGAACAACCTTTCCATTTAATCAAGAAGTTAGTCACTGTTTCATTGGGTAATATTTATGTACCAATAGTTTAGTAAGAATCGGTACCTTTTAGTGGCGCCAATCCCGCGCTTGGGTGTTACTGCAGCCAACGGAAAGGGGTACAAGTCAGTTTGTAACTTTGGATACAACTAGAAAAAATCCAAACGAAGATTGTGACAATTGCCTTTCAACTTAGTTTGAATTGCAATTGTCCTACGTGGATGATCTACCTCTTTCACCCCAAAAACTGAACAGACTTGGAATATCGCTACAAGTTTACCAGCCCGAATTCTTAGGCTTAAATACTCGTTACATATAAAATTAACAGCAATATTTCACTATTGTGTAATGTCACTTGCCATCAGCTCTAATGAGATCCAGGCGTAGCAAATTTTAGACTTATCTCGTCGCATATCCTAACCTAGCCCGTCAATGCTACTTTCTCTGCATTTCCATGGGAAACAATGACTTGTACCCTTGTTCAGCAGTTGTAGTTTATTTAATCGGTAAAGTGTATCTCTGTATTTATCACCCATAACCGCAGTGTACACGATCGACGGGTAATGGGTAGTTGTGTAGACTTGATTGTGATATCAGTAAACATTTTCATACGAGCATCCAACATACTCTTTCATTTCACCTGGTTATCCTCTTCCTCCTTCCTCATTATGTGTGTATGTGTATATGTATGTAGGGTTACTTTAACTCGCTTTCGTACTCAGAATCGTAAATGAATTTTCAAATGTTGACACTGGTTAAGCACTAAAGTAAAACGGAAATTCAAGTCGTAGCTAAAATTTACGTCTCTAAGTACGACAGTTAGCAGTCTCGTGGGATTCAAGGAATAAAACAACAAAATTACTGAATCAATAAGCTTTTTTTAACTAAATTTAAGTATTAAACATTAATAAAATGGAGCTCATACATAAACTATTACACATTATTTATATAGTGTTGACCGAATGTTTACGTGTATCGCTCTGCCGTGAGACCACGCGGAGGCTCGTGGTAGCCTCTGGTTTACAGTGAGCTATATTTGGCACGGACTAACACTCTATATTGCCTCTGCTGCTTAATGAAAATAATATTTATACATAGAATTATTTTTTGTGTATCCCTTACAAAAACCTCTGTACAGCCCGCCTGAATAAATACAAGTGAGTGCACGATATTTACAGTGCGCGGGTGGCTTAGCCTTCTCACCTAAACGCTTAGTCTTCAGTCAAAATATTCAAATCTGCCAGAAATTGACGACAGGCACTGACTTTAATGCTACCGTTATCCGTAAGATGTTGTCTAGTGGTGTCAGCTGTAGCTAGCAGCGCCATAAGGGCTCAAGGCGAGATATTTACACTATTAGCAACACAGCGCGCTACGGTTTGCGAAATTTCATCCCATTCCTACATCATGCACAAGAAATGGAAGACAATTTCGTTGAGGTGTGTAGTGCAGCACCGTTTACTGCTCCTTGTAAGCCGCAACACCCAACATCGCCAGCAACATCTTACATTCCTTAAAACCTTCTATAACATTCTTATGAAAACATTTTGATGTATTAAATTATTTCTCATCCGCTACCAAGACTCGCCAGGGATACGTTTCCATGCAGGTTACCAACTCACGCAGTAACATACACTATTTTAAACAAAAAAATATTAAATATGACAATTGCATAAAGTAAAATTATGTTCTGAGATCATATTTAATACATCACAGGTGTTAGAGAAAATTAAATTAAAATTATGACATCTCGATGCCGTAACGTATTATTTCGATTGAATAGGTCGGAGTGCTCCAGGGTCGAAGGCGAATCAAACGGTTCAGAGGCCGCTATGTCCGGCGCGGCGGTTTGGCACAAAACAACATCCAAGTAGATAGACATATCAAACAACAAAACTATAATTATCAAACATTTTCAGGCGTTGTCTTGCGCACAAAGGGATCAAACTATAGCCAACCGCGATCGAGCGACAAATGTCCAGAAAATCTTTCCGGACAGCCATCAAGTCGTTCGGAAAGGTAAATTAGACGATCGCATCCGTGCACAGGACCACGCGTTAGACAATTCATAAATTTTAGAACAAGTCGAAATAGTCTTAATAAACAAAGTCATATAGTTAACGAACACTTAATTTTAGAAGTCTTCGTAAAATCATGCCAGTACGCAGCATGCTAAAAATAATTTAAGGCGCTTTCCTAACTTTGTCAATACTTCAAAAGTTCATTTCTTTATTTTTCATTTCATTTCAATGTTAGTCAGACTCTCCGTGTGTCAAACACAAGCTTTGGCTAAAGGGCAGCGGAGATGCACGACTCGAGCCGTCACATCGACCAGAAGTATTCAATACATTTTAATGTTAATTGGGTTTTCGAGTTCAAGATGATTTTGTTACAATTTTGGACGAGACATGTAAAATAAGATAAAAGCGTCTTGTCTTTTCAATAGTTTTGAGGCAGCCGCGGCCCCTCGACCTAAAATTAACGAGAAATATTTTGTACTTTATTAAAGGGCCGCGGCCAAGGCTAATCGTGTCCGAGGACCACGCGTTGAAACAGAACTAAATCTTTAGAAATCCAATATTATAAAAAAACAATTATCAATATCTATAGTCATAAAGATATAATCCATTAAAATACAACAACAAAACAAATATATCGACTAAAGTTGCAAAAAAAGAGTACTATGCGTCGATCAAACACAAATACTCAAACATACTGAACGCTCGGCAGTTACGTAATGAACTAATGAATTAAGTTAAAATTGGCAATATTTAGTCTTCATCTGTTACGAGGAAGGTAACGATATCGTTTCACATTGAGTATTTGTATTTCTACTATCCTAACTATTGCTGTGCTGTTTGGTTAATTTAAGACACATTCTAATTTGAAAGAAGGTATTTTCCGCATCTTTTCCACAATTTCAGAGGCGGAGGCAAAGACACGAGAAGTAGCTTCTTTCGTATCGGAAATGCGTCGAATATGCTCGGAGGCTAATTGGATGGAAATCTTATTTCGGCCGCAGCTTCTTAGCATTTTCAAGGCATTTGTCTCTGACATCTGAATCTGTTGTGACCGGGAAGCTTGTGAAACAAGACACGTGACACGACAAAATTAAATTGATAATGACAGGCCTTAACGCAAGTCCGGGAGTCCTAACGTAACTAACTCTAAACCTAGTATAACTTAATTTACTTGTCAAAGAGATCATAATAAACTTACAAATTAATTGTCACATAGTAAACATTGCCCAGAACATCTAGTTAATGTCTACGCGCAGAAGCGCGCCGTGTGATGCTTGCATGCGTTGAGCAAATAGTTGTGATGCTAGTGACAGTTTCTCAGGACAGCATAATATATTAATGTGTTACCTACTTTAATCATATACATAATGTCTGAAACTATCTTACAAATTACTTAACATTATTATATTGTTCTCCACAATGCGCATTATCGACATACAAAATAAATTAATGGATAAAAAATAAATTTGCACAACGCCTCTGAGCCAACCTCAAAATTTCGGAGATTTCGACATGATTGTTTAGAAAGCTGCCTGGTTTTGAGAATCTGCAGGGTTTTACCGAGTGAAGGAGATGAGTGGAATTAAGTTTAATTGGTCTGCAGGGCCTAGCTGGGGCGCTTGAAGTGGGTCTGGGTGAGCCGCGCCACCTTGGGCGGGCGGATGTGGGCTCCGTGCCCGCACTCATGCTTGTGGGCATGGGGTGACTTCTTCCCACCCGCTGACAACCGCTTGCGTGGTTTCAGGAAATCTGGAAAAAAGAGACACACTGGTCAGATATTTGCTACTACAACACGAAGACATTTGGAATCTGTGGGTTTTCGACTCAACATGGCAGGTTTTCCGATTGGACAAAAATCTCGAGGCTTCTCAGCGGTTACGCCAATGAACAGAAGTTTTCGATTGACTTATTGCAGCCCCTTTTGACTCGCAGTCGGGTCTGGTGTTCCAGAAAAGTTAATCCGAGACAATGCGCCCTTTTACGACTCTTGTTAACATTTTCCACGGCAGGGTGCAGTTACTCGATACGTCTTGCATGAAATTAGTCGTAAAATCCAAGGGGGTGGGGCGGGGAGCGTTTTACGGCCACGGAACAGAAAGGCTCGCTTAAACCGGCCTTACATGCATTTGACATCTTTACGACTCTATCCGTAAGGATCGAAACTAAAAACTGACGATTATGCACCGGAATCCTTCCCTAATCCTTTGAAGCGGCAATTTCTTTGTGACTATTTCTAATTTTGGAAAAATATGGCCTTAATAGCTATAAAAGTTTTACGGCCTTTTTACTACTGTTTAATCTGTATTATAATGGCGGTCGTGAGTTACCGGTGTGAGAAGGATGCACGCTTCGATTTCTATAGGGTTATTTTAAATTAGTCAATACCCTTTAAATAACTCGAAAGAAACAAAATCAGCCATAAGAGTGAGTTTCAAAAAAATTGTACATAGTTAAGGGCTTTAATAAAAACAAAAGTTAATTGATTCTTTTGTGTAACGACAATTACCCATACATTTTGTATAGGTAATTTTCGTTACACAAAAGACGCGATCGTGATTTTGTTTTTATTAACCCTTAATTTATGTACAATTTTTTTGAAACTTACTCATAAACTGATAAAAGGAACGGTCTAAAACGACAGTAAAGTACAATAATGTTATGCTAATGGAGAATTTTAAGGTATACATTACTTTTAACGATTATTATTAACCTTATAAGATTCTAAGCACGATGATAAAATATTAGACCATTAAAAGAATAGCCCAAAAGTAGTTTTATTAGGTGATGGTACAGATGGAATTGTAAAGAAGACAAGCGAAGAGACTCAATTTATAACTAAGTGGCCAAACGAAAATGGCTTAGCAACACGATGCGCCGAGAAAGAAGCAAGGTCGTGCGTACGCACAGGTATAATATGTAGTATAGCTATTGACAATGCGATAGCGTGATTAGACGCTACAAGAAATTATACCTACGTTGTGTTAGATCTTTTAACGAGATGTCTGAAGGTGACAAGATGACGTTTCAGAAGATAAAGATACGCTCATATTAGGTGGCGTTGTTTAGCCATGCTTGTGAACTGAACGTAAAACCTTGGATTGTTAATGTGTGTGAAAACTAACAATAGATAATGTTTTATCTGTTGATTGCGGAAAACTCATGGCACACCTTTTTACGTGAAAAAGGCAACTTTTCGTATTAATCTAATCCACAGACATTACGTAATTTTAAAGTGAGGATAGCAAGCGTAATTAGTAGTTTTCAGTCACCAATGTCTTGACAAAACTCCAAGACTGCCTGTAACCTTCTCTACGACCAGAAAACCAAGCAACTGCGTGATTTTACCCAAGAGTAAGCAATATCGCGATTTTCAAACTATGGCCTTCATATTTTTCCTCGAAGACTGCTAAATAATCGGCACACGTTTTATAGGAATCGGAACGTTAGTAATAAGACTAACTATAAAAAAGCCGAAGCGTCGGTTGGTGCAGTCGGGAGCCAGTGACGTCACGCCAAGGCCGACTGGTACCGGCGCCGAGGACTTCCCGCCAAATCTACATAACAACAAACCACGTGGCCGAGAAAATGACGAAAATAAAAGCTTACAACAAGAAAAGCTAACTGAGGAGCCCGCGCAAAAGCAATGCAGGTGATCCAGAGCAAGGAATCTCAGGAACAAACATTCTAAAATTACCAATCAGGGAGTGGTTGACACTCTATTTGTTGATATTGATGTTTGCGAAAGTCACATCGCAAATAGCAACTGCTGAGAGCAGATATAGCGTGGAGAAAATACTTTCCCAATGTTACGTAACAAGTTTCCCGCCAAACGTTCAATGGAGCGATTCGCGCCATTTTCTCTCGCGGTAACCTGGCCGTTTCTCGGAGTGTATTGGCAGCGTTCGCGCGATATAGGTCAGCGGCGTGTGATATTTGGTCGGTTAGCCGCGTCCGAGTGGGCAGGGTGTAGGACGTTAGCGTAAACAAATTGGCCTTGAAGACATGCGCGTGGTGTCAGAGCAAACAACTCACACATTCATAGTCCTATGCTATGAGTGACACAACAGGGATCCGATACTTTTATTATTAGACCGAGAGACATTTGAAGCAGGAGCTTGTAACCATGCCGTCGATGATGTAGAGGTATGCTTGTTTAAAACGTAAAAACAGTGGAACGAATGCCGAAAATTGTAATTAGGTCGCCAAACAAGTGGCACGAGCGTTGATATTTAAATAACGGCCAATTTGTGATGTGTGCGAGTTAGTTGAAGGTTGCGTGCTGCGGCGAACAGTAACGCTTTTTGATTCACGTTTCATCGCATTGTTAGCTTATCAGCTCGTTATCATGTGGCGCGATAGTGATTGCTGCGTTGTACAAGTTTCCATTCGGGCAATTCTTTCAAAGCACGAGCGTAAAGTTGTAACTGATATGGCATTTTAAATAATGAGCTAATCTTATCTTTTAAGTTTAATAGGTTACGCGAAATCTTAGGAGTTTAGTCGGTGTGGCTCTGCGATATTGTTTTCGCAGACTGAATGTTATTTGAATGGTATGGTGGTTCGTTACGTAGCGGCATCGGCTGCCGGTTATTTCTGTCGACCTAAATATCCGCGCGGGCGCAGGCGCGACCCGGACACCTCGCGCTATTGGTAATTTACTTGTTTATCGCGCTCTCTGAATGCCTTGCGTTAAACTCAGGCTTACTTTGAAGTCAGATTCTGCCTCATGAAACACTGTCGCTGCATACTTTGAGTACAACAATGTGACTATGAATTTGAAATGAAGTGCACTGAATGCTGCCCACGTGCGTGGGGCGATCTTGTCGGTCTCATGGACAGCATTTTGATGATTCAAGAAAACCAACAAACGCATTTAATCTATTAGTCACACAGCTTGGAGAAGTCACTTTACAATTATTTCGGCTACATACTACAGTTATTTTGAAGAAAATGGGAGCTGCAGCATTATGTAGAGCGTTAGAGCGTGATGTCATTATTTTTGGAGCGCCTGCCACTTCTGTTCCATTTCATTCAGTGCCTTAAATATTAAATCAGGTTGACTTTGCTTTACTGCAGCATTCAAGTTTCTTTGATATAGCAATGCGTGAATGGTTGTTTTGCCTTTCTCTTTGCGACTCTAGCCACTTTCTCATCAATGTTCACGCTGGTTGTTGCATGCACAATCGCCACGTTTTGTTGCTGTAGCTATCATTAGGATTCCAAGGCAACGTTGCGTGCAATGTGTTGTTTTGAAAGAACATCTGGCTTTTCAGTAAGACCAGACGTAAATGAAGAACATACTGAACATACTTTCAAGTGTCGGCTTAAATGGACGATCGTAGTTAGTGACACTTTTCGGTGAAACGTCAGCCGTTGAAGGGTGTCGTTGGGCTTTGATGCGCCGGCGCAGTGCAGGAAACAACGCCACGTGAATAGATAATCTCGGAGCGTGTGGGAAGACAATAAACGTTTTGTTTACGTTTTCCGAAAGTGTTGGCGCATGTTAATCGTGTTTATGAAGGGGAGGAAATACCACCCAAGCCATCAGCGGCGCTTTGAAAACGGCCCGAAACCTAACATTACGCGGACAAAACAATGGTGTTAACTTCTTCGAAGTCGGTAGAAATGCTTTGGAAATTTTAAAAGCGAAATTTTTGAAATTTGTCTTCTTTAAAGGGAAATTGTAACGTTTAAGTAATCAGGAGCGTACAAAAGGTTGCCTGTTCGATTCTGTATTATGTCCGATATCGGTTCGTGAGAGAGGCGCATACTCTGGGAATCGTGTGCCATTAGCCGGGTCCAGACCGCATAGCCCCGGGCTAGCCATCAAACCAGGGAGCGGGAGCACACACCTGCGTGTTGAGGAATGGAATCTATGGAGGTGCAATTACAAGGTTACAAGAAATACTTTACAAGAAAGTGGAAAAATAAGTTACTGTGGTTTTTTACGTTTCATGACAACGATCGATTAGTAAGCATAAGAATAAGAAACTTAGAGAACCAACTACACAAATTCGTTCTGAAAACTCAATGTCCCTTTTTTGGCTAAAATAATTGAGAAGCATTCGGTGCGCTTTTTCCTTCAAACATGAGTACTCTTTGTTTGACCGTAATTGCGGGCAACACGACTCGAAGGCGGTTGCGAACATTAAAGATAAAAGCACTGAATGGGTGCACGTAATAGCATTAAAGTTAGATATCACACGTGCGTGAGTCAGGCGGGACGATAGACTGAGCCTACGCGGCGCTGGTATATTTTGGGAAACTCAGATGCATCTGTGGAGTGTGGAGACGCTCAATCTTGTCTCTAAACAAGTCTGGACAGGCCCGAACACGTCACGCCACGCGAGGCAGTAGGCACAGGCACCTACTATATTTTAAATGTATTCGGACGGGGTATCGGAACGGACGGGGATTTGTCAGACGTGGGCGACCGCGGCCGAGACCAAACAGGTTGCTTCGGCCCTAGCGTACGCTGCCAGCCTTTTTTTATTTTATTCACGTGCTATAGGGCTGCTACGAGTTGCGTTCGCGCTTCGATACTTACGGAAATTAGTAGTTGAAATGCAACGGCGAGCCGGGAGAATGCGCGGCCGCTGCATTGTGATTGCGAACCAGTTCCCAAATATCTAGGTCGAGTGAAAGGCCGGGCGATGTCCACATCGCTTGTTAGCGGATGGGGCTCGCAGGAATATGAACATCTAGGCGCGGGCAGCCCTGCCGACGGCGTCCTAGCGCACCTCGACGTCGAAGATAAAAAGAGCAACAAAAACTAATCCCGCGCAGCTCTTGTATATACACCCGTATAGCGCATGTGTATAGTTGTTTGGGCTCTCGGCTACTGGTTTTGAGACTTGACAGCCTAAACAAATAAGTGACACGCACCCAGGTAGCGGCCATTGTATCCCGCCCTTAACATTTGTTAAATATTATCTGATATCGTTTAAATTGCGGTCGATCTTGGATTATTTATGGCTCTCTCGAAGTTGAAGACTCTTCAAATGCTTTCGAGGACAGTTGTTTGAAATATGAGTTTATGTCCACTGGGAATTGAGTCGATGCGCATTTTTATTGTTGGCGTTGCGTTTGCGACAGGAAATAGCGTCGCTTACTCACGGGCTGAGTCAGAGCGTTTCCAGTTCGCTTAGCTTCCAGATTTTTAATTGGAATAATCCATACGGCCATTGTAGCGGCGTGAACAGCTTTCGTTTTCACAGAGCGAATGTATTGCATAAAAATGGAGATTAAAGGCTAGTAATGCGCGGAACTGAGAGCCACAGCGTTATTAAATCGAAGCCAATGTGACTAGGCAGAACAACGCTAAATTACAGGCCACATACAAATTGTACGGCAGCACTAATACGGCTATTCGGGGAAGTCTAGAACCGTTCGCGTGTAATTATGCGATCTGATCTTTTAAACAGGATGTCGAAAATTGAACGTTATCCAGCGTTTAAGAAAATTGAGTTTATCTTTTGAATTACGAGTGTTTTTTGCTTCGCTTTTTCGTAACGTTTGACGGGTTTAGTGTGAAATTTTGGGTTACCGCTTGTTTGTTCGGACAATTAGTGCTTTGAGATTTTCGAGATATTTTTCACATGTTTATGGTTCGAATTTGTGGTGTTCAGCAAAATGTCGCGGGGTATTTGTGGTGGAGGCCGTGTGAAAACCGACTGAGTCCACAGTAAGATGTAGCTGTCAATAGTGGCGGTTGGAACATGTTTAAACGGGCACGGGAAATTTAGCTCTAGTGTGAAACGGCTGTGTCAGATTGCCCGATGCACTGTTACTTCGAGCGTCTGGTCCAACAGCTCATATTTCGTCTGATTCGTCTTGAAATTGATCGTATCAAATGCACTGTAACGGAGTATAACTACAGCCTAATTAAACGCGGTTACAGTTATCGTGATCGTAGTACCGTTACGTAAAATCTACTGGTGGTAGGTCGACTTGTATGTAGATGTATTGTGAAAGTAAAGAATCATTGTTGCGTGTCTATTGACACACAAGTCAAGGTATATCCGTGGCGACGACAATACACCATTGAAATTAATTTTTTTGGCTTCTCCGGTAAGAAATCTTATTTCTTAGTAACACGCAAGCGATGGGAGATGCTTCTATTGTAGTAGAAACTTTGCCTATCACATATAACTTCTTCAGCTAAGTTTTGATTGGTTAAATTAAATTCATCTCTCCCGACTAACTCGAGGCTGGTCGTAAAATTTTGGTTCAAAAAGGCACGATCATTAAGACAAAGTGTGGCGAGATAAAAATAAGATTTAGAATCTCGATACGGCGCAAGAGTGCAGCGTAGGTCAACGAACGACGTTCATCTTGAAATTATTCACGTGACCTGTTGCATTATGTTTTAATTTTAGTACGATTTTATTTGAGGCGTAAAAAAAATTGACGGTATTTGTCGTTAACTTGATGTGGGTTAATGTTCGGTTTTATAATGAGTCTGTATTTGGCATTGACTTTGCATAGCCTTCGGCCTATAAAATTGGATGCGTCTCAAATTCCAACAAATAAAGCAGTAAATTTAGTTCTTGGGGTTCGGGACTATCACGATAAAAATTGGCCAATTAAAATTCCCATGCCGTTATCGCTTGATTAGTCAGAATTTTAAGCCTTTTTCGAATCGCCAAGTTCTTTTAGAATTTAAAAATAAACTTGCATCCAATCATGGTTCTTCAATTGTTTTTTCGCGATAAAATAAAACCATATTTCCTTCGCCGGTTCCCTTGCTCGATACAAGTAAAAAAACTGGAGTGATAGGAGTCCGTCTATCCCTGTGTGTGTATCCTGCAGCAGGTTGTTCACCCTGGACTGATCTGCAGGTGGTTAAGTAACGTGTCACGACACAAGCCACAGAAACTAGGGAGCTGATAGTTGAGGCAATTAACAGTCTAGATTAGCGTAGTGGGTCTGACTAGGGTTGTAGAGATGTGGAGAACGAGTTATGTTGAGTTGCGAGCTTGCGAGTATGCAAGATGTCAGAGACGATGTAACATTCAACGTACAGTACATTATTCAAGCTAAACAACATTAAGTGCTTAATCTGCGGTGGTCTATATCGGTAGAGGGTGTAACCTCGGTGATAATTTGGAATATGTAAAAAAAAAGTGTTTTTCAGTAAAAAAAACTTCATCCTAAAAAGTGTTTTTTCGTAACTCAAGATGTTAAGTTTTTTTTCTTATTCTACGGATGCAGGACACTCGAGAACCAAAAATGGTATTATTCATCAATTTGACGTTTATTTCGTTGCCGATGTAAGCCCTATTTCAGTAACTGGGAGCTACGATCTTCGGTATTGAAGAAATGCTTTTTTATTTGTAACTTTTATAACTTATACCCCAATGCATTATTCTCACGAATAGAAAACATGAGTAGCGAGTTACGCAGATGAAAAAGATTTCGAAGATACGCGGCTCTAGCGTCCCTAATTTGTACGCATCCCTTTTCCAAAGATATGGCAGTACAAAAAGGACCAATAAATGTATTATTGATATCGACTACTGTGTATACGATATATTATCAGGACTTAATGAACGTTCAAAAGGCGGCGGATCAAAGGGACTTCTGACGCGCCGGCCACTTGAAGTTGCTACCACGTACGCCATCTTTAAAATCGAACGGCTCATAGTCTGTGGTAAAAAAAGACGCGGCAATTAATACGAGTATCTACCCATGAGTGAGAATGAGAAACCACTGCCTGCCTAGCGAAGTTAGTAACTAAATGAAAGTGCAGTTATCGGAATAATTTTTAATATTTAAGACGCCACTGATCCGTGATCACTGATCACTTACCTATATTTTATTCTTCAAATAAGTTTTTTTTTTTAATTGAAATAAAAGTAAATAAATGAAAATAAGTTGTACAACTCGACGCTTGAAAGATGAAATGATAAAATTAGGTACATACTCGTACTTACGCTAATACCTAAGTTATCCTACATTACCTTATCAGCAAAATTTGCCGATTTCTGCCATGTATTTAACTCAATATTAAAACATGTCGCATATGCTATTTCGCCTATCAAGCGAACTTCATTCGGGAGAAATGTGTGACTTCACATTTACCCATTCTATTATCTCCTACCTCCTTACCAAAATAGTTACTCAATCTATAATCTGAATTGTAAACAGCAACATTGAATGGACTGTGAAGAGTCGGTAAGGTTTTATCAATGCGTAAGATACGACTCTATCCCGCTGAAGCCGTAACTATCGCACTCCCGCGCATGCAAGCTGTCATAAACGTAAATCAGTGCTACCGGGCCACGCAATTAAACGGAGCCTGGGGGTACGAATTTATTTATTGCATCTTTATTAAAGATTGTTTAAGGTTTATAGGTCTCCAGGCTGTACTTCCAAGGTCTTTCGAACGAGTCTTCAATATCGTAACTGGTTCTGTATCTTCAGATACTTTATAAGATACATTTTAAGTTTGCTATGTTCTACCAGTGGCTACAGAAAATCAGGCCAAAACAAAATTCGAATCGTTCTTATGGGCTCTGACACGCAAGGTGCGTTCCCATGCTCGTTAATATTCAAATTCAACAGGAGCCGAAACGGCTTTATAAAATCGTGAACAAAAATCGATACACGCAATAAAATAATATAATAAAGACAAGTAACGGCTAAAACGGTAGCTAAATAACGTCAAAGAACAATGAGGCTATTGTGCGGGGCTGTTCCGAAATGTCTCCACACAAAAGAAAAAAACTAGTCGAGATGATATTGAACAGCTTCCCAAAGTATCTCGGCTTAAACATCGGTTTTTCAAAGGTAAACACGATCGAGCGCATTGTGGGATGCGACCTGAGGTCACTCCGGGACCTCTGGACCGAATTTAGGAGCTCTTCTCACATTGTGGGGAACAATGGAGAGAAAGGATGAGATTACCACGAGGGGTGATGCAGCTAAGTATTGCCCGAACAATGCCCACAAAGATGGTGTGTGTTTACCCATGAATATGTGGAATAATACACAATGGCCAGTGCTATGCTAATAGGCGCAACAGGTTCCTCTCCTAAGTCTCTTGTATAACGAATTCGCGTTTGGGGTTAAATCGTGCGTTCCCTCTGAAAAATTGCTGTGTGTAATCCCGTTTGTAAATGTTCTATTTAGACGTTTCTGCTAACTGCGATAGTGGCCATTGTTAGGCAAATTGATGAATTAATTACACGAGCCATGCGAATGCTCTTGCATTTTACGAGTCCACAATGAGGGTCGGTTACTAGACAATAAACAATAGGTGATTGATTAATTATAAGTGAGGCCTTGCCGTTTGTAATTATTATTTAAATTTCAGTGCCTTACAATGGCGACGCCAATATTATGGCTTGACTAATAAGGTGTACTGAAGTCAAATGGTTTCCACGGAGTATGTGATACGTGGCTCCTTTTACAGCAAATATTTCGACTGGTGTTAATCCATTCTAATCTGGTGAACAGCCCAAAAAACTGTGGATATCCGTAGCCCACCCTCGCGGATTAAAATTGCCCATTACCAAATGTCGCCATTTGGCCGGCGTCTGGGCAATTATCGGTGTAGTGACTTAGAAGTCCTGCGCGTGACCATCTGGGCCGTGCGCGGCAGACTGCGCAGAGGTCGCGTTACGCTACTCAACTCATGTTACTCTAGTACCTTATAAGACTAGCTACCGTTTCTAGTTTCTAACTGGTGCTCAGTCTGTATGTTCTTGGAAGGTAGTGGGAATATCACGGGTTTTTTCATTAAAGAAGACTGCGGCTAAGGTTAAAATAATTATAACGAATCAGAAATTGCTGTGTACTTCAGAGGTTGGGAATTTAGGTAACACTACAAAATGCAGCCGTTGGTTACCGATTTTTGTTGCTTTCTGTCAATCAAAGAACGGAGGAGAATCGTGTTTAAAGATTGAACATATTTTTCTAATTAGACTTGTTTGAATGAGATGGATGCTAATCGTTAAAAACCAAGTCGGTTTAAGGCCACTTGAAATTGATTTTAAAAAGCATAAAGTGCCAAAGATTGCGCTATCTTAAGTGTTAGAGAGTTGCGAACCATAAGTGGCAATTATGGAGAACTGGCATATGCTGAGGTGCATTTTAGACAAAAACTAACACCGCCATCTTTCAAACTCCCATTACCAGTTGAAGAAATTAAAAGAATCATATTTTTCGAACGATCTTATACCGTTACGTTTTTAGTTACATTTTTAAAATTAGAACGTCGTTTGAAACTGGCCACAAAGAAAGCCTAAAAAAGTGCGTTATAAACTAATGCATCGTGATCTCCGGACCACACGCCGACAAAACGCTATGAACCAACCCCGCTGTTTAAAAAAAGAAAAAAAAACAAGATTCCGGTCACGCTTAGCTAATTAACCTACGTGCTGTAAATTTTATTATTATTCCAATAAGTAATAGTAACCCGAGTCCGTAAATCACTTATTTTTAACTGCCAATAAAAGCTTGACAATACAAAGACTAGTTTTTGATTATCATTTTACGATGTTATTATGCAGGAGTGGGATATTTCAGCGACTTTACGACTGTAGTGGACCGTCGTCGTGGTGCATACGAAACGTGTGAAAGTAATTTTTAAACGGACGCCGTAAATGCGATTGGTCAAGCGGGGTCAGATTCGATAATCATAATTATACGCCTCGGACCTTATTGTTGTCGTCACTTTTACGACTAACGAAATTTGTCGTCGATTTCCGTGACTACCAAGGCTCGGGAACCGACACGACTGTTAGTGCATAGAACGTGTATTGAATGTGAATATTCATAGCGGTTGTGTGTCCCACTTCGTTGGTACATGTTCGTTCACTTGTTTGTTTACACGTTTTTATGTACTGCATTCATACTTCGCATGAGGCAACGATATCTTGCTTACTTTATTCATTTGGGGCCAAGGCCGTAGCAACAAAGTAGCGTTAGTTTTTTCCGAGCTTGATTTTTCGAATCGGTTTAATATACGGTTTTGGATATTTCTTTAACATTAACATAAGCTAGTTAAATGCTAGAATCAGCAGCGCTATTGTCTAACGCACCAAAAACCTACATCATTTTTAATTTGACAGTTGAAACCAAAAATAGCTTTGAAATGTGAACGCTGAAACTGTCAAATTAAAAACGATGTAGATTTTTGGTGGGTTAGACAATAGCGCTGCAGGATTAACATATCAAAAATGCGAGAAATATATTCCTTACGAAACTAGAACAACACGTCGGTATTAGATAAGTTGGTTGAATAAAAACCATCATAAATATCATGTTGTTCGGCCCTTTTGGCGCTATTTGTCACATGTCTATTAATAAATGTTTTTCGTTCTTTCTTTTTTATAAATGAAAATGAACAAATAGCAAACATTTGCATACTCACTGTGTAACATAAAGCGATTGTTTTGCCCTTATTATAATTAATTCACGCACTGGGCTGCAGATATTAATCAAAATGTTATGGTTAAGCCGTGGGAACGAATCTGTCGATGCAAAGCGAACGGACCTGTTTCGCGGGACTATGCAAATGCAAATATCGAATCAGATGGCACCAAGAGGATGAAACCGGATCGCAGTAATTGCAGCTGAACGGACGCAAGTCATGCATTGTCCTATTAAAAAAAAAACTTTTTTTTTTTGTTGACAAAATTGATCTGTGGCTGAATTTTTGGAGCATAATAACGATTTGTAATCAAACAACAATGCACATGATTTTGCAGGACGAATCAATTACATTCCAAATATTATACTTATCCGTGGATATCGTAAAAGACGACTAAGGATTTTATGTATCTTCTAGGCAACCAAATTTTAAATAACTTTTAAGTAAAATTATGCTAAAAGTTTGGTTTACTATGTCATGTGCTTGTCTGTCCCATTTGTCATCTGTTCTGCAATAAACAGAGTACATTAGGAAGGACAATGTTTACAGGAAATATTGTAATAGAAATGATGGACACCAGGAAAATGATTACATTATTGTATTATCAGACAATTGCGCGCTTAGTTGCAGTTAAAACTTAGTATTCCTTTATTTATAGCTATAACTATTGAAATTCATCTAATAGACATTTCTGTACACTACGTAGGTAATAATAAAACAGAAGTTTTTTGCAGTTGCAGATTTAGTCAGTTATCAATGAATACTGACGTTTTTTGCCACACTAACCCCTATTATAGAATTAAAACGTCTCAAATATTTACAATAGTATAAACAAAGAGTGCTCTCACACTGTTTAGATCGAGTATTTAAATAACATAACCGCCTAGCAATTATCAAGACTGCTTCCAAGCCGCGTTTGTAACGAGTCGTTCCGCCTCGATGGACTTTTAGTTCTGTTAATGTTAACATTTGCATAAGACAATAGCACATTGTGCTAACCCTTTATCTTGCCAAGTGTTAGAAAATAATAATTTTAATTGATTCTAAGCGTTAGTTTAAATTGACGGTTGAACCGCGTCGTCTATTTTTATTTTCAATGCTTTACATATACATACATCACGCCTGTATTCCCAAATGGGGTACGCAGAGCACGTGAAACTTTATATAGACAAAAGAAACCATTTAATTTCACGTTTCATAATCACTTCTGGCATATTTTTTTAGGTTTTAAGTGGACACGTATAATAGTGACAGGCATAGAGGACAGAACCTATAGAGTACTAATATCATTGAATTTGTTCGAAGACGATTCCGCCAAAGCATGGCGACGTTCGCTGTGCTCTTATTGTCTGGCCCAATATCGCGCGTAACGCAGTGGCTTTTTCCTCTATGATTATTGGCTCTTAACAGTTTCTGTGACAGTTTATAAGTTGAAATAAACTGACGGTTTGCGGAACTGGGTGGTCATCATTGTTTCTCTAGTTGGTCTGTCTTTTATGGTGACAGGTGGCTAGCCTATTGCCTATAAAATGTACCTTAAGCTATTTCCTTAGTCGCCTCTTACGACATCAGCATCGGAGAGGTCGACGTCAGCATTTACAGTAATTTTTCAAATTGAAATACAAGTGGTGTTTTAAAAATAAAGAACCAGTGTAGCGTGTCCTACAGTGGTTCCCACAAATTAAATCTCCAAAAATCCTGCGTTAGGGCAGCCTGGGCAGGGGAGGCCAACCCTCTAATAATTAAGGGGCAAAACAACTACTAAAATTATATGGGAACTGATTTCACTTGTTATTCAAGCGTTTGTTTTAATAGAAACGAATTTTAATTCCGAAGTCGTAATTACTGTTAAGTACTTACACGCCTCCTTGGTAGGAACGTGACTTGTATTTAAACCCTATTTTTTATTTTTTGATACCAAATTGACTTTTAGTGGTGCTCTCAAAACCATTGACAATGTTTGCATCCATACAAGTGGTTTAGCCATGTCATTTTACAAGAAAAAGTATGACAATTAAATCTGTACTACATACATACATACAATCACGCCTGTAGTCCAAATGGGGTAGGCAGAGCACACAAAACGCTACATAGACAAAACGTTGACTACTTAATTCACGTTTTGTGGCCACTTCTAGCAATTTTTTTTTGGGTTTTAATTTGGCAGGTACAATAGTGACAGGTTGATAGCCTGTCGCTTAAAGTATACCTTAACCTATGTCCTTAGTCGCCTCTTACGACTTCCACGGAAGAAATGGAGAGGTGTTATTCTAGACCCGACACCACACGAGTGAAATCTGTACTAATTTTAATTTATCGTTAAACTTTCGATAATTGAGACACGCCACTATGTTCGAAATGCAAAAAACATACCAGACAATGTCACTATAGTATCTGATAAAAAGTATGTAGACTATAATAGCGTATAGCGAAGCATCGCCGTACTTGGCACTTACGCCGTATCGTCTCTGGCCCCCAGCAACAGACTGCACTGTATGAACAATGCACTCTGTTCCACACAACTACCTACACTGATAGCTGATATGGCTGAATCAATTTCGCACGCAACTCAATCTGAACTTTAAAAGGACTGCTTACGTTGCATATGGATGCTTTTACCATTCTAGCGCATCTGTGTCAATACAGATAAGAAGATTATCTCGGAATAATAAAGCGTCTCAAATATTGTTATCTGTCTTAAGATATTGGGTAAGCCGCGGTTGCAAAACGATCTGCGTGTTTGTAACTTAGTCTGCTGTTTATTCTCAGATACTAAAAATTAACAAGTGCACATGTCATTCGCAAATTATGATAGCTCATTTTATTGTGTAGCGGTGCTCTAGAAACCATCGATGTTTACCGGTGTTATATAATAAAAAAAATATGATTACATTAATCAATCAAATTTCAACGTTTATTAGATAATTTGGGATAACTTATCTACAAAAATAGACACAAAATTTAATATATCCTTAACTTTCAATAATGGAATGTTTTAGAAATTCCAAAAAGCAGGCAACTAGACATTTTAGTGTCTGAAAATAAAAAATAGACCATAGCGCCACGTCTAACTGCAATTCCTTGAAACGAAAGAAGATTACGTAGCGTACTACGAGTTTACTACGACAAAGGACTTAGCAAAATCGCCCCATTCAGCAACTCCTGCGCATTGTAAGACTTCAATTATAAGGGTTAACAAAGGCAGGGCTTTGACCCCGCGATGTACCTACTTACTTACCTAACGGCGTTCGTGAAATGATACGAGTATCAGACGATAAAGTAAATAATATAGAAGCAGACAGCCTGTCGGTGGCGTTAGGTATTGTACCTATTGTGATATCGTATCATTTTACTTAAGTGTGGTTTGAATGAATCACGAGTTTGATTTTTCTTTCTAGGTACTATATAACTAAGAAGAGATTCAACGAGATCGCATTACCCACTTATTGCTTGGTCACCTACCTGTTGTTTATTGTGTCATGTTTATTACTTTTAAGTTTAAGAAAGTAGACACTTTAAATACTGTTACTAAGCTAAACATATAAAAGAATACGGGAGGCTGTCATATTTTTTAGCATTTCTCCTATCTACCCTCACACAAGAAAAAAAAGTGACAGTTCGAAATTGGGTGTATTTTACACAAATCTTACGCCTGTATTTTGAAAAGTGGCAGGCAAAGAACGCGAAACGTTATTTCACGTTCCATAGCTACATTTATCACATTAGAAGGTCAAACGTTAGAAGAGGTAAACCTAAAAGTAACAGGTTGCTGGCTTGTTGCTTAAAGAATACCTCCACCTATTTCGTTAGTCGTTTCTTGCGACTATTTTAGACCCGAAATCGAAACCAAAAGAGGACAGATTCTGTGGTAATATCTATTACAGAGGAACCATAAAGATCTATTTATTTAGCAGATGTTGCCAACCATTACGTGTTAATAGGAAAGACAGTGTTCTGGCGGCGCGTGCGCAGCCAGTATTTGTGTCCGTAGCCGACCTACCGCACTGTTAGATCACCGCGGAAAAAAGAGCGTTAAACTGTTAATGTAAACGGAGCCGAAATATCATCTTTACGGAGGTTGGGGTTTATTAGTTCTGTTTGGCTGTTGGTAGAACAATGCTGTGTTGTGCCTTTGGTGCCGGCAAGTTTCAAACGTGGAAATTTAACTAAATAACCTAACCAATAAAAACGATATTTTCTATACGAGCTTTCTTATTGACTGTAATTTTAGCCAACGGTACGTCATTGTCATCTATGCTAGATTATGTGCAAAAAAAGTCAATCAGACAAACTGTTGAAGAGTTCGCTCCATTGGAGACGGTCGCGTTTGGGCCAACAGAAGACTACTAACAAATTGTGAGCATTGTTGTTGGATTTACACAAATGCACAAAATTGCAGCACAATCGGAAATCGGGAAATTGATCAAATTTAACTTACAAAATTTCATTACAGACAACAGGACAGATGAAAGTAAAAAAGCTTGTATAATTCCTTTTTTTATCAGAAATGGCGGATCTAATTTCTTAGGTCCACGCTTAGATTTTGACATAGACGAAAGATTGACCTAAACCCCCTAATACACTATTAATAGACTTCGAGCTGAGTCACTGCAATTGTCGCGCCTATGCAGCCCCTAGCGAATCCATCATCCCGACCATTATAACCTCAATTAAATCTCATTAGCATAAAAGCGGCCGCTGGGGCGCCTCTTTCTTGGAGATGTCACCACCTTTGTCCCCGCGTAACCTACTCCCATTCTCCATGGACAACTTAGGGCAACAATAGGGACAGTTTGACCCACAATGACCATGGGACCGTCGTTATTTGTGTACTTTGAGCAATAAACACTGCTTTTTATGCGATTGTGAGCAGTTTTTTTGATAGAACATTTGAATTTCAATAGATGAATGCACATTGTCCGTTGCATGAGCTCGTGGACTGCAATCTGCAGGTAAGTTTATGCATAATCATTACGAATTACCGAAGCGAGAGTAACTCCGCCTGGGAAACAAACGCCGATCGCGACGCGACGGCGGGAAAATGATGGCGCTGACAGGTGACAGTTTGATTTTTTAATAACATGGAGACGAGGGATGCAACTTGTTCTGCCAATCGGTATGTGTTTTTTTGCATTTTGCAGTTTTACAGTATAAAAGAAGTTTAATCCCGTTCCATATAAAAGCTTAACTTTATTACAGATCGTGCCGACAAGCTGGGAACCCGAATAAAGCGGGCAAGCCTAATCCTTCAACAAAGCTTAAGCCTCCCGCGCTCTGACTGAACGTCTTTGTACGCCCGTACCTATTTTAAACGCTTGGCAACAAAACATTTAGTCCTTTAAAACGTTCCATATAAACATGAAGCGAAACGTTAAAGAATGAAAATCTATTCCCGTCTCGATTTGATATTCCTTGAGCATCGGTGGAGGCGTGTTAGAAACGCAAGACGTCTAAACAATAACAAACGCAGGATTAGACGCACACTAGCGCGCGTAAGGACATCACGCACACATCAAAGGATAAACAATAATACAATAATTTTCATTCCTTCGTGCGTACGCGCATCGGCCGTCGCGCTCGCTCGGAGACCGCCGTCCCGCTCGCACGGTCGTTGACCGCGCATCCCGACCAGATTGCATCTACTGACCAAGCAGCTTCCCCTTAGATAGATCTTTTTCATCAATTTATCTGTTTTTTAAAGAATGTACCAAGGTATTTTATAGCTATTATTTCCAATAACTACAGTGGTTATACTCGTAGTTAGCGGATTACTTTCACAAAACTCGTTGTGAAGTACCCTTGCGAAATAAGCATTGGATTAGCGTGTCCCAGTTAGTTGAGATAAGAAAAAATACGACGCAATAAGCGAAACCACACCGTGTAGTAGGCTCTTGAAACTCGACACTGTCCCTAGTGGTCCAACCACGCAAGGCAAACAAATGACCGTTGGATCAACAGATTTGAATTTCACCCCCACAAAAAACGCCGTAGTAGTTTATTTATGACATAGTACAATCTCAAATAAGAAAAGTCGTGTTTTTTTTCCAACCTCGCTCGGTCACGACTTGAAAAAACCAAAACAACTTTTTGTGTTCGAAAATCATTTTACGAGCCCTTCAAATAGTAAACGGGCGGACTAAAACGCTGGCTGGTGGGACGGTTTTTTCTTTTTCGCTTTGCAATTGGAACGTGCTTTAAAAATATAATTTATGAGGTCTTTTAAAACGATACAACGGCTTTAAATTAAAGTTTTTAAGCCGTGCTGCTTTAATAAAATAACGTTTCGTATAAAACACCTAGACTCAGTAGCGTCCTATAGTTAGTGTTAAGACTAATAACAGTTAAAACAAGACGAGCACAGCACGTGTGTATGATCGCAGTAAGTGGACCCGTCACTTCGCAAGCTAATGGCCCTTTGTAAGGGTTCCGAGAAGACACGGCCGTCGGTGATCAACTTAATAAGACACTAGTGATAATTCAGAGAAATGATACAAAGTTGGAGGCAGAAGAGGAAAGATTGATCGCTAAGGTCTAATGTAGGAGTGATTTGGATTTAATAAAAGCAGCAGAGAAAGTTACAGATGAGAAAGTTAATCTTGAGGATAATTAGGAGATTCGGGCACGCATGGTGCCTCCAGTACGAGCAGGTAAAGCCCGTATTTTTTACCCCCGCAATACACGTGCGCGTATAATTTAAACCAAGGATCGTACGTAAAAAATAACATCAGGCACACCCGAATTATGTACGTCACGCCTCCTTTTTTATACGCCGAAGTCAAATTAGGAGATATCAATTTAGAAGGCAGAATATAAACATTCCGTTATCAGTTACCCATAAGTTTCTAAATGCGGTTACTGGTACAAAAAAATAATCTCTAATAATAGTGACCCACTTGTCTGGGAATTTAGATAGCCCTTGAACAGTTTATCTTAATGTCTTGAACCCTTCAGCTTGGATGCTTAAACATGGATCAACGGGTACAATTATAGTGATGACAAAATGAGAACCATAATCTCTGGTGTTATTTTCTAATGCAGTCTCTCTCAGAGCCAATGTGAGATTCGATTGGAAACTTCAATTTTAAACAGCAAAACCCTACTTATTCACAAGTCACGGAAAGACCTTGTGCAGGCTACATTTGTGGTTTTTAGAATGCACTTGACCCAAACTATCCCATCATAATACGACCCTCACGATATGCTTTCACACACTCACTGTTTGCTATTTAAACAGCCGAAAGAAACAAAAACTCACAAACTAGACCCGAGACTAAAGCCATAATGCGTATACTAAACAAGAGTTACACTATGAATAGCTTGTGCAAACTAGAGATGCTTAGTAGCTATTCAGTAAAAAGGACTGTGTGACTAGCGAACCAAAAATAGAGTAAAAGCCCTTAAGTGGGGCTATTGAGGTTGCCGCCACACATTTAGAGTTGTCTCTGAGTTGCTCTAAAATTTGGTGCGATTATGATAATGGCTCTGTAACGTCTGTAATACAGGTTATACAGCTATAAGACAAATTATAGTAATAAGGAGTCCTATTCTTCGTTGGAGGGTTTTATTCAAATTGGCTCAATTACTTTTTCTGTGGAATTTCTGGAAATTGATGCGTCTGTTACTTACGGACTCGATGAATAGGAAAATGATTTTCTGGAGCAATAGATGGTTCTTACCTGCAAACAAAAAGATAACTATTAGAAATGTACAGCGAAAAGTTACCGCAGATATTCTAAACGAGGTAATTTAAGCTAGTCGAGTGCTTCAATGGAGGACGGTCCATTCAATCTTCACATTTCTAAAGCCATACCAGAAGCTCGGGCGATTAACGCTGCAAATTGCAGGCTAGCTCCCACACTAGAGGATTGTTGGTGGAGTATTCCGTTCGCAATTACCTCGGGGACAAAATGACCGCTTATTAAAATAATAGCCTGCAACGAAGGTTGGCTAGATTTCTAATGCGGACCGGTCCGAGCGACCACGACAGGGTTACGCGATACTCCACACCACCTTGATACGGTTACTGGAGCTAATGCAAATAAAACCACATAAGTAACGTTAGACGCATCTTCTGTGGAAATTATAAAAACTCAAGTTAATGGAGTTGTGAAGTAAATTGAAGTAAATTAACATGCAGTTAAACTTCAAGAATAAGACATCAATAAAATTGTTAAAGAATCGTAAATCGTTAATAACGAAGGTGCGCGAGATTTCGAGCCGGCGATGCACCAGTCGTCATATAATTTACACTGACGTTTTTACAGTTGCGTACGACTTGTTTCTCACTACAAAAACGACACTAAAGCGCAAGGCAAGCGCAGTAAAGATAAAGATAAAATGGACACGGATGTCTTTTGAGACCCTGTTTATTTGTTTTAAGTTTAATGCAATCCTTAAGCATCTCAGCACTTGCTCTACAAACTACATTGTTGTTTTCAGCGCGTGTTAAACGAGCACGATTGAACAATGACAAAATCAATGAAAGCAACACTTTCACTATTGGTACAATGTTATGGCTATCTTGTATATATGCGAGCCGATCTCGACTTGTTTCAACATTGTCAATGCCTTTTATATTAGCTTATAAATCATCGCCTTTATTGGATGGTTTATTAATTTCTTATTTATGACATGTTTCTTTAAAGTCAACTTTGATAGTGTGTCAGCTTGGCAATTAGGACCGCATTCCCAATAGGTTCATAATTGCACAAGCGGGTCGGACAGCAAAACAACAAGAAACATAACTTAACGTTGAGTTATTCCTTTTACTTAGATCGCAGCAAAGATTAAATAAGTCAATATCGTAAGTTAAGTGTTGCCACATAATTCTTGTCTCAAGACTATGATTAAAGAATCGAACGCCGACGGAAACGACAACAACTAGGTTCAATTTGAATAAATTGGAGGTCTAGAAAGTAGAATGCAAATTTAGTTTTTCCATGCGATTGTGAAAAAGTTGAATAACCTTAATCAACCCATCCGTCGCGTGCGTTAACCCGCGGCCATTGTGGAGCATCTATTTGCCAGAATTTTGCACAACACTGCAATTACATTAATTTTCAAAGCGAAACCGTTAACTTGCCGATTCAAAATTGCAAAAATAAATCATTTTGATTTGTATCTGTACTGTAATGTTTTCAAATAAGGTTATAGATCATGTTTTTCATAGCGTGATTCAAAAACTTTTGATCCAGATTACAACTTTTGTTACAAATTCTGACGTAAACATCTACGTCGGTCATGATTTCTGTTGTTACAAAATAAATACACGTGTGTATTGTTAGTTTAGCTGTGGCAAGGATAAATAGCCTACTTATCCGCTATCGACTCCGTTTATTGGCAATTGCCTCGATAACAGAACAATTTACATTGCATTGAGTTTCAATAATGACAATCGTGACGGGCTACGCGACGCATAAAACTACTTTTGTACTCATTTTCGCCTAGAAATCCTTATCCTTACTAATATTATAAGTCAGAAAGTGAGTTTGTTTGTTTGTTTGTTTGTTTGTTCCGCTTTCACGCCGTAACTACTGAACCGATTGCTTTGAAATTTTGCAGACATAAAGATAGAAGTCCGGATTAAATAATAGGCTACTTATTATCCCGGAAAAAATTGATGTTCCCAAGGGAAAACAAAAATATAGTTTGCTTGATAGATCGATATCAATCGATGATAGATCGATATCGATCGATGATCGATCAATAGATAATAGATCGATGGCGCTGTGTGTCGTTTTAAACGAGAAGTTTTCTTATAGTTGTGCTTTATACCGCAATATAACCGAGTTCCACGCGGGCGAAGCCGCGGGCGGAAAGCTAGTGATACAATAAACCCAAAGTTAAACCTCTAGCCGTTTTAGCGTCGTGCTGTTTTATAGTCTTTACCATACAGAGTTGCTTTGAACTCGTCGAGTTCAAGAACCTTGTTGTTTTGGAGATATGGTGCGAGCTCGACGCCATGGGTTTCCGGCAGTACACCGCAGCCCGATAACTTCGCTTTATTCAATTTGTTTACTAACTACTTTTGGCGCGTGCTGTTCTGATGTCACGCTGGATCTGGGCTACATTATTGTTGTCACAAAGTTGAGTCACGGAGTTAACACATAAAGTTATTGCAGCCCCGACTAACGCAGTATCAGGTTCTTTCATTGGTTTCCAAACGATGATTTACAGTTTTTTGCGCAATAGAGGAAGGCTTATTGTAGCTGAAGTTAGTCCACAACACGCAAAGAATTTAAAACCAAATTTATTCTCTTGTGTTAGCTAGTTTTCGTATTCTTTTCTTTCCGCTTATGGTTGTAAACCCGAAACTGCGAAGCTTTTCCGGAACACTGAACAAACAGAATGGTTTTTGTTCTTAGTGTGGCGTTTTGTTAAAATTTCGTGTGTGAATGAGTTTTGGTGAAAGGCTTGTGGCGTGGGCAGCGGTACCGTTAAATCGGCTACCGCGGTCGTACACTCCGCGCCCGACGCGAACGCTGTTCTGAACGTTTTGTTTATACCTACCAATCGTAATTTTGGTCGCATTTTTCTGTCTAACGTAAATGTCTCAATCTAAATAACTTCTGTTGCTAAATTTACTAAGGTTGTCTTCTTCAATGACGTCTTGAGTTTGAGAATTTATATCGTTTAAAAGGCTGTGAATTCCGAAATTGCAAATTGAATTCCTTTTTATTGATTTCAAAGTCTTCAAAGCGTTTTAACTGGTCAGTAGTTGTACCTATCCAAAGAAATCTTTTTTCTCAAAGTACGTACGACGCAAAAAAAATATAAAGGGCAATTGAACGCCATTATTGGATCTGGATTGAGCCTCAATCGTGTCGGTTTACGCGACGCTACGACAGTGCGTGTTGTTGTTGCGTTCAGTAACACGGCGTCGGTTCGACGACCTGCGCCAGCGCCGCAAGATGCGGAAATAGTGACGATTCGCCAAACTGACATTAGTGTTTTTGCAAGGGTTTAGGAGTAATAGGACAATTTACGAGCTTACGAAATGGACAATATTTCACCTAATGGCGTAAAAAACTTGCAATTTGACGAATCCAAATGTAGTGAAAATTGGAGGTGAATCACCTCTGTTTTTAAGAAGAATTAAGCTAGAGAACAAAGCGTTGCGTATACAAAACGAACAATGGGAACAATTTCACATACATTACAATCCAATCAAGAAAATTCGAGGTGAAGGAAAAATCTTATTGTTCACTCTGAGATATAGATAATTTATGCTGGGTCCGTTAGTATCTGACTTAGATATTGAAATTGACTCGTGAAGTTTACCCGTAAGTGATAAACTGGTGAATAACGATGACAAAAACTGCTAAGCCGCAGTTAGTACTAACTGGATGGTTAAGTCATGGTCAACTTAAAGGTACCGTTACGAGGTCGCAGATAACCCTGCAGGGCCCCACGGATAACGGACGGCAGGCAACCACGGTTCGCACCCAACTACTTCGCGCACTTGCTGACTTCTCAAGTACTACCAAACTAACATAAAAGGAGAATGAAGTATTAGGATTATATTCAAGTCCGTTAACCTTATCTGACGCTGTCAATCATAAATCGGACCCTTTATCCAATTCAATGGTCATTCCATGCGATTCAGCTAAATATTCATATTTCTGATGCACACAATCGTTGGTTCACACACAATTAGCTTCATTATACAATTCCATAGATGCACCAGACGCATCGAAATACAAACAAATTTAAAATTCAGATAGTAATTCAATACCATGATTTTTATCTACAATAGCATGGAATATTAATTTTAACTCGACAATGAGTCTATTTTTATTGTCGTGGCTTCTTTTCATCTCACCTTCGCAGCGAAGGTTGGTCGTGGACGTCTTTTGTCAGTTTTTTGAGTGGGAGACGAGATGTGAAATCTCTTTGATGCAGTCACGACTTAAGACAGCCTTTATGTTGGTTGATCAATCACTGCTGAGAAAGTGTCTCAGAGGCAGGTCAAAGGGTTTGTTAGTTCAGCTATTTAGAATGGTTATTATGCCCAACTCCTTCCAAGGCGTCCTCAATGTTTACTTTGAATTCCAAAACACGCTCGGATGTTGAACTACTTAGTTATTCATTATGGCCAAGGAAACCGTAGTTAGTTTTCAAGGAAGCATTACCATAACACGCCGCGTTTGAAGATAACCGCGTATTGTTTGTGGTTTTCTGTTAAATGACATTGTTGTGACTTATTAGTAGCTATTAAGATAAATTAATCAATGCAATTACGTTTGCTTAATTATAAACACGCATAATGCGGTTTGAGAGAAGGTAATGTTTCAAATGAAATTGTTGCTTCGGGCATCACAAATTCAGAATCCAAGAAAGGACAATGCCCACAGACACGCAAACAAACTGGAATTGAGCATTTGGTTGTTTATTCAGATGCATTCAACAGTCGTCTTGATAATTATAGTGTATTAACATTTCAATCTGATATTAACATAAATTTACCATTCATCGAATCGTATCCATCACCGAGCTTAGATGTTCTTGATGGATGCATCTTATGGGACATTTGTGACAGATGAATTGTCACGGAGAATGAAGTGTCGCCGGGAATACCATTATCAAGCGCACAAAAGTTAAAGTTCACACGTGGTGACAAGGTGCCCCTTGACAGGATGCCTTCTGTGACCCTAATTTCAGTTGCCCTCAAGAATCCACTCTCCGAGTCAACACTCCATCAGTCTCAGTTAAAACAATCTTCAGAATGTTTTTCCACGAGCCCACGCATTTGTCGTCGCTTGCTTAACTTTCTCTCTGGACGGTTCTTGAGCAAACAGGCTTATATCAACATTTTGAAATTCAAGGGCCTGTCGATATTCAGAGCCTCTGTTTGCCGTGTACTCAGAATTAGTTTTGCTTGTTCAAGACAAGACATGATAGTTGAACGTTAGCTCAAGTTCGAATTTCCTGAGTTTGTTTTCACATGATTTCGAATTTCGAGTTTTGAACTAGAAGGCAAGGCCCTATGAACCGTTTCGTATTGGAATTACAATGGGTGACGCCTCTGCACAATACGATTTCTTTTATCAGTTGCCCAACGCCCGGTTATCCACAATAGGACATTAAGTGTGTCAGCATAATAATAAAGGATTCATTGAAATGTAAGTCGAATCGGACCGTCTAATCCGACCACGTCTCGAGTGGCTCGATTGTCCTTTCATATTAAAATACCAAATATCGACTAATGTTCTTTTCCCTTGATTTATACGTGTTGAATAATCAAGCGATACATCACACATTTCCACGCCCTTCCTTTGTCGGGCAACAACAAATTGTGCCCGGTACAAGAATTTACATAATTATGAAGTTCTGTTTTCACTTTCTGCCCTATTTAAAAATGAATGCGTGAAGGTAAAGTACAGTTAATTAAGTTGAGTGTTCTCACGTCCACCGAGGCCGTTGGGTCGAGACTCAACGTCTCGAGTTTGTTATCGCTACAGGCCAAGGTTGAGTCGATACCCAAGACTCAGACTGAAAAGCAGCTTCCTTATTAGAAGACCGAGAAACATCGATAAAGTTTGTAAAGATATTTAAACTACTATACTTGTAATACTTGTTAATAGCGGTCATGGGAAAGCTCCAAATTTGTCGCCAAGTCGAAAAGGGAAATGCCCTGTCCATGTTCACGCACGCTAAGTGTCACTTAGAAGGAAGATTGTGACACGTATAATTACGTAAGGCGTCGTTCCCACGCACAAGTCGTTAGTGACACTTCCGTAAAATTTAGTCAGCGTGGAGAAAGGTTCATATTAACAAAACCAAGGCAGCAATGAAAAAGCTTTCCTTTGGGAAGTATGGAGCATAAAAACAATAAGCCTTTTGACCGTTAAAGTTTAAAAAAACTGCAGTAGATCGCGTCCCCGCAGCTGTGGCGGCGCGGGCGCAGCAGGCGGAACATTACCGTTTTTATTTAAATTTTCAGCGCTGTCTAACAACTGAAAAAAAAAAACGACAGTTCTCCCCACCAGTCAAAGTTGACTGACCTTCCAAATTTCAAATTGCAAATGCGTTGTTCTGCGGACATCTGTCGGACGGAAAAATAAATCTGGCGCATTCCTAAATTGAAATTGACGCGTACCATTTAAAACAATAATCAACGGGCGCTCTAAATTGAATCTGATTGAGGGGCTTTGTCAAAATAGCGGGATTGTGTTATGTTTTACTTGTTTATTTTATTGATTGACGTTAAATTTAATTTCAACTGATCAATTCAGTTTACGAGTGAAATAAAAACTGGCAGGCATCACGCGATCTGGCGTATCGGGTATTTTTATTAAGGTCATGTTCACACGGGGTTAAAAGTGGTAATTATTTATTGATCCGGTGTGGTGCAAACTGGACGGTACGGGAAAAAATCCCCCTCACATTGTTTCAACGGCAACCGGAGATAGCAAGCGTGGGGTGGCCATTTGCAACAAATGCCGATCGAGAACAGAAAACAGACCATATTGCATGACGTAGTCCATGGATATCTTTGGATTTAAGACAATATTTGGAGACCGCATTTTCTGACGTTGATACAATGTTTGCAAGTGGTCTTGCGGAAAATTTCAGGACTAATTGGCTAACCGTTTTCCTGGCTAGTCAAGCGTAGCCTTTTAGTCCGTTCCCAGGTCCCTTTGCCGCACGTGTTCATTCATTGACCTCTCGTGGGAAACCGTTTAACGAGGGTGATATACTGCTGATAGCATCAATTATCTCCCCGGCCCATTAATCGATACAAAACTTTTATTTGGAAATTGCTGATATCGATACACCCTACGTAAATGGACATGGGAATTATGGGGAGCAGGATTGTAAGTTAGCTGATATGTTCCGCTAAGTGTCATAGTTCAAAATAGTTCGTGACTTGAGACGTATCTGCAAGTCAGTCTCAGGCGTATTGAAAGCAAGAGTTTCAAACATCACTCTCATTTAAAACAGGAATGAGGTTTGATTTTACGGTCGGCCGTGGTCAACGGATTCTCATTGAAAAACCTTCAGGACTCCTCGACCGTGACCGAATCTTATCAGATTTTTTATGACAGTCGCGGACAATAATTACCTAATTGTAATGCTCAAGGGGACGAAAAGGATGAAAGTTATAAAGTGCAGTAATTTAACATGTTTTTCGTTGCGATCACGATAACCGTGCAATTAAGAAACCACTTTCAATTACCCTTACCCACAAGGTTTAGCAGCGGAGGAGATATAAATATAAACGATTTATTCTCATTGGAAATTTATGTTCTTGAAGCGCGAAATGATTTGTTAACTCCAATTGCCAATTAGATGGTTAACGGGAAAATATTTGAAGAAGTCGGTTCTGCGCCAGTGGCAACGAGTAACTTGGAATCTTATTAAGCCGTAAGCCGAGTATCGATCTTGAAAACGATCTTTAGGAGCGTGTTAACGCTCTGTTTCTCCCCGAGTTTCTTTGGTGTTTTGTTTTACATGATCGCTGGTTGCATCATGATTTTGCGCTTTAAACTCGGGACGTAAGATATTCACTTACGCTATGCATCTGTCTTGTCTAACGCCCTTGGTCTATTTATACCGTTTGGAGTACACTTAAATGATACAATTCGTTTCAATTTTGCTGAATTAATTTATACGTTCATATCTGGGTCGTCTCAATGTCTTATTCATATGAGTGCGTTAACATGACGTTTGTAAATACATTTGCGATTCGCCTCTTCCACTGCTGAAAATTCGAAGATTCGAATGATTCTTAAAATACGAAGAATCTTTCATGTAAAAAATCATATACTCAAGTTGGGCAGGATCGATGCATATCCCACAGACCTTAACTTGAGCAAGAACGACAAGGATTTTTTATCGTTAGCAGTCGTTAGAGGCATTGAACCATATCTTCCTTTGCTTCCTGAGGGTTGCACGTAAGGCGCAGGCGTGAGAACTATAACGTACTCGCATTAGTTTCGAGCCGGTGCCTCGACGATTACATTTTAGCATTTAACAAGTGCAAGTAATGGGATTTGTTAAAGAGGTAATTTGTGGTGAGACGCTTCTCATTTTGGCGAGGAGTAGTAATAATTTTAGATATCTCTGGGGCTTTCGGGGCTTTTGTATCATTCTAACACAACAAAAGACAACCTCTTGACATTCAGCGTCTTCAACACGCCAACTCATTGTGCGAAAATGCAAAGTCAATTATATCTCAAAAATTGCACGACAATTTACGTCTCTGAGCTCCGTCGTGACATTGCACGCAAATTTTAAAGTCATTGGACAATTGAAGATCTCAAAGTGAACGACCGTTTCGCTAAAAGGTCGGCGGTTTTCGTGTTGCGTGTTGAAATTGATCTGTTAGTCAACAGATGACGGGGGCGCTTTCCCCGGTCAGTAGCAATGCTGGGGTGGCAATGGGGATGCGTGCACGCAGATGCGCGACACGGCCGTTACGAGATCTGTTAATATTTTCAAATTCGGAACACGTGTGTTAAGTACTTTTTTGTTCGGCCCGCATCGCGGATCGGTGTCGAAATTTTTTGACGGTTTATCAAATGTTCGTTCCTTTTTTGTGCGCTGTTGGCGATACCGTTCGTTAGTTACACTTGAAACTACATTTTCCATGCAGTATTTTTGGAGTGTCGTTTATGTAGGAGAGTTAAACCACAAATAATCTATCAGGAATATAATGCTCACCATAATTTAAAGAGAAAATGCGGAGAGTTGTAAAACATGTTACTCAGGCAGGATACATCAGGATGACCACGAACACTCTTCCAAGAGTTTTTTTACTATTAATTTTTTACTATTATTAATTTGAAAGCGTTACCTAACTTAAATAATAACAGCTAAGTTCCTGTGGGTGAAAGTGACAGTTACAAAATCAATATGACCGTTACGGCCGCGAGGGTGCGCGGGCGCACGGGGCACGCGCCGTGCGTTATTGTTGGCATTGCTGATTTATGTCCGCGATTCAAAGGGGGATCTACTTTCTCTTGGGTTTTTAATTTTCGTATGACAATGGAGTTTACCAATTTAAAAATATACACAAAAATAATAATAATAGGAGTAATTAATCCAGGAAAAAGGTAAAGGTATATTTTAGGCGATAGGTTAGCAACTTGTCAGCTTTTTATATCTTGATTTTAACCCAAAAAATATGCTAAAAGTAGCTACAGAGCGTAAAATAACAGTTCATGGCTTTGTCTATGTAGCGTTTCGTGTGCCCTGCCTACCCCGTTTGGGAATACAGGCAAGATGTATGTATGTATTTATTTATTTATGCTCTAGTTTTTTTCTCTAACTAATAAAAATTGCGTAATCATAATATCTTAACTAAAAAACGCAAACAAACAAAACAAAACAAACAGTCGTCAATTCCTGAAATATAGATTTATTTTATTATTTTAACTCTTTTATACCAATGGCTTGGACCATCGAAAGGTAATTCAATCCGAGTACATTGTTACCCAAAGGTAAGCTTAAACTCTAGCAATTACTGACCGACGGAAAGGAAGTCCTTTCAGCTTGTAACAATTTCTAATGCTCAAAACCCTTAGAATTTCGGAACCCCGCTGGCCAGTCCACTTATATTCCCAGAAACTCAAAACGGGAGTTCATCGACACCCAATGGTATAATTATGTCATAGAAAAGGGACGTAAGAAATAGGTGACCCGGTTATTTTACGGACCCCTCGCTGCTTTCTTACAGTTGGTCAGTTCTAGACAATCAGATCTATGACCCTGTGAGTGTTCTCGAAAAACTGATGCCGATAGAAATTAAATGCTGGAACGTAGCGTAAAGCGGGATTTTAAAGGGTTTGTGTTAAGGGACCGTCTACAAAGTATGTCATACTTTCTGGATTGGTAACACTTGAACAAAATTACTTTTATTTTAATAGTTTTATGTGTGACGGGTGGCTGGGGCTAAAATACCCAATTTTTTTTTGGTGATTTATGGATGGCACTAATTCGAAAAGTTGAATTGAAATTGGTGCTGTGTTGACGTTGATACCTATATCAAATCATAGACAACAATAGTTGAGCACGCTCGAGTTGTCAACGTATTGTGAAGCAATTTAGAAAAAAATATAACAAAGAGACAACGTAACAGGTAACGGTGTGTTAAAACTAGCGAAGCCACAAAAAACAACAATGCCCATAGAATAGAGTACTCCATTGTCACAAAGGTTAACCTTATTTTCACTTTTAACTTAGTTAATGATAGTTAAACTTGTACCTAGACAGGTACCCAATACCCAAGTTATTTAAAAGTTATACAAAATTCTGTTGAATTTTAGATAGCATACCTACATGACATGGCCCTAAAACCTAAAACGAATAATTTACTGAATGAGTTTAACAGCAATTAGACCGATCGAATGTAGTTTTCATGAATTGCGAAACATTGTTACATCCTGTGCGAGCTTTAAGGGGCTTACCGCAGCTACCTTTTTTACGTAATGAATTGATGATTCACACGTATTTCATGTGACACGAACAGCACTATTGGTAAATTCATAATTAAGACAAAGACAACCGTCCGTTAAGACTTACAAGCGCGCATTGCATGCTCGAAAGTAAAATCACATCCATACATACATACAATCACACCAATATTCCCAAAAAGGGGTAGGCAGAGCACTTGAAACATGACAGTTAAAACCATGTCTATTTCACGTTTCATAGCCATAGCCACTTCTAGCAATTTTTTTGGTATAAAAATAGAATAAAGAGGTATTTAGTAAAAACATACGTTTTAATTTATCTATTTTAAATCGTTCTACACGAAAATGCCTAAAGCTTGTAGTGTAGGTATGCATTGTATAAATGTCATTATCATGGTCTGTGTGTCTGTAGTCATTAGTAGAGTTAAACATGTAGATTATTTTAGAGATGACAGCGATTATTTACTGAGTAGAAATAAATATTTCATATGATATGTCCATCTTAAGAAAGCTCGTCTTTAGCTGTACTCGGCCCCTTAATGGACCTACCTTAATACGGGCAGTTTGGTCATGCTTATGTCTACGTAGGTATAGGCATCATGCAATCCTCTGTAGGTAGTAGGTAAATTACTCCTACAAATGACTTAGGCCGGTCACATACATTCGTTATTTTTCCGTTTGGAATCCCGAATCAGACTTTCCGAACGCAGTCAATCCATACAAAATCAATGGACCGCCACACACATTCGGAAAAATTCCGTTCGGAATTCCGAACGGAAAGCTTACGAATGTGTGTGGCGGTCCATAGATTTTGTATGGATTGACTGCGTTCGTTTTTCCGATTCGGGATTCCGAATCAGAAAAATTCCGTATGTATGTGGCCGGTTATAAATGCTAATCCAATGAGTGATCATTTCATTATGACATTTATGACTGTCCCAGGTAGAGTAAGTATCACAATACAAGCACACAATCTTTGTTTGACGTAGGTACGTAAGTAGTTGCGCGTTGCATCAACTGATATTTTAGTAAATCAGAAATCTATTTGCTATTTACCCATGCCCTCTTACACTTAGATAAGTATTTTGATTTTCCACGCCTAGTTAAATTCAATGTGAATAAATATTTCAGGCTGATGTTTAAGTACTAATGACAAATTTTAAATTATCTTGCATTTAATTTGGACAGATCCTAAGTGGTGCTTCGTTTTTTAAGAAATTTATAACTTAGGTACCTACTCAGCTAACAAATTAAAAATACTTCTGGGTATAATCCACTGATTTTTACTATTTTTCCTAGTTAATACGCTCTTTAAATAAACCGTCCGTCATCAGCGCGTAAGATTCGACGCCATATTGCAAAGACGCGTCACCAGCCTCGCGCGTGCGCGGTGCGTCGGCTTCTCGCGCCTATCTGCGTTTTTGGTACTATCGTTTGAATTTGGCAAGGACATTTGATAAAAAAATACTACTAACGTTACGATGAATGACGAGTTTCCGTAGACTTTTGTTACTTACGTAATGTATGTATTTACCTACCTATATAATATATTTTTGAACTAATTACCTAATTACGCGCCTATTGGGTAGGTATAGGTACATTACTAGATTTATTAGGCATTTGCAATGTTTGGAATGGACAGATACGGAAGGGTATGCTTAAAGTAACACTGGTTGGCATATAGGTAATAATTGGTAGTTAGGTACAGACCTATCCAAGTATCTAGTATTAGCACGAGTTGGCACGCTTATTCAATGAACTCGCTCTTTTTGAACGTTACCTTTTACTTACCTACTTATCTACCTCTCTCTCTCTACATAGTTAAATGGGACTCTGCAGGCAACTTCGCGGTATTTACGTTCGGTTCGCTCGTAGTAAATGAATAGTAAACACAGTGTTTGTCACATTTTATTCTAATTGCGGCTACGCTTCTCCGCGTTGTTTTTACGCAACACATGTGCAAGTTAAAAATGGGACAAATGTGGGAGGCAATCAACCCACACCAACGCTTCGGGATGTCAAAACAATACACAACTGGGTCAGATATTTGGTGCTAAGCTCTCCATTATAACGATTTATTATACCTAGCATAGCACTGGCATATGGCACACAAATACACAATAGGTACCTACTCAGTTTTGTTTATGAAAACAATTCGCAAAAAATCACCCGCCTTGAAAACTAACGTTTGTAATTTAAAAAACATTCCTAATAAGTACTTTAACCTTTTTTTATCCGCAAAACAACCCCTTTAATCAAGAGAAACTCAATTAAAAATTAGCTAAGAAAAGATTTGGCGCAAATCTTAATTTTTAATTGTGCAGTTGCTAATGGCTGAATAATGGACTTCCTTGGACCCTTTATGAACTCATTGACACCTTGATGGGCAAAAAACAACACTTTCGGCCATTTAGATGGGGTGATTTGTGATCAAGTTACAGGGGTTGAATTAAATTATATCGCATCAACTTACCTACCTATTAGATGGCAGAAATCTGGTGAAAAGGTATTTACAGTCTCAGATTGTATTTAACAAAATAAAAGCTATTCAGATAAGTAAAGTAATAAAACAAAAAATACCAAATTTGCTACCCCGAGTCTAGACCGAAAATTGTGCACCAAAACTAGCTTAACAAGGTGGCTAGGTGCAATTTTACTAACGAGATAGCTACTGAACGCAATAATAATGCATCGTTACTTTTTTAGATCTTATTACATACACGCACGGTCGGCCAACGACGCCGAATCGCCTGCACATTAGCGCGTCGACTGCACCCGCTCGACACTTAATATTACAAATTACAATAATAACCTTGAACGCAGATCAGATTTATTATAGCATAAAAACTTAATAAAACTGAGCACGAAACAAGTTTTCACTGCATTCTAGCCGGCTGCATTGCGCGATAACAGATAAAAAAAGTTAAAACAAGATGTAATTAAGATAAAACTGACCTGTTATTCTCTTCTGTGTTTTGCTGTTTTCAGGGCTCGATATTTTCGATTCTTGCGACGGCACGTTGGGTTTGGGCGTCGTTACTGCCATGGGGGCCCTTCTGAGGGCCGCGGGGACTGCTGCCGCGGGGACCAGGGACCAGGCGAACCTCTGCGCTCCTGGGAGAGGTTGTTCGTTGGCAAAGTCAAAGCCCCATCTTTGGCTGTCCAGTTCCAACTGTCTCGCAAGTTCCCGCTCCACAAATTTTCTGTTTTCTTCTCTATCGGTGCACCCGAATAGATTTCTCCTCACCCCTTCGAGCGTGGTGACCCCTCGCACCCGCAGCGCCCTGGAGTCCAACACCGTGGCCTGCAGGCCTGGAGCCCTCACACTCAACGTAGACATCTCTTGTATGCGACTGAGTCCACCACCAAACACAGCGCGAACACACTTCTCAGATAGCATCCGCGACGCTCTCTTCACCTAGTGTAAACAAGGTCAAAATTCAGTTTTTCGATGTGTTGTAATGTAAGAATTTAAGCACGCAGTTAAATGTTTGGTTCATCACGCACTAATAAGATCACGACTTGAGTTTCTAATTGAGGTTAGTGCAAGTGAGCGTAAACAATTCGTAAAAACATACAACGTCACGAGCTCGCAACGCGACGCGACCACACGACCGAAGTACGTACGTCGACTGAGTGCGGTGCGGCAAAAGAAAAAGTTGGATGGTTTGGAAGTTTGGATTGGGTCGGCGTCGCCTGCCTGCGCGTGCGTGGCGCGGCGCTAGCGTCGCGTGGTTTCGCGTTAGTTCAACTTCTCGACACCGTGTGGCGCTACAGTACTAAAAGTCGCGTGCGCTTGAGAACAGAGAAACTAGGCGATGTTGCCATAATTATATTTTTTATCCTTGAATCTTGGAAATAATTTACAAAAGTTGTTTAAATTTTCAAACAAGATTAAAAAATCGAGAGAATGACCAGTGCGTAAACAGTATAAAGCTGAGAAATAAGTCGAAGATTCTCGTAATTTATTGAAAAAATATGAAAAGTCATGCTTTTAGGTATTTATTGGAATTTGGAACTTTTACAACTTTTTATTTTTAATTAAACGACATCATCTTTTACGTAAAAAGTAATTAAGTAATGTCATATTTCGAACATAGTTTTTTTATTAGTTGATTTTTATTTTTGATGACCAAAAAAGTGGTCCAGAAAAAATACTGCAAATTATTCTAAATTGAAATTTACTAAGTCTATGTTCGTTCCACTGTCACAAAATTTTCGATCAAACGGGGGGAATTGTTGGTATGGCAACACTAAAATAAGACTTGTTTACGAAATCAAGAAGACGTGTCTCGTTACGTGTGCAGGCAGTCAGGCGCTTGCTACGAGAGCTCGTGTGAGAAATATATCCGTCTCTGTTTCGCATATCGGATCAGACATCCGTGCAAAGTGGACGGGAAATATATTAATAGCACGTAACATCGCCGCCATCTTGCCGAAACACGACTAACTAGATTTGAGTTAGTTGATTTACCGCGATGAATTGTATTAAATCACACGTTTATTACTTACCGTGCGGTGCAAACAATAATCCTAATTTTGAGAGTTATTTTTTAAGCCCGTTTCTATATTTTTAAAACATAATATTCGTCGATTTTGTATCTTTTCTCGTTAAATCGCGTAATATTATCAACGTAGTGGCTCGGAAAATCAACATGGAGTATCCTACCACAACTTCGATACTCGAAATAAGTAAAAGTTAAAAGGACACTCACCCTTTCAATATTTTGAAAAGTCGTCCACGGAAAAATCGTCAATTTGCTAACGGGGTTCGCCGCTGTACTAATTTTCAAGATATGACAATGACGCGATGGTGAGAGCGCGGGCTCGGCTGTGATTGGTCGAAAAAGGCGGCTATCGGTTTCATTGGCTGATGGATTTTAGGCGGCAAATTTCGGTTGGCCGAGAGCCCGGATGGCGGGAAATGAAGACACTTTCCGGTGCGTAGGATTTGGGAAAATGTTTGCCGCGCTTAGCTTACGTTGTTTACAGAGTAAATAGAGACAGATGAGTTTTCTTTGTAAAGAAACATGTGCGCGTGCGCTAATTGCGTTCGGAGCGTGCAGTACGATGTTTGTTTGACTGAATTCGCGAATACCGATAACCTAATTAATTAATTAGTCAAGAAATATTTTTGTTCGATGTTTTTTTTTCCTTTTGCTGTAATATTTAATTGGTTGTTAGTGGAATCAGAAATAAATGCCGTGCATGAATAATAAGTATGTTAATGTTATTTATTAGTAAAGAAAAGTTTGATGATTATTTACTAAATTAATAGGTACAACCACGCAAATCAGGTTTGTAGTGGTTTAACCAATAAAATTGTAGATTATACATATATTTTTACGGAAGGTAAGGAAAACATACCTATATGTAATGCTTATTTCAAAAATACTTTTATTGACATATTGACCTACTTATAACGGAAATCGTAGCAGGCGTGTAGTGTTGATGACAAAAAATATCTATTTCCGCTGCGAATTGGAACAGATGCTGCAACACATTTGCCCAAATATTAATTAGGAAAACATGGCACCGTTAAAAATATGTACTATATTAATACTATGTGTGCCTATTTATTGAAATGAATAAAAAAATGACGTTTATTTTTAAGACTGTTTTCTTCGTTTGTTTTATTTCTGTTTTTTTTAAGATACTTTTTGACAACTCACAGACAATTAGACTTTAAATTTATAGTTACCATCATCAAAAAAACGCAAACGTACCTTCCCCATGGTTTTTGCGTTTATATTTTCAACTTTGTTTAAAATGAAGATTTGGAACAGCGATTCGGACTTGTAGCCTAGTTTATCCTTTTCTTTCTATTTTTTTCCTAAATTTGCGTCGTAAGACATGCAAGATTACCGTTCACATGAATTTACTGCAAGAAACTTTAAACCAACAATTTTTTCACTTGCAAATAACACGCACTACCAAAAAAGGAGGTTAGCAAAAAAAAACTAGCAACACCGGGGTACCGGTGATTGATCGAAACCACATTGGGGGTTGCCGTTGCAGAAAAACCTCCCCGCCACCTGGCAACCACAGGTTCGAATTTACATTTCCGATTTCTGGGGAAGTTTTTTCTTTACGTTCTATTTATAGACGAGTTAATGCAACTGTAATGGATTATTGAGGGAGTTCCGCTTTAATAGCATTGATTCTGTTGGGGCCTTGGGTACTATTGCCGTGTGTAATGGTGTTTAGAATACCTAATATACCTTCCAAGGATGTAGTAAGAGACGACTAAGGATATAGATTAAGGGATATTGAGGCGACAAGCTATCAAGCTCTCACTATTGTACCTTTTAATTTAAAACTTAAAAATGTGCTAGAAGTGGTTACGAATCGTGAAATAGTCTATTTAGTGTTTCGTGTGCTCTGCCTACCCCAATTGGGAGTCAAGGCGTGATATATGTACGACGACGAACACTAGTACAGCGTCAATTACTGGGACGTTTACCTTAACGCCCTTATTCCGTCATGTTCCGAAGAGCATATCCTTGAATCCAAATCAAGGTATACGACTATGACGGTTTTTAGGGCTCTAGTCGCGTCGGTCGGGAATCTTTTAAACTTTTTAAAGGATATTAGGCGTGAGCGGTCACGCCAAATGCCCATTATTATCCCGCCTGGATACGGTATCATCGCCTTCAAAAGTTTAGTAAGTAGGTATAGTAAATTAAATACTTATCTACAGACATACAACATACCCGTAATCCCAAATGGGGTATGCACAAGCAACGCTACATAGAAATGTTGAAAATTATCGGATAACTCACGTTTAATAAATCGAGTTTAGCTCGACATGTTTCGGGCTAATTCGTAGCCCTTCATCTAGGAGCCGCGGCGGCTGCTGCAGCCAAGCGCGAACTGCGCGCCTCCGGTCTCTTCGCGCGACTGAACTAATAACCATGACTATTTCGCGATTTGTAGCCACTTGTAACATAATTTTTTAGTTTTTAAGTTAAGAGGTTCTAATAGACTTTCACCGGAAAAACGGAGAGGTTGTTCTAAACCCAACACCAAATGGAATTTTCGGGGATATTATTTAGGTAAGGTAAACGTTCCTGTGCTCGACACTGACCCAATACTTGGCACTTACAACCTTATGTCATAGTAAGACAGGTGCCTGATGGGTGTCATGTACTGGGCGTTGAGACGTCGAGTATTGGATACCATGCGACTTTTTCATCGATTTAAATTCAAAAGTTTGTTAAAAGTAGCTACGAAACGTGACATTTTGTTTGCTCTGCCTACCTCATTCGGGAATGCAGGCGTTGTTGTGCAAATATTATGTACGCATGTTTCGACCGTGAACAATATTGTCAACACAATAGCCCGGAAGTTGCCTATCGCTTAAATAATAGGTCGAATATTCAAGTTACTATTATATTTAGTTATTAGTAATTACTTAAATAGAAGGGTACACTAATTACCTACAAGTTAAAGGCTTAAAATCGGTTTTAATTTCTAAGGAATATCCTTCCAAACAGATAAGGTACGTAACAGCGTGATTAGAGTAAAGTGTGTCTTATAAAATACGGATAACTCACGTTATAAATCGAGTTTAGCTCGACATGTTTCGGACTAATTCGTAGCGCTTCATCTAGGAGCCGCGGCAGCTGCTTAATGTTAAATGTAGAGTAAAGTGTGGTCTGAAAGAGGATAGATATAGAGAAAGGAATATTGTGTTTAGAAACGTATTAGTGCTTTGGCGGGGTTCTGTATAAAAATTGTTTGGAGGCCCTTAGGAAGGATAAAGATTTCTCACAAGAGAAAAAATCCATAAAGTTTAATTTAATAATAAAACCTAACCTAGGGTGCCATCGGTAGCGGGGCAAGAGCCAAGCTACCAACGTTTAGGCCTGCAGACTAAGGAACCCCCTGACGATGCGCGCCTTATCAAGGATGCCTTTAGCATCAGACCCTTGAGCCAACCGACAGCCAAGCGAGAGTCTTCTAAGATTTTGGTCGAAGCTATTTGCTAAGAGACCATTCGCTGAGACTACTATCGGTATAGTGATCGTCGAGGCCACATCCCACATGGCGGTCACATCGTGAACAAAGTTTGGTATCTGAAATTGAAAAATATACCGAGCAAAAAACACGTTAACACTTGTTCTCAAGCCAGTACGGCAGGACTAGCACGGACTGATCAATTTACCGAGAGGACCCTGGGAATCGTACAGAAACCACCGAAAAAATACCAAAGGGTTAGCCACGGAGCCTGCGACTCTTCTCGCTCTTTTTGCTCTTTAGTCATTTGGGGAAGTCGTTTTGTTTCACTTGTAAGTTGTAAGGTATGTTTAGTTTTCCATTAGCTGGGAAGATTTTCGAATAATTACTGGTTTATTGTCCTTATGTCGGGTTTAGAATAACACCTCTCTATTTCTTCCGTGGAAGTCGTAAGAGGCGGTTATTGTTATAGGTTAAGTAAGGTATTAGGCGACGGACAAAACCGACACCACACGGAAAAATTACTATTTATCCCCCGCTCTTATTCTGTTAAAGGGCTTCTTGAAGTTAAATAAAAAACATGGCTAAGAAAAACGTTCCATAACTTTTAAACAAGTTACCACTTTTTTCTACGCAGAAATCCGTGACGACATCTGCACAAGGCAGACGTTTATATCGCATTTCAAAAAGTCAGTTATAAACACTACCCAGCCCTTAGAGACCTACTGTTTCACTTGACCTAATTCTTAGGACGTTGTCCAATGCGTGTTGGGTTTGAGTTCGCTAGTAAATTTGCTTGGGAAGCGAGCGATGGAACGAGGGTCGATCTAGGGTGAGGATAAGGGAAGGATGCGTGAGTGAGGGGCCAGTAATAGGGCGCATCCCGCAATCACTGCGCAGGAGTCTGTGACGCGTGAACTCATTTGCAAGGCCGGGGATACACTGAGACAAAAATTGTAAGTATTTTTCAGTGCCTTGTCTTTAAATTTTGGGAATGTCGTAAACTATGAAAAGTATATTGTCAGCGATAGGCAACGAAATTTTAACTGTTATACCATTTCAATCTAATTTCAAACATATAAAGCCACAAACGCTCTGAAAACGGGAGCGAAGGCGCGCGGGGCGGTGGCGTGATAGTACGAATAAAATGCTTTTTTCCAAACCTGCGCTTTGTGCTCCCTCTTTCGTATAATTTCGAAAATTACAATCGATACCGTCACGCTACCTTACCGCGCCGCCCAGTCAGTGCGTTTAATTTAGAGCTTCAAATTGCTAAAAGTTGTCATAGACTAAAATATATTTATGGATTTGATGTCATTTTTAAACTATAATCTGTAAAAACTCTTTAGGAAAACAGACATGGGAAAATAATATTGTTTTATTAATAGTTATTATGCTTCCATGCCCTCGCTTAATAGTCCTCAACGTACTCCTGCCAATCTAATCTCTACGAAAAACAATGCTTGTTACAGAATTAAATACAGTGATAGTGTTAAAACTGTTAAAAGTATGTTTTGATACTGTTGAGTTGACTGTTTTGTTTGTAAATCGATCCACACATTTCTATCATCTCAGACTAAATTTACTTAAAACCTAAAAATATGCTGAAGACGGCAACGGGTAGTGGTCGTAGTTTTGACTCTGTATCGTTTTGTGTGCTCTGCCTACCTCATTTAGAAATACGGGCGTGATGTATGCATATTTATGTACGTAAAAATTAACGCCTTTCCTTGCGGGGTAGACAGATAAAGCATATACTTTCGATTCTTTTCATATTCTGACATACTTCTTTCGTTTCATTGAAAGTCATCCTTCAGCCGGGGAAAATGCCACCAAAAAAAGTACATCTCAGCTTGAGTATCATTTTGTGCGAGGATATAACTTATAATAAAAAAGTACACTCATACATTACGCTTGTTTTTCCAAATGTGGTAAAAACAGAGCATGCGAAACACTATCCATATTTCAGAGTCAATTTTAGCATAGTTTTAGGTTTTTAGGTGACAGGTTACTAGCCTGTCGCCTAAAATAATAAATCTCACTGAGTCACGCCTTACGCCCCCAGTGTGCCCCTGACATGCGGTGCGCTGGCGCACGTACAAGATTGGCACCTGTCAACCTCCGACACGAAGCGAACCACATTAACTAGCCTCGTTGCTGACTGCTGCTGCACTACCTATAAGTACTTAAATTATTATAGCGATCACTCGTAATGATGTGGATGGCTTCTCGGTTGAAGAAGTCAGGATCACGGAGGCTTCTTAAAATATGGATAAGTTTTCTACATACATACATAAATATTCTCACGCCTGTATTCCCATGAGGGGTAGGCAGAGCACATGAATAAGTTTTCTGTAAGTAAATAACAGCACTTCATCACTGGGTACTAAGAAGGAAAAGAAGAAAGAGAGAAAAATATTTATTTTTAGATCCCTAAACCATCACCAAACAAAAATATGTAACAAAAAAACTTATATGTTAACAGTATATCCTGGTGACATGAGAGAACTGAAAAATGGGCTTTCACTAAGCATGATACGCTACATCAGTAGGTAAGGTGCAACTATGCAAAAAAAAAAACTTCCCGTGGGTGTCGTAAGAGTCAACTCTGGGAAAGGGTTAGTGTATTTGTGGGCGATGGGCTAGCAACCTGTCACTGCAATAATCTATATACATATATAAAAGGAGAAACTGACTGACTGACTGACTGACTGACATATCAACGCACAGCCTAAACGGCTAAACGTAGGCACTTGA
>BHDV01018432.1:113270-124581 GCA_005406045.1 Adoxophyes honmai
AATGTAAATAGAAGGCAATATTTCATCATGTCACGATTGTAAGGCAAGCAGTGCTTTTGGGCTTGTATGAAAGTACCGCCACTGGGCAGAGCACGTGAATTCGAAAATCCAGTGCCACGAATAGCTCGTGATAAATATAAAATAAAGCCTTAATAAATAAGTGTGCTCTGCCTACACACCATTTGGGAACACTGGCGTGATTGTATGTAGGTATGTATGCATGTGGAACTACCGGAGTGGGGGCTTGTAATGTCACGGATTCCGGTGATATCACTTGGAACTTCTAAGCATTGCATTCTCGTCATTTACGTGTACATTTTGTTTATAATCAACGGACGGTTTATTTATAATAAACAACTGACGGAGTAAACACTCCTTGCATATTATCCTATTATCGTCCGATGCATGCACATCAGTGCACTAAGTTCAATTGCATCCTATGAAAGTCATTAGTTCAATCAAGCTTCAAACATGTTTACCGACGTTCAGTTGTTTGGGCCCACTCTAACCGCTTTAGTATAGTCGAATTAACTTCCGTATTGTTAAGGTGATGTGACAATGGTTATGCATCGTTAAAATTAGGCAGTTTTGGGAGGTGAAAACGATTTAAACGTATTCCTTGCTAATTGGGCCAGTCAACTATTTTACGGTTTCTTATCCACACACATTGTGACAGAGTTGCTTAAAAAGTTTGTCATGTCATGTAGTTATAGATACCTACCATTTTATGGTCCGAAGTTGCATAAAGAAATGTATAAGATAGACTGTAACAGTATGTAAGTTGTTATGGTCTATCTCCTAGAAAACTAGGGATATGAAATAGTTGATTGTTCCAATTTTTTCTAGATTTTAAAATGAAAACCTCCTTGAATGGAGTAAAAATACTGTAGCCCTAGATGCACCTTTGAATAACCTAAACAATTTAAAGTTACACTTTGATAATTATCATCAGGTGTACGGGCGCAGCGCAGACGACAGAGTTTTGTGCGATCGAGTCTGCGCAGCAATAAATTCTCTGAATGGCGCGCTGACAGTTTCCACGAAACTCTGAATAGAAATTCCTGGAAACTGTCAGCGTGCCATTCAGAGAATTTATTGCTCCACAGACTCGATCGCACAAAACACTGTCGTCTGCGCTGCGCCCGCTGCGCTTGCTGGTCCGTTTATATGTATTGGTATATGTATAAAACTAAAAGTATTTACATGACGAATCTCACAAAAGATTGGTCACAGACTTAATAGAGAGGTATCCGTTTGAACACTGTAAATGTGACGTCATAGTTCTGTAAAGCAAACTTAATTCAAGGGATCGTTTCATTGATCTAAAAGAAGATTTTGCATTTATTCTAAGCATATAATTGCTTTCCATTAGTCTTCGTTAAAACTTAGAAACGGCTGGGGAAATTTAGCCGATTTTGGTTTTAAAATATTTGTCATAGTCCAAGGAAAGTTTAAACTGTGAGAAAATTTGGAAAACTTAAAAAAAACCTTTCTAGAGCGAAACGAAGTTCACCAGGCTAGCTAGTTAGATACAATTATTATTTCAACTGATGATGTTCTTTACCGAAACTCTTTGTCATAAAGACGAAAACTCAATTACACTCAAACTTATGTTGACGGAAACGTCTGACAGGCGGCCATTTTGATTTTGATATGATAATCAGAATGTCATCGAGACGTCACATGTATTGTACGGAATTATAACAATGGGCGATGATAAATGCTTGTGTTAGACTTAATGTGAAATATATGCGGCTTTGTTGTAAAATTGGGAGCTAAACAATACATTCTGTCTGATTGTTGTAGTTTGAACATTGTTATGTTTATGCTACAGGAAGCTGGAATTATGCGAGTTAGACATTCGTTAAATAATTAAATGAATAATATATTTTTGAATCTACGTAGTTGCCGTGTGGTGTCGTCGGGTCTTCAAAAAGACCTGCCCATTTCTACCTTGGATATCGCTTAAGAATCATAAGCAAACTAAGGATATGGGTTTAGTTTAGGTATATGTACCTATTTTAGGCGATAGTCTAGCAACCTACGTAGCTCTTGACTTAAAAAAAAATTGCTAGAAGTTGCTACGAAACGTGAAATGGTCTTGATTTTTGACTATGTAGTATTCCGTGTGATCTGCTTGCCTCATTTGATAATTCGGGCGTGATGTATGTATTTCTTTAAGTGACATCGCGTGATCAGGTTTTAGTAATATCTAAAATCTTGATTCTAAATAGTAATAAGTATTATGAAAGGTATTTTTGATGGTGAGTGACTTTCAACTTTTCCCAGTTGCTAAACATTTTTCAAAATATTGCAAGATTGTCGAAAACGTCTTCCAAAAATCGTTAAATGTATGAAACGCTTGATAAAAGTAGCTAAATCCCAAAAGTCATTAGATTTAGCCACACATCTGCTAAGCTGGCAATACTGGAGTACATTCACGACTTACGAAAATGTAAAGTAAAATAATGAAATTTAACGGATAAATCGGAACATGTTGAAAACATATTATTTTCATAAATATAATGTAATGAGCATGTAGAAGTTGCATATGGTTATGTTTTGGTGTGAGATACACCATCTGTATTGTCACAGATGTGGCCATGGCGTTTTGGTTTTGTTTAATAGTAATCTCCATTGTTTTTAACGCGCAACGCTGTTATCTTTGTCATTGATTAAAGTATTTTGATGATGTCATCGTAGAAATGTTTTGCTTAGTGATAGTGACTGTGTGGTAAAGAGTGTAGAAACGTTAGAATAACACCTCTCTCTCCTTTTCTAATTATAGTTACAAGATAAAATATGGTTTATTAGATAGGCTAGCAACCTATTAATACCAAATTTAAACCTAAAATGGGACTAACGGTGCCTACGCTACGTACCGTGATTAAGTGGTAATGGTTTGGTCAACATAATGTTTCATTGTGCTCTGCCTACCTCGTTTGAGAGTACAGTCGTCATCTAAATATGCAAATGAAAGGCTAATAGAAGTAAAATCCTTTACTGGAACCATTTCGCCGCATTGATTATTACAGAAAATAATGTTTCTTTGCAATTATTCTTAGATTGTTTTAGCAAAAACCGATTACATGAGAAGTCTGATGGTGTAGTTATAGACTAATTTACAAGAAAAATACACATACCTAAAGAATTTAAACTGGGTAAAAGGAAACTATATTTTATCATGAAAAATGTTGCCACACTCTGTAATTTGCTTGGGTTAGGCAATCGTAAAACACACTTTCCCGAAATGTGCTCTTTCTCTAAAAGTGCACTTTCCGCATAATGTACACTCCCAAAAGATACACTTTCCCAGTTGGGGCACTTTCTCGAAAGGTGCACTATTTCAAAAAGCGCTCTTTCCACAAGGCAATCTTTCTCAAAAGGTAGGTACACTTGCCCAATTGCAAAAACAGAACTTTTATAGTTTGTATCTGTCTGTCTATTCATCTGTTTGCATTTGGACTATTTCATAGAAACCCTTTGGTACCTACTACCTACTATTTATATGGGGGCCCCTACCCTCAAAGTGTACTTTCCGGGAAAATATACCTTCTGCGAAAGTGGACCTATTGAGAAAGTGTACATATCGGGAAGTGCATTTTTAGAGAGGGTGTACTTTCCGGGAAAGTGGTCATCCTAAAAACTTGCACCTTAACGGAAAGTGTACATTTCGGGAAAGTGTGTTTTACGAGCCTGACCCATTTGCTTCAGTGAAATGAATTTTATAAGGAAATGCTCTCTCATTAATCTCTACTCTATTTAGCTGAATTTAACATACACATGACCTATTTATACATAATAATATAACGTTGAATAAGATCACAGTTGTATACAAAGGTTGGTAGAGACGAGGGTCTTATTGTGAACAAGTGCAGGGGTTGGTGATTTTGAATGAACAGCGTCATCTACGGAGTTGACATAATTTCTTTACACAAATATCGTGTTTTCATTTGGTAAATAAGTATACTTGTGTGCTAGTAAGTATGTTAGGCCTAGTCTTTAGACTTGATTTTTAAACGTATTCAATTGAACAAAATCTTTATAAATTGTAGCCTATGTGCTATTCTGATGTATAAGCTACATTACTGTAAAGTTTCATGAAAATCCATTCAGTAGTTTTTGCGTGAAGGAGTAACAAACATCCATCCATCCATCCATACATCCATCCATCCATACTCACAAACTTTCACGTTTATAATATTAGTAAGATTTCTAACTTTATAGTGCACATTTACGAGGCGTGAGCTCAAAGAATAATGACATGCCTCACGTAAATACGTAGATACATAAGTATCATTAAAATTAAGTGCTCTAAAAAATAGATGTTTCGCGCATGAAATTAACGGGCTTCGCATTTAACGATGAAGACTTACTATTTTACCTATTCCACTTATGTTTAGACTTAACATTAAAGTAGACACTTTTAATGCACGACACACTTTATTTTTTAGACACGTAGACACGTGTAAGAGTCATAGTTTTGGCTCTATAACACTGCGTGCGTCTTCCGCCTTCCCAATTTAGGAATACAGGCGTGTATCAAAGTCTACTCCACTCATTTCCGAACCCCAGAACCCTAAATGACGTTAAAGAAATCATCAAAAGACGTAATGGACATTCACAAAAGACGCTTTGCACGTGTGATCCCAATAGCAAGAGGTCAACGCACTTTCAAAAACAATATGCTTTTCTATGATTCGGCTTAATGAATTTTGTGCATCTGTGGTTGCAGCTGCAGCCGGACGTGATGATGACTGGTCAATAACAGGCGTGGGGTGGGTCATTGGAGTATGAAGGGATTTGGTGGTTGCGCAAGAGTCGTTGGGGCGTAAGACGGGTAAGCGATTTTGGCCGAGGCTGTTTGAGCCATTTTATAAAAAACCGACCAATGCGAGACGGATTCGCGCACGAAGGGCTTCGTACTATTGACTAGATAAGTCATAGGTAAATTGCGGTGTATGACACATAAATAATTTTAAACAAAAAAAAACCGACTTCAAATTTGGGCTATACTGAAAGCATTTGTCTAATAATGAGGGTGACCTTCCATCACCAGCAGGCCTCACTAATTACTGAAATTATAATTTCCAGTCTGCAGGTGCATTCAGTATTGAAAGAATTATCCTTTAACTCCTAAGCATTAAGGAGTTGACCTTCCATCATCAGCTCAGTCATATTTTTTTTACTGCCAGACGTAAATACTGGTGTAGCTTTGAAAAATGTATTAAAAACATTACCTGTGCCAATAAAATTTGAGGGTTGCCCTCGATTTCCCTCATATTCCATCATCAGATCAAGATATGCTGGCAATGGGACCACCTGGAAACTATACCCTTTCAAACAAAAAAAGAATTTTTCAAATCGGTCCAGGCGTCTTCGAGTAATCAGCGAACACACATAAAAAAAAATGATAAAAAAAAAAATATCCCGACGAATTGAGAACCTCCTCCTTTTTTTGAAGTCGGTTAAAAAAACTACTTACTACATCTCATATCCCATTCAACCCTTTTCCTTCTCTTCTTTACTGTAACGCAGGAAACTTTAAAATGATACAATGAATTTAAATTAAACTTAAACATTACTGTTCCAACTTCAAAGACGTTTTAAAACTTAACTAATTATGAAGAAGCACGTGTTCCCGACACACTCTAACACTAATTAATTAAACATCAAACTAATGCATTTATCATTACATTACACCATACTTCATTATTTCCGACCACTTAACTTTAATTAGACAGGTACAGTTAAACTAAATTTTATTAACTTCAAAAGAGCAGTAGCCGAATAAAGAACGGTAAAATTACGAGTACAGTCAACCAATTTGATTCCTAGGCCACTGTAGAACCATGTCGTAATAAATTTATTTGTTTATCTTCTTTGACATTGATTGTTGCATAAGGCATGTCGTGATGACATCTTAACTTTTTCGAATATGTGTCATCGATAATCAATAGAAAAGGAGTCGGTTTACGTATCAATAACTTTCATGTCATAGATATCGGGATGAAAACTAAAAATACTTTTCTGCCAAAACTTCACTGAAAGAGTATCGACTATTTGTTTCTCTGTTACACTTGCGTATAAAAGAAGGTTAACTGGAATTGTCATTGTCTGTCTGCCAAATTTTCTTTTTAATTTCATGCCATGGAGCTAAAACGTTTAAACTCTTTACGAATATTTCATATTGTGATTGGAGAGTTGATAATCGTTTGACACGCACCTACGTTGTCATTATCTATAGTCAATGCGACAAAGTTCTATAGTGGCCTAGGAATCAAATTGGTTGACTGTACATAAAAACTGTAAACCTCCTAATAATTCATACATACATACCTTTATTCCCGGGTGGGTAGGCAGCATCCCAAACGCATACGCAAAATCATTACTATGTCACATTTCGTAGACATTTCTAGCATATCTTCTAGGTTTTACGTAAAGATATACAATAGCGACAGGTTGCTAGCTAGTCGCCTTGAATGTACCCTAACCACGAATCTTACTAATATTATAAACGTGAAAGTTTGTGAGTATGGATGGATGGATGGATGTATGGATGTATGGATGGATGTATGTATGGATGGATGTTTGTTACTCCTTCACGCAAAAACTACTGAATGGATTTTAATGACACTTTACAATAATGTAGCTTATACATCAGAATAACACATAGGCTACAAATTGTAATGATATTCTGTGAATTATCCAATATACGACGATAATTCTCAAGTAAGTCGGGTAAAATCTGCCATTTCCGAGCTTTGGCGTCCGCTGTCAAAACCGTTGAAGTGGCGCGCATGCGCGGTGCAGACGTCACGCGTGGCTGAGTGCGCGACCCGAACGCGGGCAGACGCGTGATATTTGTCAAATGCGATTCAAAATTATTTGTGTGATAATTTTAATGCCATAATATTAGTTCTATTCTACGCCACGCAATCCGAAATACTTATTCTGCGCAGACGAAGTCGCGGGTAACAGCTCGTAGGTTTATAATAGTACGAGTATTACGTACAAAAGGTCCACTTCCGAACATTTAAGCTTTAAAAATGTTGCTGTCTCCTTCTACCGTAAGGTGAACCTTTCCCGAGGTCTTGCCGATGGAGCGTACTAAATCGCGGACTGGGCCACCCTGGCCCTAACCTATTGTACAATACAAACGTTTTCTTACGTCTACGGAAGAAATGGAGAGATGTTATTCTAAGCCTAACGACAGAATAAGTAATAGCACTGCCTAACACCACACGGCGATTTGGGTTGATGTTTTTACTATTAAGTAGTTTAAACACAGGTTTTGTAGTGCTAGTTCTTAATTTGACAGTAGATCAAGTAGATCAGGGGTTCCCAAAATAGGTAGTAAAAGCGACTCAAGACTTTCATAGCTTCATTCACTATTATTGGCGCAGTTGTTTGGTATGTTGTTCTACAGCAGGGCCCACTTAATATTCGCTCGCGAACCATCAGTGAGTCGCGACCTATAGTTTGGGAAACGCTGCCATAGATTAAATAACACCATTTTTACATTTCATTCCATTTTAAATTATAACTCAAGGAACAACGCCCCTTCCAAGACGAAATTCAATGCGAGACCCTAAACCGTTTGTAAACCAAAGTTTTCGGAACCCTCCGAGTCACGCTGTCGAGGTCCTCCCAAAATGAGGGCCGTTGAACTGATTCCTGCCTCCTTTATTTATAGGTAGAACTAAACGGAACATTTTGTCAACCTATCTGTCAGAATGAGCATTATAGGACATTATTTAAATTATTAATTGAGTGTAATTTTGATTTAGAAGGAATGTGTTTTTCTTCTATGAAAGTTACTGTTTTTTACTTTTTGAGTATTACCTAGTACTTAACCAAGTAAAAGTATGCGAAGAAAATGTTAAACTCACCTACATACCTAGATGTCATTGGGATGAATGGTGTTCCAGAGGTTTATGCTGTTCCAGTTTTTTACTTCTCTATACTTTCTTCTAGGTAACAATTTTTTTCGCCGTTATACTTTTAGTTATTCTGAACTTCTTTATACCCCTGATGAGGTAGGCAGAGCACACAAAACGCTACGCACACTTCTGGCACAAGTCAGGTTTAAAGATATATGAAAGAGGCATAATAGTGACAGATTACCATCCTGTCGTCGAAAGTATGTGCTTAATTAAACTTATTTTATTTCCTAAGTTGCCTCTTACGGCATCCACGGATTATAAACTCGACACTGCACGGTGATATATGTATATGGAATACATACAAAAGAATTATAAATGTGAACACAACTATGTTCACCTGTATGTTTGTCTGTCTGTTATCTTTTTACACTTCAAGCGTTGCAGAGGTGATTTCATTAACGAATTACGAACTATTTCATTAACCAGAAAATGGCAGTTTTCTTGTATTTAAGTCAACAGTTACCCGTGTGGTGCCGGGTTAGAATAGCACCTCCCCCTTTCTTCCCGTGGGTGTCGTAAGAGTCGACTCTGGGAATGGGTTAGTGTATTGTGGGCGATGGGCTAGCAACCTGTCACTGCAATATCACGTTTGACCATCTAGCCACCCTGAAATTGCTAAACGTGGCACTGGATTTTTGGGTTCATGTGCTCTGCCTACCCCTTCTGGGAATACAGGCGTGAGAATATGTATGTATGTATGTATGTAAGTCAACAGTTTTCTAAGTCAATAGTTACTTAATGCACTTTGTTTTTGCATAAACATTAGCTTTGTGTCACTGGATCGTGATAGGATTACCCATTCAACTGGTGGCTGCCATCGGATATTTTTTACACCACCATAGTTGAATAGTCGAGCACGGTGGTCGCATGGGATCCGATACAATCTCGGGAGCACTGACCTATTTAGGATACGGGTTTGAATCTCGACTGGTCCTGAAGGGCTTGTCATTGTTGAGATGAACTTGAGAAAGGAATCGCCCGTGTGGTATTGGGTTTACAATAACATGTCTACGTTTTCTTCTGAGGATGTATGAACCTAAGAGGTGACAAAGGTTTTTTTTTTAATAATATGGCGTGTGACTAAGGTTTAATTAAGTATGCTTCAGGTGACAGACAAGCGATCTGTCACTGTTATAACTTTTTCATTTGTGTTCAATCATAGGTTTAAGCTGAAAGTTCAATGCCTACGAAGCTTAATGCTCATGGTTTTTCCCATGTAATGAAAAGAATCAAAACAAAATGAAGATTTTAATTATGCGAGTACGTCGGAAGCACGACTATTTTGGGTCTACAAGCGCTTCGCAAAGACCACGATATCGATATCCAAGTAGTACCTATGCGTCACAAAAAAGCTTGGGAGAAAGACATTTAATCTATAAAAAATCATTACATGTACAGCAAAAACCCTTAACTTTTGTTATCTTCAAAGAAGATACTTACTCGAACAAATATTTTGCGTATGACCTGTAAAAGAGCTCCATTATGACCTACTTGCCTAAAGAAAATTATGATTTTGATGCATTTACTTTTTGCGTCTTAATTCAAATATCGTCCCTCCCGTACAAAAGGCTATAGATAAGATAATTAATTAGGTAAGTACCTATACGTGACGCAAATGCATTAAAATACCTACAATCGCTATCTTAAAGGCATTCAAGGTTATTTTTATTTTGCTCGACTCTTCAAAAGTCACGTAATTTTAATAAGACATGTGCAATTATGCAATTAACGAAGAATACGTTGCTTTTTTTTGTCAAAAATAAACTGCATGCTACCTGTTTGGTGTTGGGTTTAGAGTAACACCTCTCCATTTCATCCGTGGGGGTTCAGAGTGGTGTCGTAAGAAGCACACGCATACATCGCGCTATATTCTCAAATGGGGTAGGCAGAGAACACGGTATGCAACATAGAAAAATCCATGACTATTTCAGGTTTCATAGTCACTTTATTTTATTTATTTTTTACACACAAAAATACAAACATCACGCCTGCATTCTCAAATGCGGCACATTAAACTTGTCAAATTTATAACGTTCTACGTGTCGTGACCACTTCTAGCAAGAAAAGGATATCGTCACCTGTAATATGAATTAATGTAACCGCCAAAATGACGAAAATGAGTTAAGTATACAGTTCGACTGCAAATTTTCTGTTCTATCGATCCCTGTTATTAAAATTCGGCTATCTTAAAAAAAATGTCGATTACGTTAACCAAAATCTGCCCATTTTTTTCATTTTATTGTATTTTTTATAATGTATTGTATATTTTCTTCGAATTATCTACATTTGGTTAACGTAACGACAGATCTGTGATTGTTTATTAATGTAATGACCAAAGGTAAAGAAAACCATTAATGTAAGAGACTTCATCCGTATGAAAATGACTCTTACGTTAATTTTTTTGAGGCACGCTGTATTAATTGGCGGTTACGCTAAAGCAAAGGACACGGCGCGCAGAAATTTGGACTTACATTATACAAGCTAAATAAAGGACTTTGAATCTTATTCACTTATCACAAGGTTCAAAATATGTTTTTTTTTCTGTCTCAGCAAATTTGTGACGAGATAGTAATGTCGACTAGAAGCGGTTTATAAGTAGGTACGAAATGTGTTACTAAGTTACAAATACACCAAGTTTTACTTGAGATCAACAAAAAGTAAAAAAAAGGCTTAAAAATTACTTACTTAATTTCGTAAACCAGAGGAAACTGCAAATATTTGGCTCGTTTTGTTTAGGAATTGCTTCGTCGTTGCATAGTTTCTTAAGATACTTGTATTTTCTTAGCTGCTGAAATTGGCATTCGTTGTGTATAAAGTTTTTGCAAAAGATAATTTAGTAGATTTTTCGGGATGACTTCTTTCCCTTTCTCTTTCCCCATTGCAACTTTTGGCTCTCTAATCAGCTGTATTTTGAAAGTATCACCGTCTTCGTAGTGTATTTCACCGGAAATTTGTTTAAATCTGGCTTTTTAATTATGGAGATCTTAAAATATCTTAGACTGAAGTTTTCGTTAGAATTGAGTGCTTGTTTACCTATAATCTCCCAGTTAATGAAGACAAATATTCGCGGTCCAGGGTAATGTACATTATAACAACGCGGTGTCTTTCGTTCCGTTCACATGATTGTGGGTCATCTTTGCACTGGGCTTCGCATCAAAAGTTTTCGAACATTACGTCGAATCAAATCTACCAGCATGTACCTGATTGATTGATTGTGTGGACTGATAGTAGGTATATACTTATTTAACATGCAATACCTCCTTGGTCTCGACAAAAATGGAACAAAAATAAAAATCGGTGTAAGTATTCAATTCAAACAAAAACTTCAGACTAAGAGATATTATTAGGATTGTTACAATTAAAAA
>BHDV01018432.1:141307-152963 GCA_005406045.1 Adoxophyes honmai
CTTATTTACAAAAGTAATTGAGAAACTACTCAAATTATATTTTTAAGTTTTATTAACATACAGGTATGTAAAATTTCGTTACGGGTTCCATTATCACCCTGTATAGCAACATTCTATAAATTCACTGGGCCGTTACGTCAGTCAGTGACGTAGTTACAATCGTAAAAGTCAAAACTAATATCACTAGGGGAAATATATTCAAATTGTGCAGATTTCTTAACTGCACTTAAACCTGAGGCTGTCCACATCGCAATCTAGGTACCCTCCGCCGGCAAGACCCCATGAAAGGTCTACGGCAAGCAGGTAACAGTAGAAAGAGATAGCAATGTTTTTGACGTGACAACGTCTTATAATTCGTTGGAGCCGGCTGCACGCACGAAAAAACATGACGCATGCGGCGTTACCTCGATAAGAGGCGTTCCATTAAATTACGTTGCAGAAAGTTTATCAGAATTTCAACTCCAATTCTCAACCTTCGATAGCTCAGTTGGTAGAGCGGTGGACTGTAGAAGAATTCACTGTCATCCATAGGTCAGGTTCAAATCCGGTTCGAAGGAGTTCTTTTTGTATTTTTTTAATGTATGCTATAAAATATGTTAATTTTATTATAATATTGAATGAATATACTGTAGTAATTCATTCAAAATAAAATAAAATAAAATTGAAAATTTTCTTTTGAAAAATGGAACCATTCCATCAGTATATTCTTATGACGTTGTCACGTTCAACTATCGTCAGTAAACCGACTTTACAGACCCGTCCCGTTTTTATCACTAAATGCGTTCGGGAGTGAACTATCTGTACGTAGTATTGAATTCCAATTCTGTAGAAACTTACTTATTAACTTTGAACCTGAAATTGTACCTACTTGAAGTACTTAGCCAAATAACGTGAAGTAGATGTCTAGGAACACAGACGTAATATTTATGTAATACATTACTATGTACGTTTATGAGTTCTTCACTATACTTTAGACCTTTAGGTACTTAAAAGATGGTAAACAATCTTGACATGTCTTTTTATTGAAATACACAGTCTAAAAATGAAAATCGTTACACTATACAATTCAATTATGAAAGTAAATGATTTTTTCATACCTAAATTGTAAAATGTAAAGATTTTGATTTATAAAGTGTACGTTTAAATAAAAAGACACGTCAAGATTGTTTACCATCTTTTAAGTACCTAAAGGTCTCTAGTATAGAAGTATTCGGTACTTTGAGTTTTAAACCTACCTATACATAGTTCAGATGGGCAGCAGTGGATGGCCAGTTATATTTTCGTTTCCGCTTAATTTTGTCGGCAGGGTTTGATAAATAAACAAATTGTTAACTGACGTCCATTGACTGACAAGTCGACAGATTTCAATAGACAAACTTTTCCTTGTGTAAGAAATAAATTCCTACAAAAATCCGCAATAATCCACACCTTCAAGTTAAAAAGTTGGGCTTGGTAAGCGAAAACGACTTGGTAAATTAATGCTCCGCCAACATAGATGACACTGACGAAAATGACGTTGACAAAAATTAAGAGTGATTCTCGCTCATATTTTTCACGCAGCGCGTCATAATCACGTTTTTTTTAATGACTTGAATTACCTCGACGTTTCGGCGGCGTTACATCACGAGTCACGAGTAGACTAAGGCTCAATTCACACCAGAAGAGCAGCGCAGCGCGGCGTAGCGTAGCGGAGCGCAGTTTCAGTGTCATGAGAATTTCAACTTTATTTTCATTACAATAAGACTTATTATCGCATGAGAAACTCTAACGATGCGCGCGGATGCCCGCGGATCCGCGGGAATTCCAGCGCATTCCATAAACAAAGCCGTGCGACTGCGCGAGTTGTCGCGGGAATGCCCGAGGATGCTCGAGTAGTCGCGACGGCCGCTGTCAATACATATGTCAATATGTCAATAATTATGTAAATTCCAGCGACTTCCTACGCATTCCAGCGGCTTCTCGAGCAGTCGCAGGAATCCTCGCGCATTCTCCACGGAGCGGGTCGCTGCGCTACGCCGCGCTGCGCTGCTCTTCTGGTGTGAATTGAGCCTTAGACCTTAAGTGATAAATATGACTCGAAACCCTGTCACATAAATACAATTTAACACTGACACCCCACATTTCATCTGTCACACTAACTTGAACTGCTGAACTACACAGTCGTCCCTAACCACATTAGACCGTAAAAAAACCATTAAAATTACGGAACCCTATGGCCGGATGCTGACATGTGGTATACGAAGATGTCGTTGACCTTGTTACTTGATCTTACGCAACTAGAATGCCTTTTCGGATAAGGCTAGCTTACACCATAACACCGTGTGGTGCCGGGTTAGAATAGCACCTCCCCCTTTCTTCCCGTGAGTGTCGTAAGAGTCGACTCTGGGAAAGGCTTAGTGTATTGTGGGCGATGGGCTAGCACTAGCAACCTGTCACTTCAATATCACGTTTAACCATCTGGTTACCCTGAAATTGCTGAACGTGGCACTGGATTTTTGAATTCATGTGCTCTGCGTACCCCTCGTGGGAATACAGGCGTGAGAATACGTATGTATGTGTGTACACCATAAGGAATTGCGAGGCACCGTGAGGCATCAAAACAGCCTGTAAGGGATGGAAATTTAGTGCCAAGTTGCTTGCTAACGAAAAGATGCAGGGAATTTGGTTTTCATTAGAGTACCTCGCGCGCGGGATAGCCTACCCGTCTCTAATTAGACAGTGACAGGTATAGTCTATCTCGCGCGTATCTCTACTCGCGCCTTGCTGTGCTAAGCCGGCTAGACTCGGCTGGCGGTGCGAGGCTGGGTGTCTGTGATGCCGATGCGCAATTGTTTGTGGAATTTCGTATTGTCGCCATTTCAGCGATTCTTTGTTCCTGATTACAGGAACGTACGGCATATTGAACTCTAAGTACTCATTACAAGCGATACAATTTAGTTGCCTCTTATAGTGAAAACGCTTTGCGGCCTCTTGTCTTTTAACACTGAACTGAACACTTAGGTTCTCCAAGCCCGACTGCCTTCGAGTGCGTGTATCATCAATAGAGAATTACCAATATTAACCTACTTATCCTTAGTCGCCACTTATGACATCTAAGGAAGAAATAGAGAGGTTTTATTCTAAGTCTGACCCCACACGGAAATCTTTAGGGTACCTTACATATTTTTGTCTACCGCGAATAAATCTTAGCGTGCGGGTTGCGTAGCCGCATTACACCGATATCGCCTAAAGTCAACAGGTTTTGAAACCAACTTATCTTAAGCAACTGAACAAGCAAACAGCTGCTTCATCCCAAGCAACGGATCTTACAATTTCAAACCCGCGCCAAGATTGTCACAACCAGGAGTACATAACTTCGGACAAGTTCCATTAGAAATCGATACTAATATTATAAAGCTGAAGAGTTTGTTTGTTTGTTTGTTTGAACGCGCTAATCTCAAAAACCACTGGTTCGATTTGAAAAATTCTTTTTGTGTTGGATAGACCATTTATCGAGGAAGGCTTTAGACTATATAACATCACGCTGCAACTAATACATACATACATACATACATATACTCACGCCTGTATTCCCAAGAGGGGTAGGCAGATTTGAACAAAGAAACGTTGAAAGTAGGTTAATATTGGTAATTCTCTATTGATGATACACGCACTCGAAGGCAGTCGGGCTTGGAGAACCTAAGTGCCTGCAACTAATAGGAGTGAAGAAATATAGGAAACTGTGGAAAAAACGGGGGAAATTAGTCACTATTCCACGCGGACGGAGTCGCGCGCACAGCTTGTTCCTAATATTGTCCATGTGGTGTCGGATTTAGAATAACCCTCTCCATCTCTTCCGTGGATGTCATAAGAGGCGACTCGGTTAAGAAATGTTTTAGGCGACAGGCTGGCAACCTGTCATTATTATACTTGCTAACTCGAAACCTAGTAAGGTCAGGTGGGGGAAGAGAAACGCAAGGGTAGGAGGGCACTACAGACCATACTCACTCATAACTCGACGAGTTATGGTCTGTGGTGCCTCTTACCCCTGCCCTGCCCCTGAGTTTCTCTTCCCCCACCTGATCTTATTCTATACTATAGACCGATAGGTACTTAAAAGATGGTAAACAATCTTGACGTGTCTTTTTATTTAAACATACACTTTATAAATCAAAATCTTTACATTTTACAATTTAGGTATGAAAAAATCGTTTACTTTCATAATTGAATTATATAGTGTAACGATTTTCATTTTTAGACTGTGTATTTCAATAAAAAGACATGTCAAGATTGTTTACCATCTTTTAAGTACCTATCGGTCTAAAGTATAGAATTGGCCATAAAACGTGAAATAGTCATGGTTTGGTTATGTATGGAGAAAATCCTATCTAAATATGTCTGTTGTTTGCCGCGTGATCATGCAGCATGCACCTTTTCAATTTGGGTTCAATGGAACTAGTTAAGTTGTTAATATGCCAGTAACTGGTTGGTTAATCGGGAATGATTGGTGGGCGACCGAATGAGCAGGTGGAATAAGCATTTGCTTTTGGGAATTCGGGTTACAACGCACTTTAACTTTTAAGTACTTAACTAATTTGACTATTTATTGTTATATTCGTGAAGTGTAACGCATATACATACAATCACGCCTTTGTTCCCTAGTGGGATGAACAGAACATAAAAAACGTGACAGACAAAACCATGATTTTAACTTTCACGCTTCGCAGACACTTCTAGCATAGTTTTAGGTTTGAAAACAGATGGAAAAGGTAGTATAAGGAGCAGCACAGACGACAGACTTTTGTGCGAGCGAGTCTGCGGCGCAATAAAAACTCTGAATGGAAACTGTCTGCGCGCCATTCAGAGTTTTTATTGCAGCGCAGACTCGATCGCACAAAAGTCTGTCGTCTGCGCTGCCCCTTATAGTGACAGGTGGCTAGCCTGTTGCTTAAAGCACACCTAAACGTATTTCCTTAGTCACCTCTTAAGACATCCACGGAAGAAATGGAGAAGTGTTATTGTATCCCGAGACCACACAGGAGACGTTTTAAGTGTTATGCTAAATATGGCAGCGAAAGGTGATTTGGTCATGGTTTTATGTTGTTTTATGGTATGTAGAGCTTCGTGTGCTCTGCCTACCCCATCAAGCATCAGCATCAGAATACAGGCGTGATTTAATTATGTATGTGGGTATCTGTTTTTATAAACAATTAATAAAATTTGTGTTATGTTATTATATTATTACGAATCATTGAGGTGTTGAAATGTCGTTAAAAAAAAACATTCTCTACGTGTTTTTGCGTCGTAATATCATCAATGGCACCATGTTTTCGCTCCTTGCTCTTAACTTAAAACCTAAAAAAAAAGTGAACAAAACGCGAAATGCTAAGGGCTTGTACACAAAACCGCGAAGCAACGTCGCATCGCAAAAACCTGCGTACTCGCTACTCAACTATCCATACAAATTGCCGGGATTTTGTGGCATCGCGGTTTTGTGTACAAGCCCTAAGGCGCAGCGCAGACGACAGACTTTTGCGCGATCGAGTCTGCGGTGCAATAAAATTTATGAATGGCGCGCTGACAGTTTCCATTCAGAGTTTTTATTGCTCCGCAGACTCGATCGCACAAAAGTCTGTCGTCTGCGCTGCGCCTAGTCATACTTTTATCTCGAGTGTTTCGTGTGCTTTACCCCATTCGAATACATGCGTGATGCATGGGTAATATTTAATTAAGTTACAAAGCCTTTAACAAGAGAAGAGTTTCATCGGAAATACAAATAACTCAACGTCGTAATGCAAAACAATCGAGCCACGGCGTCGGGTTCTCGATATCCGATACAGAGTTCCTTGAACAATATGGATCACTCATCGATTATACAATATACCGTGCACGAGTGGCTGCCGGCTCTAGTGTCAAGTATGACCGGCAAATGTTTCAGAATATGATTAGGTGCAGCGCAGACGACAATGGATTGTATGCATTGTGCGCCGGAGTTTTTGCGCGTCGTGTGCGTTACTCCGTATAGTTCCATAGGTTCTACACTACTAAAAAGTCCTTCGCGGATTAAACATTCGTGACTTAATTTGTTTAAGAAATTAAACGGCTATTAAATACAATTTCCGTGTGGTGTCGGGTTAGAATAATACCTGTCCAGTTCTTCCGTGTCGTAAGAGGCGACTAAGGAAATACAGTCCACGTGTGTTCTATTTTTAAAATAGGCACCCTATATCCGTTTTCGAATTGAAGTGTTACAACCATTATGCGTTTAAATAGTAAGTATGTGTGTATCTTGATATTTTTTCGCTTCGTCGTCGAGTCAGCGTGCATTTGTTTAATATGAATAAGTTAATAACGTTTTTCTCAAAGGTACACGTGTAAAACAAAGTCCCAGAGGTGGTGTTTTAAGTTGTCACGTCTCTGTAATGTCTAAGTGTCAAAGTCATTATGTCAATTAGACATTTCATCGCTACATCGGGCGGGAACGGCACGCTACCTCCTTAGATAACAAATAATAACATGTCTGATTGTCTATTGTTTTATGTGACACGAATTTCGTTATCAACATACGCTAGCCACTGCCTATCCTAGTGGCTAGCCGCAAAAGTACTTAAGTTTTGATATAACACAACGCTGTGCGTATAGCGATACACGATAATAACGAACTGATACGGAATCAAGTACCTATCTACTAATAATATTCTATTTCTAAAGTCTTATGTTTTTTATTCTCAGAAAGCAAATCTGCCATATGTCAAATTCACAAAACACATTGGCGCAGCGCAGACGACAGACTTTTGTAAGATCGAGTCTGCGGAGCAATAAAATTTCTGAATGGCGCGCTGACAGCTTCCATTCAGAGTTTTTATTGTTCCGCAGACTCGATCGCACAAAAGTCTGTCGTCTGCGCTGCCCCATTTTGTTTAGCGGTGCTCTCGAACCAATCGAAAATATTTGAGATTGACTTATGTAAGTGCATACCTATCTGTTTCTATAATTTAATATCAATATCCTTCCTTGTTCTAAATTTTAGCTGTGTACGGTACGCGCTAAGCATCCTGTGAACTTTTAAACCAGCGATCTATAATCTTGAAGCCCTTAACGACTTCCAAGCACTTTGTCACTTAAAAACCTCCAAACCGCCCTCACTCATTATACGATAACACTTCGAAGACATTCCACTCGGCTAAGTTGCATTTAAGTGGACCTAAACATTCCTTTGTCCAGTTTTTACCCACTCTTGCTTTCGACGAGAAAAACAGATGACGGATGATTTTTTGTCCAGTTCGGGTGGTAAAATCAAAAGTGTGAACCGGGGTTTAGGTAAATAGTGAAGGCTTTTATACGTAACTACGTATAAGCAAGACGCCTGTGTTCCCAAACGGGACAGATCGAGTACGCGAAACGTTTTACAGCTAAAGCCATGACTCATCCACATTTTGCAGCCACTTCTAGCGTACTTTCAGATGTTAACACGACATGAAAGAGATATTATAGTGGCAGGTTGCTAGCCCATTGCCTAAATCATACCTTACCCCGTTCCTTTTGTCGCCTCTTACGACATCCATGTAAGAAATGGAAAAGTCTTGTTCTGTGAGTAAACCGGACACCACAACGGGTGCCCACAAATAAGCTGTTAATAACTGTTCAACACTAATGAATAAACTATAGGTACTTCTAAATAAGAGTTAGAACTATGCTGTTTATCGATGGTGTTAAACGTTCTCGCGATATAGCGAAGGTCATCGGTGCATTATGCAGTGGCGAGTGGCCTTGCCGTCTTATTCCTAGCTAGGGATGGCAATTGCTCTAGAAATAGGCATTACTATTGACTCTGATTTCTTTTATATAGATAGCATGCTATAAAAACATTAAGTATACTATAACGGTAAAAGTACCTATTGAAAAAAGTGACGTAGTCAAATCAAATTTTTACAGCTTAGAACATCTATCTTTAGATACCCGTGTGGTGTCGAGTTTAGAACAACACTTCTCCATTTCTTCCGTGGATGTCGTAAGAGGCGACTAAGGAAATAGGTTAAGGTATATTTTAGGCGACAGGCTAGCAACCTGTCACTATACCTGCCAACTGTAAACCCAAAAAAAGTATACGCTAGAAACGGCCCGGGACGTGAAATAGTCATGGTTTCTTCTCCGTAGCGTTTCGTGTGCTCTGCCTACCCCCTTTGGGAATACAGGCGTGATGTATGTATGTAATTTTTAGATAAGACTACGCAAATTGTTAGAGATGAGTGAGTTAAGATCGCTCGGCAAAGGTAGAAGGGGTATGGCAGAAATCAATACATACATACATATTCTCACGCCTGTATACCCAAGAGGGGTAGGCAGAGCACATGAATTCAAAAATCCAGTGACACGTTTAGCAATTTCTGGGTAACCAGATGGTTAAACGTGATGTTGCAGTGATAGGTTGCTAGCCCATCGCCCACAATACACTAACCCCTTCCCGGAGTCGACTCTTACGACACCCACGGGAAGAAAGGGGGAGGTGCTATTCTAACCCGGCACCACACGGAAAATCAACAGCAGCAGCAGCAGGAATCAACGTTAGGTCTATTCGGTATCCGAGGAGTGAGGTGGGTGGACGGCGACACGTTATTGGTAGATCAGTTGCACTTCACCTAAAAAACATTTTCACAACCCTAGCCTGTCGATGTAAATTGTTATTGTTAGCTTATGGCCCGAGCAGAAACGTACTTTAAACATCTCTCGTATAGCTATTTGTTCGCCAACCTACTCCTTACCGGTAGAAATTAACGAAGTATTGGTACAATATTTCTGGAGATACATATAATCTCTTATGTCCTAGTTTTAGCGTATCGTATAGTGTTGTTCCTTCCGTTCGTTAATATCAAAATTTTTAGGGATGGGATCTTACTAGCTAATTAATAAATAACATACCTAAACCTAAGTTTACTAGTTTCTGTTTCAATCAAATACTAGCCTGTTCTAACTTTATCATTATTCGGACTTCAATTTCGCTTTTGATTCGCGTTGCTGAAGGAGTTGGGTCCAGTGTTTCCCAACCATGGAATGCAACACGGTATCGGGTCATCAAAATAAAATACCGGGTCACAACAATCCCACGCACTATTAATAAAATTGTATTACCTCTTTATTTAATAAAAGGAGACTAAGGAAAAAGGTTAAGGTAAATTTTAGGTGACAGCACTCTGTCACTATTGCATTATTTGACCCTATGTAACCATCTTGAATTTAAATGAAACGGATCAAGTTACTGACGAAGGGGCGGTGTGTATCTGGCCACGGCAAAACAAAAGGACCCCGTACCTAAAGTATGGAAATCGAGCAGAACATGGAAAGGGACCCGGAAACCGTGGTTGCACCCATATAGACTTTTGTTCAGGGCACTGAAATCTATAACATATCAAAATTTCAGAATATTTGACTGAAACCACATTTTCCATACTTTAGGTACGGGGTCCTTTAGGAAAATTGGTATAAGTCAATGTTTGTCACCTACGCGACAAATGTATCGCTAGGTGCATTACGACCTCTACTGCTTGCAGCAAGGTTGCAGCGTTATCTAGATAAGATTGCCTTATCACTATCAGTATAAGAATCTGTCGGTCGTTCAGGTCAGAATGTCAAAACAATGACACTGTTGGGATAGGCTTGACTTGGATACTTTAACCTGGTGTGGCGCCACCTAGGTCTGGAAAGCAAAACTATTTACCGCGCGCACCTAAGCAAATTGTATTCCTGTGACATTCTTTGTATAGGTACTCAAAAAATATTTTTATGTTTTATGTGTTTAATGCAAGAAAAAAAAGCGAAAACTCTTTACCCTCCGCGCTAAAACAGTTGCGGTAGCATTAGCAGGTAAGATGGTTTTACGACAGCTATGATAAATTATGATTTGATTATGAGTCAAAATTGACAAATATTTTTGTTATGCTGTCAATTCGACACGGAAACTACGAATCTTGCAATTTTGCCCTCTGAATATTCTTACCTGTAGATTGCTGACCAAGTTTCTTATAGCGCATTCTTCTTGGTGATGATGATCTTTGCGAAGCACTGGTAAACACAATAAAAGACATGTAAGAGTAAACTTAGGAGCATACTCACACAATCTTATGAGAATAAATTATCCATAAACCGTTTTTTTTTAAATATGTACTTAATAAGTCATTTCTTAATTGGCTTCCACCGTAGAATATTCAATTGCCGGGATACAAAGATCTGAAGAAGCTTCGTTATCACTAAGGTAGGTAGGTAATAGGTACTGTAATAACGGGAAGTACCTACTTGATAAGAGTTCGTTTACATCGTCTGATTATATTATTATGAATGTAATAATAAAACCATTTTGTGAAGTAGAATCGGGGACTTGACATGAATAGAAAACATGGAGGTACCAATTTAGGCGAGACATTGTACTTGTACTTCATCATCAGCCTATATACGTCCCACTGCAGGGCATAGGCCTTCTCTCAGTATGAGAGGGCTTGGGCTATAATTCCCACGCGGGCCCAGTGCGGATTGGGAACCTCACACATAGCGTTGAATTACTTCGTCGCTGTGTGTAGGTTTCCTCACGATGTTTTCCTTCACAGAATAGCTCGTGATAAAGATCAAATTCGATATCGCACATAAATTCCGAAAAATTCAGAGGTGTGAGCCCGAGGTTTGAACCCACGACCCTCTGCTTGAGAGGCCACAGTTCGAACCGCTGGACTACCACGGGTACTTGTACTGTGTAATTAAATTTTGTAAAAATATAAATTATTCGGCAATATTCCTCTTATTAATACAATCAATACGGATCACTCCATCTATGGGAGATTAGATATTCATTTTCTTAAGACGACCTTTTAGAGCTTAAAAGTTCTGTCGAGTTAGCATCACGAAATAGGTACCTTTCTAAGTTTTATTTTATACTCCGAGCAAAGTTTCCAATTTGTATTTTTTGTCCCGAAGGTCGGACAGTAAACTTTTCAGTCAATGAACTAATGCCATCACTTTCTCTTCTACAAATTCAGAAAAGGACGACCTGCGTGTTTTGGCTCGGACAAGGCACTCTGCGCGCACGCGCCAAAATCAGGCATGCGCTCAACCCACCAAATCACATGTTCGCACCTCTCTTTTTTATTTGCATCAGCTGTATATCGCCATCCCTTTTTGTTTTGATTCAGGGGTAATATTATTGATTGAAATGAGTCTCTCGCTCAAAACGTCAGTTTGACAGTGAATGCAAACGGTTGCTATGTGCATTTTGTGAATCGTAATTTTGTTTTCGTAGTAATTTTACAGTGGTTTTGTAACGGTTTTGTTCTGTGGTAAGTCTATTGTTTTATTTGTTTACAAACGACACAGTTTTTAATCAATTGATAAATTGGTAAGACGCGCGGAGATAAGATATTTATGCAAATTAGGTATTTGGTTATCGTTTTGGAGTTCATTTTTTGTTCGATAAGAAGCATTATGAATATGATAATATCGGTATTGTGTTTACTCACTTTCACAGTGTTGTCGCTTTTATTATATTGACGCGGAAGTTTGCGTGTGAGCTGTCACTTTCATTGCACAAACGTATTTACGGATGCAGCGCAATAGTACATTTCGATACAAGTGCGGAAAGTTTGTCATTATTTACGAGTACCGAGATATCTTACCACGAGCCGCAGGCGAGTGG
>BHDV01018432.1:163503-175960 GCA_005406045.1 Adoxophyes honmai
CGCCGAAAATAAACATTTCAAATTTAAGCAAAAATAATAACTATACTTAACTAAAAGTTAATTAGGTGTGTTCCTGTCTTACGCCAGGTTATAAGAGGTCCATTTCTTCTATGGATGTCGTAAGAGGCGACTAAGGAAATAGGTTAAGGTGTATTTTAGGCGACAGGCTAGCAACCTGTCACTATTGTACCTGCCATCTCAAAACCTATAAAATACTATGCTAGAAGTGGCCACAAAACGTGAAATAGACATTGTTTTGTCTATGTGGCGTTTTTTGTGCTCTGCCTACCCGTAGGAATACAAGTTGTAATAAAAATGTATTTTCGAACTTAAGGTAAATACTCGCGTAGTAACCACCAAAAACCCTGAAGAAGTCGTAAAATACCCGTTAAATATTACGCCTTACTCGCTATGTGTGCCATTGTCAGATCCGAAGCATACCTAATTATGTGTACTTGGTATTACAGTAAAAAATAAAAATAACTGTAGGTTAGTTACTTCGTTATGGCCAGGGATTAGATATAGATAAGTATACATGTATTACAGATGGACTTCCACGTTTATAATATCCATGTAACCGTATAAGTTCCGTGTGGTGTCGGGTTTAGGATAACACCTCTCCATTTCTTCCGTGGATGTCGCAAGAGGCGAGTAAGTAGGCGACAGGCTAGCAACCTGTCACTATTACACCTCTTCAATCTGGTTTCAAGCCTAAAATTATTTTAAAAGCGACTGCAAAGCTTCAAATAGTCATGATCGTGGTTTTGTCTATGTCACCATCTGGCATCTGCCTACCCCATTTGGAAACACAGACGTGACATGACGTGACGTGAATGTATGTTAGAAAACCTCAATTTCTTCCGTAAATGTCGTCAGAGGCGTTTAAGAAGCGACGGGCTAGCTTGTCACTATTCTACCTATTTTGTTCTTATTAAAGTGGCTACGATTCCTGATATAGTCATGGTCAATGGTCATGCAATATTTCGTGTGGAATTATGGGAATACGTATAGGGGATAAGGAAGTACGAGCATGATTGGTGTGAGATGTAACCAAATTAACCAATCTCCACGGACGGATAGTTTCGCGTTCCCAATGCAATATATCCGGTGTAATAGGTATTGTGAACAGGATGAGCGACTCAATGGATCGTGACGACTGCTAGGGGCACTCCTCTGATTCACTTGTGCACTAGAATGGACTATATCTAACTTACAACTTGAAATTCATCTTCCACATTTCATAAATACACACGAGTATTTTAATGTCTAACCAGCTGGCTGGCCCGTATGGTGCCGGGTTAGAATAGTACCTCCCCCATTCTTCCCGTGGGTCTCGTAAGAGGTCCACTCTGGAAAAGGGTTAGGGTATTGTGGGCGATGGGCTAGGAACCCGTCACTGCAATATCACATTTAATCATCTGGTTACCTTGAAATTGCTAAATGTGGCACTGGATTTTTAAGTTCACGTGCCCCTTTTGGGAACACAGGCGAGAGAATATGTATGTTCGTGTAACCAGCTGGTCCGGCGAACTTCGTTCCCCTTTTAGCAAGTTTTTCTTAAAAAAATTGTCGCCTTTTAAACCTTCTATGCACTACGACAAACATTTGAAAATCAAAATCAGTTAAATCGGACCAGCCGTTCTCGAGTTTTAGCGCTTGCATAAACTTCATCAACGTTCATTATAATAATTTTCTAAGTACATTTATTCCAAGATAGCATCCCATCGCAGAACGTTGTCACAATAAACATTATAAAGATTTCCTTTGTCAAGCAATGCAATGTCACTATGACGTTCACTGTGAATAGGTTCTATGGTGGGTCAGGTTGGTTCGATGGTACAAAGTACTTATAAGGAACTGCAAAAATGGCGGCAAATTCGCATTTCAGAAACAATTGCGCAACGTATGAAGAGGTTTATTTTAAACACAACATCACACGGCATAAGTATACTACAAATTGATAAATGAATTACATACACAAGGAATCTCTCTGCTTCGTAGAATGGTGGCCCAAACTCTGTCCACCTATTCGCAAATAGGATTAGACGTGGTGTTGCCAGCACAACGAATCAGTTGTCCCATCAGTAATGAATCCGGTCGTGATTCAGCGTATCATGTCGCCAACAATGGGTGTCACATCCCGGGCATTGTTTCAGGGCACCACCCGTGACCCAAGCGACAATGTACCCCTGATTAAAAAAAGACGTGATTGTTTTGAATTTCACATCGAGATTCACTCTTTTAAAACAGAATTCGACATTGTCGTGAGATGAGTCTAGAATTGCCTTTTTTTTTTAAAGTTAAAGTACATTGGTCATCATCATCAATCATCATACTTTAGAAAAAAACTACATGGTATCATATTCATATTATTTTTAAATATTTTATAATTTATAAATCGTATTATTTGTTACTTTTTGCACTTTTAATCAAATTCTTAATTAACGTATAAGTTTCGTTTAAGGAAAAAAAATACTAACGTCTAAAAATACTGCGAAATAAAGCATTTTATGTAGTTTATTGTTATCATAAAGCAAAGAAAACACTAACCTGGAATAACGTACATAAAAGACTTTATTATAAAGTACGGGTGGCAACCTTAGATGAGTCTAACTCTCTGTCTAGTACAGTGCTCAGCATTCAACTTAGCCAAATTTTTTTAGGGCTGAAGTAGTCTTTTAGGTCTCTTTAGTGGTAAAACGGGATTCGGGGGGCGCTCCGACCGTAGCGTAGTTTGACGTTTACCTCTCGCACCACGTTTGCGTTGTTTAAATGCACCAAAAGTGACGAATAGGTGAAAGTAATTGTTGATACTATTTTACTACTCATCAACTGCGTATCTAAATATATAACAGAAGCAAAGACGTTAGGAACCAGGTAAAACTGACTAACAATCAGTTCAAAACGCCAATCAGTTAAACGATGGAAGTGACTTCCCTTTGCAACTCACGCTGTTTAATGAAACGCGACAGTACGCATTGTCTCGCGTGGTGCGCATCCTGGATATTGTTCGCAATCGATGGGCCGAAACACCACCCTAAAGGAAGTATCAAAAAGAAAAGGAAACGGGCAAGAAAAACGACACTAAAATCTACATCAGGGGTCACCAAATGGCGGACCGCCGACCCATTGTACCTATGCGGACCGAAAAAATATATCTTCATTCATCTTCAGGATTTAACGTCAATAGTTTGCACCAATTCCACTCCAAACTTCAGACAGAAAATCAAAAATGACACTTTCTCATTGATTATTATGTAAATAATAATACCTTTGTAATTTATGTAATTACCTTTGTTCATTTTTTTAATAAATGTGTGGACCGCGAATGTCATTTCATTTCTTAAAATGGAGCCCGAGCGAAACTAATTGGTGACCCCTGATCTACATCATGCCGTTAGATAGTCGAAACCATGACTGTGTTCTTCGTCGGCGTCTTCATTGCTAAAAAGGTCGAGTCTAGTCTGAAATGCTGGTTCGTCATGCTCTTCCACGTGTTTCTGTCTTCGGCGGAACATATGTGTTGAAATACATATTACAGACACTCAAGTCTCTCCACTTGATACAAATGGTTCTTTTAGCCATAATCTATGGCACATACAACGTTTTCTTTATGAGACCAAATATAGTTCTCACCACTCTGGTTTGGAGCGCTGAACCATCAAGACGTCTAACCTTCCAACAATATGAATATGAAAGAGGTATAATAGTTAATAGTGACAGGTGGCTAGCCACTCGCCTAAAGAATACCTTAAGGGGGCGTCCATAAATTACGTGAGGTGTTTTTTTCAATTTTCTGAATGGTGAGATGTCGTGAGATTTTATTTCACCCCCTCTCCCACCCCCCAAATCTCACGTGAGATTTTTCAAAACGTGGGTTTGTTACGTAAACGCGTTGGATTGTTATTGTAAAAAGAAAAACCATATTTATTTGACAAGAAAAAATAACGTGAATGACGTAACTTAAAAAAAACTTTAATTGTTCTTCGTTCCGATACACCCATGAAGTGTCAAACGTAAAGCGCCATCCACATCCTCACTTCGGTTTTTAAGGCCTTATTAGGCATCTGGATTAGATGGACCAAAATATGTAGTAGTTTTTTTGTTTGTTTCAAACAAGAAAAAAAATGCGTGATATTTGCCGTGACCCCCCCCTCTCCGCAACGTGAGATTAGATGAGATTTGACTCGACCCCCTCCCCCCCTAAAACACCTAACGTAATTTATGGACGCCCCCTAACCTATTTCATTAGTGACCTCTTACGACATCCGTGGAAGAAATGGAGAGGCGTTGTTCTAAGCCCGACACCACACAGGAATGCGGAGTCACTTGCAGCGAAAGGCGGTGTACGCGCAGCGCAGACGACAGACTTTTTGTGCGATCGAGTCTGCGGCGCACAAAAAGTCTGCATGGATTGTATGAATTGTGCGCCGGACTTTTTGCGTGTCGTGTGCGTTACAGCATATAATTCCATAGGTTCTATTTTCACAGACAAAAAAGTCCGTCGCGGATAGTCTGTCGTCTGCGCATGGCCTAACACTAGAACTACACGAAGTCACACGAAGGTAATCCAAGGGCGTTGTACTGGGAAACCTCACAATAAACTGATGACAAATTCTTCGACAGAAACAAAAAGATCATCAAAGCTTCTATAAATCAAAGAGCAGAAACACAGACTTATCGAAATAGATACCGCGAGTTCCCGCGTTTGTATGAAAACCAAGCGTGCCACTTTTTCTCTACCTACTGTAACGTCACTTGAGCGCTTTAGTGATGGGGATTGACAGTCCGAGTGATCCCGATTCAAAGGTGACGCCACCTTATTCAAGTTGTCCTGTCTCTAGGCAGTTAAACTTAATCTAAGTGGTAGAAAACTAAATTAACACATTCCCTGTCCCCGTACAAAACGGTCTGTCAATGTCACAAGTCCAATTGTGCGTCTGTGTATGAAACTGTGGCACCATAGTGGGAGCATAGACTTGTGAAAAAAAATCTTCATGTCCCCACATTGGGGGCCTTCGGACAGGGAACGTGTAAATCGCGTCAAAGGAAGAGCATTGCTCTCCCTTTTGGCTCCCTTTTGGCACGCGAAGTACACTTGAATCATCTATTTCGATATGTCTGTGGGCAGGAATCTGGTAGGAATTGTAGCGAGTTTTTTTGCAACAACATGCAATGATACACGCAGGAGTTGTGCAAAAAGTATATCAGATTCGCACATGCGTGCACACCGGGCAAGTCCCAGCCGGAGAGAAGCTAAAGCTCAAAACGCACTGACAGAGAAAGCTGAGCTGTACCTTTTTTCAGAGGCCCCCCAATGATTATACGAGAGACAGACAACTTTAAATTCCTTTAGATGTATGTAAGTTCTGCAAAAAAATACAATCAAGTTTTAATTTGTCTATGATTAAACATTCCCATGTGGGGTTTAGAATAACTCCATTTCTTCCGCGAATGTTGTAAGGGATGACTAAGAAAATTAGTTTCAGGTATGTTTTAGGTGACAGGTTGGCAACCTGTCACTATTATATCTCTTTTATCTAACTTAGCGGCAGCGCAGACGACAGACTTTTGTGCGATCGAGTCTACGGTTCAATAAAAACTCTGCATGGAAACTCTCTGCGCGCCATTCAGAGTTATTATTGCGCCGCAGACTCGATCGCACAAAAGTCTGTCGTCTGCGCTGCCCCTTAAACCCACAAAAATGCTAAATATCGTTACGATATGTGGAAAACTCATTGTTTTGTCTATGTAACGAGTGATCAATTCTCAGGTTTATCAATAAAACTTTCATAATTGTTTGACTGCGTAGTAAACCTCAATTAACTGATAACTACAATTTTTGGAAATTGTTTCTGTATGGAGATGATGAAAACATTCCATTTAAGTTATCAATCAAGAAATTCTAACTACATACTTATAGCTTAGCTTTCTATCGAAACAAGCTTTCCATCCAGCGGAAATTACAAGACAATCTCAACCAGACGCGTCTAGCACGCATGCGTGCTTCGGCGCAGGCGCACGGCCTCTATGGTTACCATGCGTCAGATTTACCCGAAAGATGTGGGAATTTTTGATCTTTTGCGCAGTTTGTGGTCGGAATTAGCAAGTGTCAGTTTTCACCTTAACAAATGAATAATGTGTTTCTTATATTTTTATTTTTAATAGAATGTTACAATGAATGAAATGCCCCCACTCTAGAAGTTTGATACCTTTGTCGATGTTTAGTTATTTGATAAACCAAAAACCACGTGTCTCATATTTTTTCAAAATCTAACTAACGGACTAATTAGAATTACATATTTTAACCCAGTCGACATCCCTATTCAACCCTCCGTAGGAGGGAAGTGAAAAATACAATGCATTTTAGTCTGTTTTATTTCAATGAATATTATGAAAATGGAAGTCCAAAAAAATCTCAAAAAGAATTGATTTTCTCACGAATGCAGAGTAACTTATTCCCAGACTATATTTTACTGTCATATGGTTGAATGTGTCCTCAGTGCGATACCCATATCCTGATAAGGACATTTAATTTTACAACATGGCAACCCTAATGTTCGCCGCAACGATCAATCCAAGTAGCGACGATCATTGCAGATTCCCTGATCATTGCGCACTTAAAAGTCCATCCCTACTGCGGTTTGGTTCACACTAGGGATGTTGCGGGTGCATCCGCATTAAATTCAATATCTGGATCCGCATCTGCAAAAATCAAGGTTGAGTTAATGTGGATATGACGAGTTTGCGGCAGAGTGTGTTGCCCTTGTGAAATGATATACAATCATGTGTGTGTACCCAAATGGGGTAAGCTGAGCACACCAAAGGTGACACAGACAAAACCTTGACTACCTCACTTTGCGTAGCTACTTCTAGAATAAATTTTAGGTTCGAAAAAGGATGATGGACTTCGAGTATATTTTTTAGGTTTTGAGTTGGCAGTTATAATAGCGACAAGTTGCCTGAAGTTGCTAGCCTGTCGCCTAAAGCATACCTAAATCTATTTCCTTAGTCGCCTCTTACGACACCGACGGATGAAATTAAACACAGATATTATATCTTAGTGATTTTACATTTTCCACGTGTTAGAAAAATTACAATTTCTCAAAAAATATTAACGTTATATGAAAACAATATGTGTATACCTTGTTTGTTTAGGTAGTTAAAACAATATAATCAATCTTGACGTGTCTTTTAATTTAAACATATTCTCACGCCAGATTTCCCAAGAGGGGTAGGCAGAGCACATGAATTCGAAAATCCAGTGCCACGTTTAGCAATCTCAGGGTAACCAGATGGTCAAACGTGATAATTGCAGTGACAGGTTGCTAGCCCATCGCCCACAATACACTAACCCTTTCCCAGAGTCGACTCTTACGACACCCACGGGAAGAAAGGGGGAGGTGCTATTCTAACCTAAATTTAAACGTACACTTTATAAATCGAAATCTTTACATTTTACAATTTAGGTATGAAAAAATCATTTAGTTTCATAATTGAATTGTATAATGTAACGATTTTCATTTTTAGACTGTGTATTTCAACAAAAAGACATGTCAAGATTGTTTACATTGTTTTAACTACCTAAACAGTTAAGGTATAGTTAGATTCAGCTTACAGTGACTTATTTATACAATTCACTGTCTGCCGGGAGGCGGTTAGCTCCCAATTACGAGCGTACCGGGAGACAATCGAATGCTAGTAAGTTACCCTAAAAATTACTGATATTAATCACACATACGCATCCACATCCGCATCCGTGGATATCAAAAAAATAGCAACATCCCTAGTTCACACGTAATGGATTAGGAAATCGCTTTGCCACGGAGTTTGTCGTGAGTTGAATACGAGGCGGCCCCTTTGAGTGTTACGGCTACATCTAGGCTATTAGCCGGTATTGGTGTGGTCGAAATAAGTCACTTTAAATGGTATAAATGGTATAATCTGGTGTTCGTTCGGTGGTTGGCTAGTCGATAGTCTTGCATCTGGAGGATAAAATAGGAATCGATTTGCGGCCGATAGTTTTGTAGCTTCTCATACTATTACGTTGGTAGCATGCTGTAGTTTTGTGTTGGGCCTAGAGTAACATCAAGTAAAGGAGAGGGCCCATTTAACCAAAAACGATCTGTTCTTTTTAATAAAGTTGATTAATTTCTTCGGTTACTCTTTTGTAACTAAAGATCATCATCATCATCATCATCATTTGCCTATATACGTCCTACTGCAGGGCACAGGCCTCCTCTCAGTATGAGAGGGCTTTGGCTATAGTTCCCACGCGGGCCCATTGCGGATTGGGAACTTCACACACAACGTTAAATTACTTCGTCGCTGTGTATAGGTTTCCTCACGATGTTTTCCTTCACCGAATAGCTCGTGATAAATATCAAATTCGATATCGCACATAAATTCCGAAAAATTCAGAGGTGCCAGCCCGGGGTTTGAACCCACGACCCTCTGCTTGAGAGGCCACAGGCACAGGTCGAACCGCTGGGCTACCACGGCTTTTTCACTAACTGTGTAACTGAAGATATTACCTGCAAAATTAGTCTGAATTTCCGAATTTCAATAGCGTAAACATGCTCTGCAAGTAGGTAACTAAGTAAGCAGAGTGTCATACTTTAAAGATATACCTTACCTAGGTATCTTCACAAAATCACCTGACAATACTCGTGCAATCGGATTAATCAACTTTAAACAGTTTGATATGGTGACCGTGACCAAATAACAATAGGTATGAATAAAACATATTCATTTAAAGACTGTAAAGGCTTCCTATTTTCATTTAGGTATAAAATCCTTCAAAAAAAAAAAGAAAAAAATTGGAACAAATTGGTTCCCAAAGTGTTGTGTTTACTCGAATCCGAAGCGTGCGGTAATCGCAGTCGTGCCTCCACGGAACATTTCACGGAAATAGTAATAGTACTTTCCAGTCCCGCTACGATTGCCTGCAGCATGTCATTTAGTCATTTCGTCATGAGCCGCATTACCGTGCCACAGAGTGTGACGGCGACGTAAAGTATAGGTTTATCTGTGAGACGCAGAGACAATTTTTTTGCTTTTTTTTCAATGCCAGACTCGCGGGTTGAGTTTTAGTTTTCTTTTTTTTCTTTTTTTTTTGCTGTAATGCCTGCCAGTATCGTGTCAGTCTATGGATCGTATTCTATGAATTTAGATTTTTGCTTGCTGAAATTAAAGCTATCTCCATACCGAATTTAATACAGATCGTTTCAGCGGTTTAAGCGATTAAAGATAACAGACAAATAAATTTCCTTCTTTGTTGGACCAACTGGCAAGTTTCCTAGTTATTCAAGTTTTTCCGTGGATGTCGTAAGAGGCGACCAAGGAAATAGGTTTAGGTATGCTTTAGGCGACAGGCTAGCAACCTGGCACTATTCTACCTCTTCCATCTCTGCAAACCTAAAACTAGGCTAAAATTGGCTGCTAAGCGTGATATAGTCATACATAATAATGGTTTTGTCTATGTCACGTTTCGTGTGTAAGTATGTATGATTTTTTAAAAGCCAAGAACAACGAAAAGAAATTCCAAATCAGACTGTTGGACGCCTACATTTAATTGCCAGTTAAAAGCTGAAACTCAGCAAAGCCGGCCTTATCTCTTTAAAGCGATCTCTTCCCGACACCTATTACGTAAAAAAGATAAAGCACGGGGACAAAAGGAGATAAGATGGCGTGAATTACTTAACAACGCGGAGAGATAACAATTTTATAATTTCATAGAGGATGTGTCATCAGTCATCACTTATCACCGACATGTGTCTACTGTCTACAATAATCATGCAAAGTAAAATTTTGCACACTAAAGCTTTTTACTATTTCTTTTGGTGTGGTGGTTTAACAATCTAAGACATTTGAGTTCTTTAATCATTTTATTATTATTGGGTTCGCAAAGTTTTGTCACGATTGGTGGCTGCAGAGCATTTGCCCTTTGTCCGCGCCACCGTTCATGAAAAAGTGTGGACAGCTGTCAAATATTTGCGTGAGATTAGAGGTTATGAATTTGTTCACTAATTTGATCTTTTTTTTCGCAAATGTATAAAATAAAATGTATAAATGTATAAATAAATAAGTAAATGCATAATTAAATGTATAAAAATTGCACGTGCACCTCACCCTTTCTTCCCGTGGGTGTCGTAAGAGGCGACTCTGGGAAAGGGTTAGTGTATTGTAGGCGATGGGCTAGCGACCTGTTAACAATATCACGTTTGTCACTGATTACCCTAAAATTGCTAAACGGGGCACTGGATTTTTGAATTCATGTGCTCTGCCTACCCCTCTTGGGAATACGGGCGTGAGGATGTGTGTATAAAAAAAAAATGGTTGATACATGTATGGAAACTATTTTCACTCGTCGTGGGTCTACATTCTCGCTTCACATTTCCATCAATCCGAATGAAAATGACAGAAATCAAACACAATGCCATGCCGTTACGCCATCTCTCTCTTGGCTATTCCTATCGATTCGTGAGAAACTATCAGCGGCTGCAGTTGACACTGACATTAGCGCTGTCGTCGCCGTGTCAGTGCCCTTGCGATAACGCGTGCGCTGGCGCAGCGATCAGTGCGCGGAATGCGTATAACGCAAAACAGAAGCACAAGTCAACCATACAAAATTCGCTCGACGAACGCCCACACAGGACACGACAGGATATTTCGTATTCGGGACAGTTGGGACCAGTCTGAGTGATTTTTTAGGATTTAAGTTGTCTGGTACGGTCGACCAAGGAAGTGGTCTACCACTTTTGACAAAAGTTTCTGTGAAATCAAAATTATCACAAGGTTGACATTGTCACTGTCATAATATCATGGCGAGGGGAAATCGACCTTGTTGTTTCATGAGGTTCAAATGAATATCGATCTTGAGGGGGTAGACCAATTTTTTGGTCGACTGTACATTAGTGACAGGTTGCTACCCAGTCGCCTAAGATACACCTTAAATTATTTCCTTAGTCGCCTCCTACGTCATCCACGGAAGATATAGAGAGGTCTCATTCAAAACCCGATACCACACGGCAAACCGCGTAACATACCACAGATACCACGTGGATACCAGAGCGTCTAGTGTGCTCATTTCGATGGTGCAGTCGTTAACGAATTCGTTTGCGAGTTATCGCTAAATTGTATGGAAACCGAGACAGCGGCCCCAGCGGAACGTTTGCACAACTGCCACGGTCGACAAGTCTCCATACATTCCGCGACAACTCGCAAACGAAATCGTTAACGACTGCACCATCGAATTGAACACACTAGACGCTCAGGATACCACTATACGTAGAACGTATTCATTGTCACCCCTATCAATCGGATATCGAACAAGAGAACTTCAAAATGGCCGCCAAAGCTTAGTTTATTGCTCCAATCAACAGCTTTTATACCATTAAAGGCATTTACACAGTTTTGTTACAAATTCCTTTAGTTAACTGATAAATTGGTATCCAATTTGGGACTATTACTTAATCGATGAATTAGTGACAACCCGCATGCTTCTCGCTTCCCTCTTCTTTAAATTGTCCTGTCTGTCTGCATTTACATACGTGACTCGCCTGTTTACGTCGTTAAGGTTGGTTAGTTTTGTTTGTTCAATCAGGGATTTGATTTCGTTTGTTTGGATTTCTTCCTGGATTTTTCCGAAACAAGATTAGAAGGAATTCTGGAGCCTTTTTCACCGTCGTGACAAATGTCTCTTCCACTTTCTTGGATAGATATTCAATGCATACAATCATGCCCATATTCCCAAATAAGGTAGCGTTAAATAGACAAAATCAAGATTATTTCGCGCTGCGCAGCAACTTCCAGCATAATTTTTATGTTTAAAGCAGATGGAAGAGGTATAATAGTGACAGGTTGCTAGCCTGTCGCCTAAAGCATACCTAAACCTATTCCTAAGTCGCCTCTTACGACATCCGAATAGGAAAAAAGTTTGAAAGTAAACTCTAAAGAAAAACTAAAAGCTTAAAGAATATTCCGCTCTCACAAAACAAATGGACGTTCATAGAACAAGTGTTAATAAGGGGCGAGGGTATCATATTTAAATCATCTTCCGTTGCTCCCATACTCTATTACAGATGGAAAAAAATATCCCACGAGGATGCTTTCTTCTTGTTTTACCGCAGTTTCCGTTACTGAGGAGGGTGAGACGCTAGCTTCACCGTACCTAAGGCGGATAGGATGATAGGTAATGCGAAACTGTCTATGAAAGTGGAGATTAAACTTCAGTCAGTCGTAACTACTACTTAGAACAGTTTTAACTTATAAAATTATCATCCTGCAGCGCTATTGTCTAACGCACCAAAAATCTCCATCGTTTTTAATTTGCCAGTTGAAACCAAAAATCGCGTTGCAATTGAAACAATTCCAATTGGTTCAATTGGTTTCAACTGTCAAATTAAAAACGATGTAGATTTTTAGTGCGTTAGACCAGGGTTTCTCAAACTTTCGG
>BHDV01018432.1:175991-196261 GCA_005406045.1 Adoxophyes honmai
GAAAAAATACATGTGGAAGAAAAAAGGTTTTTATTTAAATAAAGAAGGTAACACACAAAGTACCAAAAGAAATGTCTTTGTAATATTATTGTGATGGGTGTGCTTATTTCTTGCCGCAAGTCGATTTCTGTATTCTGGTCTTGTCGCGAACCCCCTGGTGTCGAATGGCGAACCCCTAGGGCCTAGGGGTTCGCGTACCCCACTTTGAGAAACCCTGCGTTAGACGATAGCGCTGCTGTTATGTACGTACATGTGCCTGTATTTCCAAACGAGATAAGCAGAGCACACAAAACGTTACATAGAGATGATCATGACTGTTTCAGTTTCAGGTTTCGTGGCCACTTTAAGTTAAAGTCCTTTACTTATTTCCTTACTCGACTCTTACGACATCCTCGGAAGAAATAAGTAGGTAGAGAGGTGTTATAAAAATGAACACTGACGTAGATTTTGCTTAGCATGGCGAGTCGAGTAGCTCGAGGTTGTCTGTCCTTTTCTGGCTCTTCTAGTTAGTGATAGTCAGTCCATCTCATCGTACTAGCCGGGATGTTGCCCCTAAAAACAGTATGTCCCTTAGTTTATTTATAACCCTTAACATCAACATCAAGATGTTTTAATTTACTTAGAGCAGTAAGTTTTTTTAATGTCATTTTAATGTGACGTTAAGAGCGTGTGAAATGAATAGATTGTTTTTTTTTCAGATATTTCCGGGGTAGTTTAAAATCTTTAAATAGTTTTATCCACATCATTGTTTTTCGTTTCACTTCGTTTTTCGTGGATATCGTAAGAGCGACTAAGGAAATAGGTTTAGGTATGCTTTAGGCAACAGGCTAGCAACCTGTCACTTTAGTACCTCTTAACTTAAAGCCTAAAAATATACTAAGTGGCTAAAAACAATGAAAAAGTCGTGGTTTTGGTTTTGAAACGTTGCTTGTGCTTTGCCTTCCTCATTTGGGAATAAAGGCGTGATGTATTTAAATATGTATGTATGTATACAGGCTGGGCAGAATTTGGTCGGGTATACACGTCTGAAAACCCCTGAAGTTTTTTCCCGGAATAGGGATGATGACAGAGTTAAAAATATATCATTCTAATTAGCCAGTAAGTTAGATTGTGGAAAAAAATTAGACATATATTTTTAGTTTATCAAGTAATTAAACATCGACAAAGGTACAGATCATCAAACTTCCTGAGTCAAACGTGACGTCACGCGAAACTTTTAGCCTCTGTATTATCGTCATTTTTCGTCTGTCAAATAAAAGAAAAAATATGAATAGGTACAGTATTTTTTGGTGATCTATCTGACGGACTAAATAGTTTTTTTAGTCATCTACCCAATTCATAAGATTAAAAAACGAAAATCTGATAATATTGCCTAGTATTTTGTAGGTAATATTATTATTATTATAATATTATTTTTGAAATTGCTAAACGTCGCACTGGATTTTAGAATTCATGTGCTCTGCCTATCCCTCTTGGGAATACAGGCGTGAGAATATGTATGTATGTCTTTTGTAGGTACTCCGGCTCTTAGTCAACCGCGTAGCATCGCACTGACAAACGTTTGCGGGTGCGTATGCGCCGACTAACTGGACTTGCGTACGGGACGTATGGAAGGTAAAACACAAGGCGAAATGACCTGAAAAGCGATGGAACATTTGTCTCCCACATGAAGGTCGTTAATGAAAATTTTCAGGAAATATTTTACAAGGGGTTTCAAACGCGTGTAGGCGACCACTGTAATTTTCCGAGCTGCCTGTATAATCCAGGCGGTAATTATGAAGTTCCACACTCCACACTCACAATTACATTCCACCGTCCATAGCAATCTAAAGCTCGGTGCGTGCCCGAGCCTCGCTTTCAATTCTAATTGTCTATGATCCTGTCATTTTCTAATTACATGGTATCATTTGAGAGATTAATTGATGGGGGTGCGCGTACGCAGCCAGTGATCATTACACTAACTGTGGCACGGAGCGATTCCTAATTTACGTAGGACTTGGGTTCCGTATTTTTTCTGTCGGGTCTAATATATGTATGTATTATGTACTAGCTTTCCGCCCGCGGCTTCGCCCGCGTGAAATTCGGTTATATTGCGGTATAAAGCGAACATTCCTTCGGGAACATCAATTTTTTCCGGGATAAAAAGTACCCTATTGTTTAATCCGGACTTCTATCTTTACGTCTGCAAAACTTCAAAGCAATCGGTTCAGTAATTACGGCTTGAAAGCGGAACAAACAAACAAACCCACTTTCCGATTTATAATATTAGTAAGGATAGGTATCTCACGCCTGTATTCCCAAACTGGGTAGGTTGGACATTTGAAACGCTATTAGACAAAACCGTGACTATTCCACGTTTCGAGGCCATTTCTAGCATATTTTTACGAGTATACTTCTTGTTTTGGTCTGTAACTGATTTTTTTTACAAAGTAGAGACAACATTTGCGATAAAACTCTAAAGAAAGAAAGAAAGACATTTTTCATTGACAATAATTTGACACAGATATACTCGTAACATTGAACTTATCTTACAATACATTAGCCTAAATAAATAAATATTAATAACTTAAAGATTTCTGTGCTAAATAGCGCCAAAAGTATCTAGGAACTTCAAAAACTCCGAAAAACTCTATTGAAGTATAATAATATTAATAATATATTAGTTCTATAGAAATTGAAGTTCATTTTTAAAATTGACTGATTACTATATTTAAGTATTTTATTAAAAGAGTTTTAAGAACTTCAAACTTAAGAAATGTAACTAATTACTTAAGGTTGAAGGGATCTAGTCAATGATACAGGCTTAAGGAACATAAATTACAAGTCATTCATCATACTTAATCTAAGCGTAATTTGTGGAGACATGCATTAATTCAGGATTAATTTACATCATTATGCTATCTATGCGGCATTATTCATCTAGTATAATGTTTTGGCTTTGTAAGTACATACGATTAGGTAATTAAGTCACCGTATTCGGTATTTTATGAATGAAATATTGGTTTCTTTATTTTCAAGTGTAAAGTGTATTGTTTACACTCTTTTCCAAACAGCAAACTTATAAAAATAATTCATATTTTAAATTTAGAATACGCGTCGAGTGGGTCATTATTTTAGCTTATTCCGAACCGCCCTAGCATATTTTATACCTGGCCACTAACAGTTTATTTTTAAATTGACAACATGGCTGCACGTTCCAAATACAGCGAATGCACTTCCCGCGTCGTCCCCACTCGACGCTGAAAAACGTTCTATTTTCAAAATCCCCAGCAGAGCTTTTGAACTCGCTGTTTATCAGATTGATTTATTTGCGTTTCTGAGATATAGTCTATTTTTTTCTTTTTTTACGCGGTTGTAGACTTCTTTTTGTGCTGCCAGTAGTGTGTTCGAAATGTAGACACCACGGCTCGTGTATTTCGGGTTTTTTCATGTTATTCGCTTAATATTAGAAAGGTTTGTATGTTTGGCCAGGCTACTTGAATGATTTTTTTCACCTTGCAACCTTGACTCCGGACCATGAAATTTAATTTGATTTTGATCAGTGTTTATTTGGGAAAATTATACACAGTTATATTTTTGTACCTTCCCAGTGGATGAACTTGGCAATATATCAGGACACGATAAAAAAAAAAACATTTTCTACTGTAGTTTTGCTTAGCACCGCCAATTTCACTTCAATTGAACTCATCTGTGCGAATAAAAAAGTTCGCCACCCCAACGAAGCCACACAAAAGCGGATCAGTTTCGGATGCACTTGTCGCGGACGGAAGCTATTCGTTGAGCGGCCATTTTGCGACGCGTGCGCAGCGCCATTACCGCGACAACAGGGTTGCCAGTAAAAAAAAAACAACAGAAAAAAAATGGTCACCAGACACAACGGTGTTTTAGAGCTGAGGTTTCTAACTTCATCTGTATACCTGGATAGACTAGATTTCGTGAATAGGAAATGGGAATAGGAAACCATTGTATGAGTAAGTCTAACAAATGGTAGGGCACTAAACAGTTGTGCTAGCTTTAGAAATTAATTTTGCATGAGTTTTCAAATACCTTAGCTTCTAGTATGCTGGTGATAGTATAATGATTGTTAGGTTTGTATGACGTGTGTTCAAAGAATACGTCTGCGCGTGAAGACACATTCATAGATTTGTTGCCAATTGAGCGAATTAATTATGTGCAGTTTTAGCTTGGACTAAATATACATAAGGACTGAGTACTTGTCACTAAAGCTGAAGCCAAGACCGAAAGATCAACCAGAGATGTAAAAGTCCCTATCTAATTGGGTGACAATGAGATTTTTGCAATATGGGACATTCAATGCCGTAATATTATGCTTAAATTCCCAAATGGGTTGGTTACAGTATTTTTACGCACATTTAAAAGTTGAATTTGATCATCTACAAGCGTAGAATCTTATTTACTTCAATCAGTAAATTCAAAGAGCTTTACAATTATACTCCAATTATTAAAAAGCGTTGAAATTACTCGTCCATTTCTCTGTTTATTCGATTGTCAACTTCTGTCATAAGGGGGTACATTAATAAACCGTGACCAATTTCACAATTCGTTGCCTTTTTTAGCATAATTTAGTTTCCTTATCTTAAGTAGTTAGCTTATCTGTTAATATTGTAGGCAAATAACGTGGCTATCACAAACTATATGAAACATAATATAATCATATAATCATGCCTATGTTCCCAAATGGGGTAGGCAGAGCACACGAAACGTGAAATAGACATAACGATGAGTATGACTATTTCACGCTTTACAGCCACTTCTAGAATTATTTTAGGTTAAAAACAGATGGAAGAGGTAGCATAATATTGACAGGTTGTTAGCCTGTCGCCTAAAGAATACCTAAACCCATGTCCTTAGTGGCTTAGTGCTATTCTAAACCCGATACCACACGGGACCACGGGATATGAAATATAAATAATTTTGTAAAGAGGTATGGGCAAATATTCTGGCCACAGAATTTTTTTATTTTATTTTTAATATTCTTATTCTTTTCAATAACTGTAATAATAGTAAATAATGATGTTCTCGCAACAGAGTTGGGCATTTCGTAATCTATACAAATATTACAATTACTAGTAATTAGGAATCATTGTCAATTCCAAATTACTGGAATTGATGACCAGATTACTTATGAAAACAGAAAACCGTTTTTCAATATACGCAATTTATTCCGTTTAAAGTATTTTACATAAAAAAACAATTTTATTTCAGTGACGTTAACGAAATTGACACATTGAAAAGGTTTGGCATTTAATTGAAGTAGTCTAGTCTGTAGTAATTTTACTTAAGTATTTGATTACCCAAGAATTAAGATTACAGCAGCGGTTTATAATGCCGATTCCAAAGAAATGAATTACAAATGTAATCACAGGAGACTATTACAGTAATTTTGATGACCTAGGTAATGAATTACTGAAGAATCACAATTACTTGAATGTAACCGTGTAATTAATTCCAATAGTAATTGATTACGCCTAATACTGTCCCACAATGCAAAAAATCATGGTCAATGTAAGGATTATGGCGACTTAAGGGGTTACCATTACAAAAAAAGTAGACTTGATAGTGAATATGTTGTCTATTAAATTATGTGTATATTAAAATCAAATAAATTAATGCGATTCTAATTCTTTGACACAAAACCGTTAAAATAAAATTATTGTATGAATTTTTCAGGTAAGTTTCTTGAGTGATGTTTTTTTTTTGACGTAAAGATTTTTTTAGGCTGGCAAGATTGGCATGAGGAGTGAGCGAGACAAACTACTCCGTTCTTGCTGGCTCACCTGTCCTCAACTTGCCTCTATGTAGTATTTCCCGAGTGCGCAATCATGTTTAGGGCCGATAGGACCTTCCTACATCAATGAGTTTTAGATACACACTGTTTTTTTTAGCAGGCAACCCTAGCGCCCCCTCAGTTTAAATATAGAGCGTTTCCGTGGTGCCTTTGACGGTTTATGGTGTACTAGGAACGAGTGGGCTTATGGTGTGGTTAGGATCTTAAAATGTCTAAGCATTGAAGATCAACTTGCGTTCCCCCATACGTGTACGAAGAAATAATCAACTATTAATAGTGTTTTCCTTTAACGTATCGAACTAAACTTGTTGACGAGCTCGATGTTAACCTGTCGAATTTTCCGTGCAATGTGAAGACTTGGTTGTATGACTTTTGGCCTTTATCTTTTCCGTACGGTAAAGATTAAAAACAACAGCAACAACAAACTTATTCAGCTTGACAAAGCTGAATTTTAGGAAGCAACGTATTTGTTATTTAAATATCTGGTTTGCACATATTTTCCTCCAAATTGTATTGTTATCTATAGTAGGTGTGTACATGTACTTTTTTTTCGGTATTTTTTTTTGAATATTTTTATTAATGTACACCATATTTTTTGTCAGCCTCAATATAAATTAAGTTTCCGCTGCTTGCTTGCTTTCGGTTTGTTGTGCTATTGCATAAATGTTATAAAGTGTTTACTTACTTACTTATCTTTGTAGCGATCCCCCGAATTTTTCAAATCACCGTACAGCGCCTCGATTCTCTCAACTATTAAAAATGTATTAACAAAGCAATAAAACAATGGCCGATGTTCATTGTAAATAGTAAATAGTGTAAACAAAAGTGAAATAAACCAATAACTTTCATCTTCGCGAGAGTAAAAGTCCATTACCAGTTTAGCCGCTCCCAGACCGTGACGGACAGACATCCTTGCTTGCCACATTGTTGGGAAAAGTCGGGATCAGTTCAATGGCCAAGAAGAACTGTCCTTGGAAATACTAAGCCTTTAGTAGCCGTATGTCGTCGGATTTAGAATAAGAGGCCGCGCAGACGACAGACTTTTGTAAGATCGAGTCTGCGGCGCAATAAAAACTCTGAATGGCGCGCAGACAGTTTCCATTCAGAGTTTTTATTGCGCCGCAGACTCGATCGCACAAAAGTCTGTCATCTGCGCTGCCCCTAACACCTCTTTATTTCGTCCGTAGATGTCGTAAGTGGCGACTAAGGAATTAGGTAAAGGTACGCTTTAGGCGACAGACTAGCAACGTCACTATTATTCCTGTCAACTCAAAACCCAAAAAAAGCGACAAGTGGCCAAGCAACGTGAAATAGTCATGGTTTTGTGTGCTCTGCCTACCTCATTTGGGAATATAGGCGTGGTGTGTGTGTCTTACCCGTGTGGTGTCGGGTCTAGAATAGCACCTCTCCATTTCTTCCGGGGATGTCGTAAGAGGCGACTAAGGAAATGGGTTCAGGTATTCTTTAGGCGACAGGCTAGCAACCTGTCACTATTATATTACCCCTTACATCTGTTTTTAAACCCAAAATGATGCTAGAAGTGGCTGCGAAGCGTGAAATAGTCATAATCATGGATATGTCTATTTCACGTTTCGTGTGCTCTGCCTACCCCATTTGGGAACATAGGCGTGATTTTATGTATGTATGTATGTGTGTGTGTGTGTCTTTAGAAGCATAGCAGTGTGGCTTGGAACACACATGTGTTTTCAAATGCACACTGCCACAAAGGCACGCCTTTTTACCTATATAAGTAGGATAGGCTAGTGTACCCATAAGAGCGATAGGTTACAAAGGGGTTCATGTGGCTCCTTTTACCCGACACACTGGGCAATGGTCTAACCGCGTCCTACCTTTACGCCGCTACTGGGGCAGGCAATGTAGTATCCATAACTCTTTCACGTTTCGCCGCCAATTCTAGCTTTCAGGTTTTTAGTTCAGAGGTATAGCGACAGGTTCCTAGCCTGTCGCCTGAAATATACCTTGACCTATTTCCTTAGTGGCCTCGTACAACATGTACGGAAGAAATGAAAAGGTGCTTTTCTAAACCCTACACCACACGGGATTGGACACGACATCCTCTTTGTGTAAGGGTCTCCCCACATTAGTCGACGCCTCTTCGGCAAAATGCGGGTAGAAAAAGCGTTGTGTCAACGCAATAAGGGCGAACAAGACGTCAAACGGCTCGGCTCGTTCGACCGAGAATGGCCGAGCCAATTCACGTCTTGTTCGCCCTTATTGCGTTGACATAAAGCTTTTTCTACCCGCATTTTGCCGAAAAGGCGTCGACTGGTTTGGTGAGACCCTAAGGGTTTAAAAATAGTACGATCGAACCGAAACTGCGCCTAAGTAGTTACGAGTATTGACATATTTGAGAGTCCCAAAGAACAGGACTAGGAGACCATGAGATATAGAGTGTTATGCTAGGAGTATCTCTACCCCTTTCAGACCTGGTCAAAACTATCGTGTGGCTTATGTCCACATAATATGGTTGCTTTTTGAGATGAAGTGACTTTGAAAAACCGCACATTTGTGTTGACCACCTGGCTTTGACTATATTAGGTACACCGAACAATATTACGCCGGCGTAGGCTTGTGGTTCTTGGCTGTACATAATGATAAGTTTCCCAATACTCAAATAGACCATACTATACCTTAAAGTGAAATTCCCTACGTGTTTATTGCCTCGAAATTACAACTACAATTAAACAAGTGTTCGTGAGTTGTCCGAGCGGCGTTACGCGTGAAGATGGACACGCAGATTGGTCCCTTTAATGGCCTTCATGAATAAAGATGCGTAGACGCAGGCCCTATTCGGACACCGACGACGGGACAAGGAAATCCAAAACCAAAGTTTACAATTAATTTTAAGAGGATAGGAGTCGCGCCACTTCTCCGTACGAACGTAGTCCCCTGTTTTCTCCGTGAATAATGACATTAGAGCAAAAAATTTTTTTTCATTAAATTTGTATCTGTTGTGCCTATGTTCCTACGATTTGCTTTTATCGATTTTCTAAATTTTTTTTTTTTTTTTTTAATTTAGACTATCGATAAAAGCAAATCGTAGGGGTATAGCCACAACAGATACAAATATAGTGTAAAAAAAAAAATTTGCTCTAATGTCATTATTCACGGAGAAAACAGGGGACTACGTTTGTATGGAGAAGTGGCGCGACTCCTATCCTCTTAAGGCCCTGCGCTGACGACAGACTATCCGCGACGGACTTTTTAGTCTGTGAAAGTAGAACCTATGGAATTATATGCAGTAATGCACACGGCGCACAAAAAGTCCGGTGCACAATAAAATTCATACAATCCATGCAGGCTTTTTGAGCGCCGCAGACTCGATCGCACGTAAAGTGTGCCGTCTGTGCTGCACCTAACGTTGGCTTAGTCTCAAAAAGTCACTTCCTTGAAATCTACCTATCCTTAAACATAAAACATCCGTGAAAACTCTTAGTGAACTAAAACAGATATACTCACGTTTTTAAAACCTGATTAGCGCGACATGTGTTTCGAGCCCATTTGTGAGCCATCATCTGGAGCTACTCGTCACGGCGGCGGATACGTGAAATAGTTATATCATTGTTTTGTCCATGTCACGTTTTGTGTGCTCTCCTGTAAACCTATTTAGGCGTGATTGTGTGTAATATTTGACCTATTTTAATTACTTTTAGTCACTTAATTTCATCACCGTATTCCGATTGCCTAAATTTTGTCTAGGCCCGTCTATTGACCGAACCAGAATACGGACGCTGCGTTCTGTTCAAAAACAACAGATTCCTACTTCCACACCCTATAGCAATTAGACGTGTTACACACAAATTACAAAACGCGATTCCTGTTCTTTATGTAAAAGAAAATGCCTCGTTATCGCAGCTTCGGATAATAATTGGAGCTTGACGGAGATTTTACATGAATCGTTGTAAAATTTTATACCATAATTGATGATGATTCGAGGTAAATTTGACTGACGTGATTTATGTCTTGCAGTTGCAGCGTTGCGTAAGTTTCTGCTTGAGTGCGGAGTGTGCGGTTACCGGGTTAGAAAGAGTTGGTGTTAGTCATAATCATAACCTCTGAAATCCCAGTACAAGGCTTTTTATACGATCGAAAAAATTATTTCTATCATCAAGTCCTAAGACTTGGGTTTACCTCTTCAGAATTTTTTAATTCGACCGTCACACGATTTTAATCGTAACATACTTCCCTCGCCTTTCAGGCTCATTTCATAAACATACTTTAATAAAAACACGAGTACTTTAATGTCTAAGTTTATACAGTGGCATACATGGCAGATCCCTAACGCATTCATTGCCTCCGACGCCGACGCATATATGTACGCGTCATCGTGACTTTCGCCCTGTGCCGCTGTCAAAAATTCGCAAGCATTTGAACGCATATAATATGTGCGTTCGAGGCACCTGACGAAAGTTTGACTTTGAAGCCGGGTACAGACTGCTGTAACGTAACATGCAATGTAACACGCAAATGAAGAATTTGCCGTCCACATTGTCGCAATGTATCATGCAATGTAATAGGATTCCCAATGTGTGGACGCCTTGTGCGCACGAATCGTGCACACTACGCGCACGAACGCATGTTACATTGCATGTTAAGTTACAGCAGTCTGTACCCGGCTTGAGAGGTGGCAGTGAATACTAGGCCATTCGATTATTGCATTTAACTGAGTACTCATAGTAGGGACATTACGATTTGGTTATTAGATAAAACAAACTACAGTCCTCGGAATCCAACTTGGCAAGATTCAATAAGTTGAACCTTACCCACACGATTTAAAATCTTGTCGCATTAAATCATCATCATCATCATCAGCCTATATACGTCCCACTGCAGGGCACAGGCCTCCTCTTAGTACGAGAGGGCTTGGGCTGTAGTTCCCACGCGGGCCCAGTGCGGATTGGGAACTTCACACACAACGTTGAATTACTTCGTCGCTGTGTGTAGGTTTCCTCACGATGTTATCCTTCACCGAATAGCTCATGATAAATATCAAATTCGATATCGCACATAAATTCCGAAAAATTCAGAAGTGCGAGCCCGGGGTTTGAACCCACGACCCTCTGCTTGAGAGGCCACAGGTCGAACCGCTAGGCTACCACGGCTTTTTAAATGCTGGTCGCATTAAATGCTGGCTTCTAAATAACCCTTTAAATACCTAACCATATTTGCAAAAACATAATACATAATATCTGCTTGTAACCAAGAGGTATCATTCACTCACTCGCGACATTCGATCCGCGACCCAAATCGTTCGCGGTTGCGGGCGCACTCTCACGCGTCAACTGGACCTCGCTAAATATAGATCGCGTACCAATTGCATTGTCTTAAGTTTAGCGCTGTGCAATTAATTAGTTCATAATTGGTCTGTTGGGGTAAATTTAGGTCGACCGCTGAAATAGAGAGTTATTCTTAGCTCAATTTTGAGTCGCAAGTTATATTTATCTCGCCTGTATTCCCAAATGGGAGAACACAAAATATTACACAGACAAAATCATGACTATTTCACGTTTGGTAGCCATTTTTAGCATGTTTTATAGTTTTTCCCGTTCCCGTGTGGTGCCGGGTTAGAATAGCACCTCCCCCTTTCTTCCCGTGGGTGTCGTAAGAGTCGACTCTGGGAAAGGGTAGTGTATTGTGGGCGATGGGCTAGCAACCTGTCACCGCAATATCACGTTTAACCATCTGGTTACCCTGAATTTGCTGAACGTGGCACTGGATTTTTGAATTCATGTGCTCTGCCTACCCCTCATGGGAATACAGGCGTGAGAATATGTATGTATGTATGTTTATAGTTTTTGAGTTGGCAGGTATTGTGTCAGGTTGCTAGCCTGTCGCCTAAGATATACCTTAACCTATTTCCTTAGTCGCCTCTTACGACATCCACGGAAGAAATAGAGAGGTGTTATTCTAAACCCCACATCATCCCACCTCTGCATTGACAGAATTTGACAACACTGTATTCTAACGCTATTTTACGCACATTTGCAACTTTGCCATATATGTATGTACCTCAGTCAAAGCAAAATTAGCATAGTTGGACTCTAGACAATATTTAGTTTTGTCTCACAAACTTGCTAGTTGCTAGTGTTACTTGACTTAGGAGTTATACAGGGCGTCCCACAGCAATAGCACGAGGAAGAAAAGTACCTTGAATATTGCAGACTAGCTTTTGCCCGCGGCTCCGCTCGCGTTAAATTCCGGGAACATAGAAATAACACTTTTAAGCTGGTTTTTTACACCCTTGGTTACATTATTTACGTTTACCAAGGATCTCTATTTTTTTTCAAAATGAAACGTAGCCTATGTCAATTCGGAAGAATGTAGCATTCTAATAGTGTTTTTTTTTTTTTAAATCAGCTCAGTACTTTTTTGGCCTATTCACTACAAACATACAAAAATACAAACAAATAAATCTTTTCTCTTTATAATATTAGTACCGTAAACTGGGGTTACATTGATCAATTTTAAAGTTTAAACTTGTCTAACTTTTGGAATGAAGTGGTAAAAAAAAAGTAAAAAATGGGAACATCAACTTTTTTTTGTCTTTTGCTACTAAAAATCTAGAAAAGTTAACGTAATAATACATGGAGAGAAAAAAATTAAACGTTGTGATCAAAGTTAGACAGACATTGGGGTTACTTTGATACCCTATCTTTTTTTAAGGGCAATCGAATGTACCCCTTTACAGAAGTATTTTCTTTCAAGGAAAGAAAAAAATCGGTTCGTAGGTTCAACAGCAAAAAAAAACTGTTCAGGCATTTTTCATCTCGTTTAAATAGGCACTTTACTAACGATTGGAAGTTGTTATCATAGTAACCCCGCAAATCAAAGTAACCCCAGTTTACGGTATAGATTGTAACATTTTACTGAAAGAAAATTTTCTTTATAAAAAAAATACGTGGTTGAACCGGGAATTGAATCATCTTAAAAGCAGGATTTCTTGAAAACGGGACCTCACTAACCATGTTAACTAGAGTGTTGAAATTAACACAGAATTTATTAATTTAAACTGTCGATACAACAAATACTAAAAGCAAAGGAAATTTATTATTATTATTTACGGGGAAACTTATTAATTCCCAAAAACAGTCGTGATATTTTTAGTATTTTGGGGTCGATATAAATAACGGTAACTGGTAGATACTTTAATTAAATATTCACAGAATCTTTAGTTATGTATCTACTTTAAAAGTAAATAATTAAATATAAATAAATTAAGTATTTAAGGGAAGCTTTCATACAAAAAACGTGATTTTTTGCAGTTTTTCGTACGGAACCCTACGAGGGCGTGTCCAACTCGTACCAAGCCGGTTTTTATTTGATATCCCGAAAATCTGAGATCTTGCGGGATCGGTTTTGAAACTTCCTAACACCCTGTATAGTGTATAGTGCCTCTGGACTTAACGGTTTCTTCACAGCTTTTCGTAATGCCACGCCAAACCACAACGGCACAAGTCTTGACTCAAAACTACTCGCATGTAGCTCTAAAGACTCAAATCCTCTAGAAAAAGCTTGATAGCATGCATTTTACGTCATTTTTCTTGCACGTCAGAATGGCAGTGCAGTCCACGTTAGCTCCCGGATTAGCAGCACTTAGCAGGCTGCCCGTTAGCCTGCCTTTGCGCAGGTGAGGAAGTGCTAATTCTGGCGTGAATTGGCTGGTGTTATACTCTGTTCGTTAAGATTGAAGACTACGTCGCGCGCGACGCGACAACAGCGTGTTACCATGCTAAGCATTATGGTTCCGTGAGTTCTCTGCGTCGTTTGAGAATGCAGTTGTGTGTCATCTCCGTAACAAGCTCTTCGTTGTGTCGTCAACTATTGCTTACAATGGCCGTCGTCATTGAGGCCATGTTTATGCGGTCTTTGATAAACATCCGACGATCGTTGGGAACTCGAATAGCTTGAGTGACATTTGAATTAGTGTGAAGTTAGTGATATCATAGAATGGGCAATAGTACTGCATTAAACTAACGTGAGACCCACTTATATTGAAAAATACCGATAACTCACGTTAGCTTAACATGTTCCGGGCTAATCCGTAGCCCTTCATCTAGGACCTGCGGCAGCTGCTGCTACACGCGCGCCACCGCTCTGTTCGCGCGACTGCTCGTGCTCGACGAAACTAATACCGGCACACGATTACCTTCGTTACTATCACTATACCTACTTCGTTACTTCTTTACTTTTTATACCTAATGTCATTTAAGTACATTACGCGATTGTAAAGAAGGTAGTCGTGCGCCGGTGTTAGTTTCGTCGAGCATCCTTTCTGCGACCCTTTCCTTATCTTTGAATACAGGACAAAATTTTGTAATGTTCCTTCTTCTACAGACGGCACCAGACCAGAGGGCAATGCGGCGCATCTCCCCGAACAACCCGGTGCGCCGGCGGCTCTTCGCCGACGCCGACCTCTCGGAAGAAGCGCGCATCGACAACTGTGCCAATGTGCTGCAAGAGTCCATAGCTAGGTAACAAAAGATTATAATATTCGTCTATTCTGTTGACCAGGAAAATTATTCCTACTTCGAGAGTCCATTGTCTCTGAGCTAGTTAACACGATAGAAGGAGATTCGTCAATTCTCTCGATCAGGGAAATTTACGCTTCGCTTCTAATGTTCTAATATTGCAAACGGGGCAAAATCTGATTAATGCTCTCTGTCCGTACTTAATTCATGTCAGTCTGTTTGTTTGTGTGTAGTTTTACTAATGAATTTATAACTAGCTGGGTCATTTTATAATATGTTGACCTTTTCTTTTTTCTCTATTAACGAATTCAGAATCATAGGCGCTTTCCATATAAATTAAAAACAAAGTCTCCAACTTTCATACAAATGTTATGATACTGTAAAAAAAAGTAACAGAATTTAAAACATTGGAACAGTTTTTTTTCATATCCTTTGTGCTCTCGATTTCTTTTTTCTCGTTTTTTTTTCAAAATAGAGAAAAAAAAGAAAAAGAGATTTTTTTAAGCTACTAACTAGTTGTTGAACGTGTGTGCCGTTTTTTGATTGATTATTTGAAAACTTTATTATTTCTCCATGTTCACAATCATCAAGTTGGTGACTCAACACACCACATTAAAGTTGGGTCTCTGTCTGACATTTTTTTTATTATTTCTAGGGACAAAGCAGCGATGTCCAAGAAATGGAACTTCGATTTCGACACCGAAACGCCTTTAGACGGACCAATAGAATGGTACAAGAGCGAAGAAGAGAACTGGATAGGTTTAGAAAAAAATACCAAGATTTGTGCCGAAAAAGACGCCTTACAAATGAAACTGGAGAACGAAGTGACTCCCAATGATAAGACTGCTAAAGATCCGCCTGTAGTTAGAAAGAGAAGGAATGATTCGGGGACGAGTGACAATGAAAAAGGTGTGAAAAGGAAGATAAGTTTCGACTAGCGTGAGGTTTTTGAGGTTAGCAATGTCAAACGCTTCAGAAGTGCCACGTATCCCTTTATAGATTTAAAAGATATTAGTTTAGTATGAAATTTATGATAGCCCATAACAATATAATTCTGTATGACATAAACTGAACGATGACAACCTGAATGTTAGTCAAATATTTATGTTCTGACGAAGTCTCAATGGACTTCCGCTAACTTGTTTGGTTCGTAGGGTCATTTTATAAAAAGATTTATTTACTTTTATCTTAATTTTAGAAAAAAAAAAACAGTTTTTCCATTATCAGAAACAAGAATAGGTATTCGACACCGATATAGTAATGAAATGTCACAAAATGTATTGCTTTTTTCATACACTTAGTATGGCGGTCACGGAATCGAATTATAAAATATGTGCGAAAAATTGGGAAGTTTTTTTTTGTATCGGAAGCGCCCATAGTTTTGTGACGATTTTTTTTTTCAAATCGAATAAAAATTAGCCGCCTCGTTGAAAATGGCCCACGTAAGCTCAGTTTTTGACGCAATGTTAATTTTAAAATCTTAATGCGTTTTTAGCTCTCAAATATGCGATACTCGCCATTCTGAATTATGCTTTCCAGTTGATTAAATTCGGAATCAGACTGAAATCGGATCCGACGATAAACTCCATTTCAAATATAGATGCATGATCTCTTACTTAATCTCTACTCAAATAAAGACTCAACAAAAACGACAAATTGCCACAAATGTTTTGATCGAGCTGTGACTAATCTTGCCTTTACTACACATATTTGAATATCACAACACATTTCATTGACTTCCAAAACAAAGAACCGTATCGACTACAAGAAAATATGAAAAGGTTTATAGCGGCACAGGTATTAAATTAATTACTATACCTTTATTAACATTAAGATTTATAGCAACCAATCGCTAAATATTCTGAAGGAGTGTATAACTGTTCTATTAGTTTATTTATTTTGGTTATGAAAATCATCATTAAGTCGTAATTTTTATATTACCTATTTCATTTCAACTGTTACCAGGCCGATCAGGCATCGATCGATGGTAGAATGGAATAGTCGTCGTCGATCGACAGTATCCACCAGATCAATCTTTTCGAAAGATATAGATCGATGGTAGAATATAGCCGGGGTTAATGGATCAGCGTCGACCGGTGCCATCGACCGGCAATCGATCGATTGGTTAGTCGACCGGTATCTATCGATCAACCAGACAAGTCGATAAACTTCGATCGACGTTGACCGATGCCGTGTATCGACGATCGATCGATTGGTCTAGTAACACTAAATGTTTATTTATTTCAGGACTGTAGTCGTTTTTGGCAACTGTAAAAAGACTGTTTCATGTAAAAGTAGCTTTATTTATTTTATTCTAGATATGTATTTATTCCGCTACATAACATCACAAAATGATAGAGTTAAATTACTGTAGCGTAATTAGGATCGTTAAGGAATAGGAGTGCAATGTATTTTGTGTATAAAAATAGTGCATCTGTTAAGCCATAATTATGTTGTGTAACTTGATATACTTCAAACAATAGTAGGTACTATACCTGTCATATAGTTCACATTCGTAAATTCTAACTCTTTTGTTAAATTACTCTTTCGCTAGTATAAAGTCACAGTAAAACAAAAGACATGATAGAAATCACATCTCATGAAACCAAAATACAGTTGTCTACCTACATAGGTACATACATTATCAGTTGACTGATGACCGAAGACATTTCAGGAGTCAATAAAATGATTGTATAAATCGTACGATCACTGTTATTTAGGATCTTCAAGTAATCATGACAAACATCATTCAATGCCTTGGCGACACTTTACTGATGATTGCAATCAAATAAATCTAAATGATAAAGTAATATATGGCAGGGTTCTATTCAGTCCTGTGATTCCCTGTCTGTTAAAAAAAAGAAAGAAGAATGTTTATTTAAAGGTCTCCAGACAGACGATCACCCAAAAAAAAATACAAAAATCTTAAAAATACCCATTACGTCTTGGTGACACAAGAGAACTGAAAAATGTGCCTTCACTAAGCATGTGTTGCTGCATCAGTAAGGTGCGGCAACGCTGGTTTTCAGCGAAGCCCTGAAATGCGCGTTAACGTCGGAGGAAACCAGATTAAACTAATTTGAAACAATTGAACAATACAATGGATTAATAACTACAACGTATAACTAGCTACTATTTTAAATGTTTGTTTTTTGGTTAGCTGTGACCAAGTTGGCATTACGCTGCTTGTTTTCAAAATTCGTGATCTCTTCATGCTTTCGTTAAGTTAAAATTTTTGTTTGGTAAAGGACGAACGTGATCACCGATTGATATAAATTTAAAGTTATAATGTAGGTTTATTTTAGCGCCACAAAGTTTATACTTTGACATTGAATTTAGCATCTCATACGACATCTAAAGAGGATCATACAGAAATGTTTGTTTGCGTCTCTTCTGTGGACATGAAAAAAGTTAGGGGTTTATATTTATAGCCAAATAAAAAAGAGAAGAAAAGAAAAATCAAGTGTATTTAGTACGCCTCCCCAGCTACTAGCTGGTTCAAACAAATCATAAGATTGGGCTTTCTAAGTCAATAATTTTGTGGTCACAGGAGAGCCCTCTTCAGTGGACATACAGTTCATGTGTAAAATATGTATGACCCGACACAATATCCTTTAAAAAATAAAAAAAAATAAAGATGATTTTAAATGTCAGCTTAGTTTCCAACGTATTCAAATAAATCCCCAATTTTGTGGCGATATGTGTAACTTTTAATAAATAGTGAGATTTATTTAATAATTGTTTAGTAATTAGAGTTCGTGACAATGTGAACACTTCGGTTTTAGTCGGCAAAAGTCGGATATGAACTCGGCAGAAGAAGAATGAATGAAAAAAGACGAGAAGTATTCCACTTTTACCGACGAAACTAAAATATCTTGAAAGTTCCCGCACTCTATAACAGAATCTTTAGGCTAACTTAGGTAGTTGCAATTAATAAATTAAAAAATAAGACGCTATAGCCAACTAAAATGGAATCTTGTAAAAGCTTGTATGCTAAACCTAATTTAAATATATTAATGTCTATTAAATTATCAAAAATTCTTCTATTTTACTCAATACAAATGGGCCAAATCAAGATATGAACAAAAAGGACACTACAATCAGATTCTGGGTTATATTTCAAAAGAATGTAGTCTATCTCGCGCGCATCTCTACTCGCGCCTTGCTTAAGTTGGCTGCTTAGCACGGCAACACGCTCTAGTCGTCTCGCGCGCGGGATAGTCTACCTGTAATTTTCTGACGTCTCTAGTTAGACAGTGACAGGTATAGTCTATCTAGTGTCCGACCGAAGCTTCGGCTTCGGCTTCGGCTTCGGCCACCTTCGGCCAAAAAAACCACCTTCGACCAAACCTTCGGCTTTTTGGCCGAAGCCGAAGGTTTGCAAGTTGTAATTTGAAATTGGACGAACGATGCCAGAGCGAGAGGGATTAGTGCGCAGCGCTTAGCAGAGCAGTGTTTCGCCGGCCCAATCGCATTACTTGCAGTTAATTACATAAATTACTGACAACACATAACATAATAACATAGTCACATTTGATTTAGAAGCGAAAACTGCGCATAAATTACTGCTGTTTTTTTTTAATATTAGCAAATTCTCGTATTTCTTAGGGTCAACATGGGGTCAACACACCTTCGGCTTCGGCTTCGGCTTCGGCCAAAATTGTACCTTCGGTCAGACACTAAGTCTATCTCGCGCGTATCTCTACTCGCACCCTGTCGTGCTAAGGCGGCTGGTGCGAAGCTTTGCGCCTAGCACCACAATACTCAGAATAAAAAGTGACCACTGACCATTGTATTAGTAAAAAGGTTTGATAATTTAATATGGCGTTAGTAATCAAACAGCTATGTTCCAAAGCCCTGGTAGATGTTTTATTTCTTATAGATAAATATTGTTTTTTAAAGTGTCATGTTGAAGGGTTCAGTTTACACAAGGAAAGTACATTATGTACTTTTTCCTCTTGTAATCGACCCTTGTTTATAATAATTAATGATTTTCACAGTTATCATTATCAGCTGCAATCAAATTGTAAAATACCTAGTACTTATTTTTTTATTATTGTAAGTAGGGGTATGTAAAAAATGTCAACATCAGACGGACATCTTAAAACAAAAGACATTCTAAATCTAACTTGAAAGTAGGTTTAGTGAAAAATTTTATAAGAGATGCATTTTTTCAAAAGATTTTTTCTTTTGTAGTCTTCTACTCGAACTAACTGAATCCTGACCCACCGTGGAACCTATTTAGCGTAAACGACTTAGCGAAATTGCAATGCTTGACAAAGGAAATCACAATGAACGTCACGCCTTATTTCCTGCGGGGTAGGCAGAGACAACAGAGTGCCGTTCGCTCCTATTCTGACATACTTCTCTCGCTTCACTCACATCACTCTCGTACACAAAAATAGGAAATAGGAAATAATTATTTTTTAATTTACGCTCATTGCGAAAAGGTTCTCTGGTGGGTCAAACATTTCGTTCGATAGTGACTTGCATACACTTTTTAACAAAACGTCTGTTTGGTTTTAAGACTAATAGACAATGCCTGGATTTTCGTAGGATCAGGCCTTGAGAGTAAGTGTTTATGTACCTTATTACCACTACTTTAAGGTTATTTATAATTAATTTATTGTAATCAGGTTTTCTAAATTAAATTATTTATATATTTTACTGTGGTCTTATTCGTAAACCTTCCTGGAAATACTTGTTATTATTGAGTTAAGTAAATATGTATCGCCCTTTGATCCGACGAAGAATACTTTTTAGGACCGGAAATGTACGTAATGTATGTAATGTAAATTTACAAAAATGTTTTAAACTTTTGATCCAGTCAATAGAAACGAATTAAAGGGGTTACCTGGAAAGATTTCCGGGAGTTTTGAAAATTGGTAAATTTATAGATTTTGATGTGCTCTTTCCGAATTTCAACTTTGCCACCTCGTATCTTTGCCGCTAACGCCGCCATATTGGAAAAA
>BHDV01018432.1:205557-221863 GCA_005406045.1 Adoxophyes honmai
GCGGAACGTTTGCACAACTGCCACGGTCGACAAGTCTCCATTCATTCCGCGACAACTCGCAAACGAATTCGTTAACGACTGCACCATCGAAATGAACACACTAGACGCTCTGAACGCGCTCGCGCATGTCTATCTCACAATGATGGACGAAAGTCCGTCTCATGCATAGTAACGAGTAGGAAATCCTGCGCTCGCTTCGCTCCGGCGAGGATGGATCTTCCTAATGTTATAAATAATGCGTGGTGTAGGTCAGGGTAGGGATGGCACTGACATTTCTGTATTGTATTGTATTGTATGTGTCTTTATTACACATAAAACAGTGACATATAACAAATTACGCGATAACAGCCTTATTTACAAAGGAGAACTTATCCCCGAGGGGATCTCTGTCAGTTTATCTTCGGGCGATTAACAGGATATTTCGAATGAGTAGACATACAAAAAAATAACTTACTGAGATAAAACCTAAAACTATTTGATCAACTATGAAAGGTGAAATGGGATTTATAAGCAACATTATTTTAAGGATACCGAGTGAAATACACGGTGCAAAACATCTTTGGCTGATATTAAAGAGACTTTGGATAACTGATTATCCTAAAATAATGTCGCTTATTCTATTTCGCCTTTTAAGTGTCGATTTACAATTATGCGATAGCACCTTATTGACGTGACAACGTCTTATAATTCGATGGAGCGGCTGCACGCACAAAAAACATGACGTATGCGGCGTTACCTCGATGACGTCGTCGATCTGAGGTGTCCCATTAATTAAACCATTTACGTTGCGTTTCTTATGACGTTGTCACGTTCAACCATCGTCCGTAAGCCGATTTTACAGACAACCGATTTTTTTTTTGTTTCAGTTGGTGTCGTATGATATATCCCGCTTTGGTATCGGGTATGGAATAACATGTACACATACATAGATCACGGCCGTATTCCCAAATGGGGAAGGCAGAACTCATGAAACGCTTCAACAAAATCATGACCATTTCACGTGTCGTGGCCACTTCCAGCATATTTTTTTAGGTTGCTGACTTGTCGCCTGAAATAAACCTTAACCTATTTCCTTAGTCGCCTCTTACGACATCCACGAAAGAAATGAAATGTTTTTATTCTAAGCCCGACACCCCGATATTCGACGTGCACTGGGCCGGTGTTTTTAAGGAATAAGTACAGTTTTTAGCGGCAACCCTGAGCAACGCCGAAAAAAATTAACATCGACCAGAGATTTAAATATCTTCATTTTAATCGCATGTTCCTCTGATTAAGTTTCCGATAACAATAACGTTGGGTAATAAACATAAACGACTGTTAAATAGTTTGGGCCATTGAGGATAACGGTAGCTGGCTTAAATGGGACGGTGGTTCCATAAATATTACTAGGATCTCATAAATGGGTAGAAAATAATGTTGTACTTCGTCCGAAGAGGTTATAAATTAAGGAAGGAGCCACACTTTCTTCTTGAAAATCACTCCTGTTTCTGAGGTAGGCAGAGCACACGAAACGCGTTATTGTGACTGTTTCACGCATCGTACTCGCATCTAGCATAATTTTAGGATTGAAAACAGACGGAAGAGGTATAAACCTATTTCTTTAATCACCTCTTACGACATCCGCGGAAGACACGGAGAGGTGTTATTCTATCCGGAAACCACACAGAATTTATTAATATCGTCTCTCAATAAAACGTTCCATCCACGATTATTATTATGATGTGATATATTGTGTGACGGCCGGATAGCCCAGCGGTTAGATAACCTGACTGTGAAGCTTAAGGTCCCGGGTTCGATTCCCGGTCGGGGCAGATGTTTGTATGATGAATACGAATGTTTGCTTTCGAGTCTTGGATGTTTATTTAAATATAAGTAAGTTTATCCGTTGTCTAGTACCTACCCATAATACAGGCATTAAATTGCCTACTTTGGGACTAGGAGATTGGTGTAAATATTGTCCAGTGATATGTATTTTATTATTTATTGTATTATGTATAGATATTGTATGACTCTTGATTGCACATAAAACAGCTGGGTAAGTACATAAAACAAGGATTACAGCCTTATGTACAAATGCGAACTTATCCCCGAGGGGATCTCTGCCAGTTAACCTTCGGGCGATTGACAGGATAATTGGAACGATATTCATTGTATTAAGTACCTACTAGGTTCATCAAAAATGAGCCATCGTTCGACCGTTGCAAGATGGGTCAGATTAAATTTCACACCAAAAGGTTAAAAACTTTAGCCGGTAATCGAACCTGAGACTTCCGAGCTGCGGACATCCGTCTGTCGCGGTTGTAAGGTCTCACAACCGACATCTGGGGTGTTACCACAACGTTTAAATGCTGAAAGTCACTTGTTATAACAAAAGTACATAATAGCCCGTGTGGTGTCGGGCTTAGAATAAACAGCTCTCCATTTCTTCCATGGATGTCGTAAGAGACTAAGGAAATAGGTTAAGGTATGCCTTAGGCGAATGGCTAGCAATCCGTCACTGTTATATCTAGGTCTTTCATCAATGTTTCAACCTAAAACTATGTTAAAAAGTGGCTCAGAAACGTGAAGTAGTAATAGTCTTGACTACGCAAAGTTTTGTGTGCTCTGCCTATTTGGGAATACAGGCGTGATGCATGTAAGTAAGTATACCTACCTATGTATATTAGATATACAGATTCGAAAGTACTAGTGTGATGCTGATTTAAATATACCTACTACAGAATGTCTTTACAGCATTCACAGCGGCAATTTTGTGATATGCGATGCTCCTATGCCTTAGTTTCTGTAGATATGACAAAAGTTAAAAGGCTAAATTCGTGACTTAAAAAGTCTAATCGCATGATTTGTTTAAAGGGCTGTTAGCTAGGGAGGCGTTCTAAATTTATCCAATATTTCCTACTATAATTATTAGTATAATAAGCCCTCAACTTTTATCAGGTCCATAGAAAAGACACGAACTAACGTTTGAGTGACCCTAAAGCGGTGTGTTACGTCGATGACTTGTGTATAGCTGAGGATTACAGCAAACCCTTCCAAAGCTGCACCAAATCAATAAATTAATATATCTCACATCAAAGGAGCCGTTATCAATTTGTGTAGCTCTGTAACTTCAATTGCGGGCGGCTATAAACGCAACAGCCCAACGCTGGGGTGTGGGCTAATTCAATACACCTAATGTTTAGGGCCAATGAAGAACAGATAAAAGTTTATTTTTATTGCACATTCTACTTTATTTTAGTATCCTGGATCCTGTTGGGTCACTAGTAATTTTTGAGCGTCTAACGGTGAACGAAGTATGCGACAGGATGTTCAATTTGGATTTTTCTGGTTAAGGGACTTTAAGAGTTAATTTTCCTAAGGGAACAAAGAAAGTGTTATTTTTTTTTTATGTCGGTCCGTTCTAGTGACAGTCGACCGTTTCCCGGTACGACTGTAATTCGCAACCTGTCGGCTCCCGGGATGAGTTTAGTGTATTTTTTGAAGTTGGTTGTATTCTTAACTAAATCTAAAAAGTATCCTGGAAGTGGCTACGAAACGTGAAATAGGCACAGTTGTAACTAGTGTTCGTGTGTTCTGCCTACCCCAACTGGTGATAAAGGCGTGATGTAGGTATGTGTGCAATTTTTTTGGACTTTGACGGATTTTGCACTTTTGTTTTACAAAAGCCCCAGGGCATTCATTTAGCAGTTCAAAATACGTAGTGAATAATATAACTATTGTCACAAGCACGATTCTGTACGTTTTCAATGTTTAAAAATTGAACTGGGTCCGTCTTGTGTCGCGACCTTACATCGCTCAAAACTAAAAAAAAAAAAAAAAAATCTACCATTCAAATTCCAACACACATCTGTCCACAGCATCTCAATTACTCATCACCAAAACGAATCGATTTGGCGTAAAGTGCCTTTAGCCTAAGGTTACCTTAATGAACCATTAGGGTAAAGGCAACAATAGTGTCGCTACGCACGGAGGATCGCCTGTGATTGATGAAGACAGATCGCCGTGGTGATGCGTTCACCCTTCAAATGGGTTAAATTAAGTCAATTAAGCTTTTAATATTAAATAAACTTTATTCAATTTGTTATTTACTGTTTCTGAAATTTTGTTGACTAGTCAAGTAGGTACGTACTCTGAAATTGTCTAATAGCACAGAAACTACACAACTACAGAAGAAAGTTCGATCTTGTGCTATGTTATTTTATGTTTCCTGTATTTGTTATTGACAGAGCTTTAGATAGATAGATAGATTCATTTATTTCATTTTGAAAACACATTGTATCTAATTGTCATGTCAAATACAAGTAATTCACAAAAGGATCGTCAAATTGTAAACAAAAGTTAATAATTAATAAAAATAAACACAAATTTGCAATAATAAAAACATTTATCATTTATCACTCTATTTTTTAAAGTTATTTTTTGTTCAAAATGTTGGACCTGCAATCATAAATCTATAAATGTGTTATCCAAAGTAATTTAACTGTTGTTTTTAATAATGCCCCTTTGTGATCCCAGACTTAGAATTACCGGTCTCCATTTCTGATCCTGACAGTTCGTGTTCTCTGTCTACCCTATTTAGCACCATGGGACGATAAATGCATGTGTGTGTATTTTATCCCATCCCCGCATCACCATTTTTTTTTTTTTTTTTCAAATAAACCTTTGACCTAACAAAAAATGCCAAAAACATTGCAACGGTTGCCTTTCTAGCACTCCATATATCTTTTAAAATAGATCCTACTCTTCTAGACAAACCCCAGACACGTCAACTTGGTGTGGCAGCCCCTTTTTTTTACATTAACCCTCGATTTTGGCACTTCTGCCTTTGATTTATGACTAGAAGACTGAAGTGGGACGAATTTTTTGCGCGCATAAAAAAAGAAAAAACAGTTTGCTTGTTTTTGCATCTGGCCAGCAATTATTTTGAAGAATAAAAAATATGAACTCGATTCCTAGGCCGTAAACAAGTGCACAAGTAAAATAAAAAACAAATCTGTGGTTTGGTTGCAGCGAATTGATAATTGCCTAACACATAATCAATACATACCTTACCTAAAACTTAAAAAAAGATCATTAAAAATGAAATCACTATTGTAAGTTCTTTTGAAATCTCAGTTATTTGTATTCTTGGAGTATAAATATCCTTAAAGCTTACAACTTAGAACGTAATAAGTTTTGAGTTTTTAGTGCCATCTGTTGTGGAGTAGCTGCACCAATTTGATTTTGTTATGAGTTATGAAAAGTAACTGTTTCGCGAGCTTACGACTGCTAAATAAAATGAGGTTTAAACAACATCAAACTAACCAAAAAGTCGTAAGCTGAATGTTAGATACTTTTCACTTCACAAGCACAACACGCTAGAAAAGTAAAATGAGGCAGAGAGTGGCGCCATCTAACTATGAAATTTAGAATTAGTGTATCTCAGTATATCTGATTTCTTTGGTCAACACCATTTACCGTGTAAATGCCACATACATACATCACGCATGTATTCCCAAATGGGGCAGGCAGAGCACACGAAACGCTACATTGACTTAACCAAGACTATTTTACGTTTCTTGGCCACTTCTATCATATTTTTAGGTAAGTTGGCGGGTAAAATATATCTTAGCCTGTTCTTAGTCGGCTCTTACGACGTCCACGAAGAAAATGGAGAGGTGTTATTCTAAACCCGACACGGTGAAATAAAATAATCATAATTTAAATATCTTTGACAGAGTGTAATAAAAGTGTAATGACAAAACGCTTTATAAATGTCATTGTAATAAAAATTACATCCACAACGGGCCCGTATGATTCAAAGTTCATCCAATATGTATAATGCACCCGTATTCTTCACTAGAGGGCGCTTGCGGCTTCGCAGCCGGGTGACAACAACAGATTTTTATTCATCAAGTTAATTTAGATAATAAAAAACGGCATGAGGGTTTTTTAGTGGATACTGAGGTTATGGTTTTGACGGTTCGTTGGGTCTTTAGGATACTTGTCGTTTGAAGCACTTCGATCGAAGAAAAGAAAGAAAGAAAGATCGAAGAAGAGAAAAGAAGAAAGAAAGAACTTGGCCATTTTTTGAGTTTTCACTAAAGTGTGGGATTCATAATCATCATGTAGGTAAGGCTTGTATGTATGTAAGAATTGCAAATGTGGCATGTATGTAAGAAGGCTCGGATTATACCTAGTTTACAGGATTACAGGCAAGTCCGATGCTGATCGGTGACTTCACACACATACATCAATTCAGATTAATGTAGAATAGATGTAACAGAAAAAAATACGTAGCCACTTTTAACATAGTTTTTAGGTTTTAGCATAATTTTTAGCCTGTCAGTCACCTCTACCACTGGAGGTCCATTCCGCAGCTAATGTAGACGCCGACGAGACCTCGTGAAAGGTTCCGGTAAACAGGTAACAGTAGAAAAAGATGTAATTATTACACCGAACATATTTTGCGATTCCAGAGGTCATAGGTCAAACCGATGGGCCCATCATCATCATCATCAGCCTATATACGTCTCACTGCAGGGCACAGGCCTCCTCTCAGTATGAGAGGGCTTGGGCTATAGTTCCCACGCGGGCCCAGTGCGGATTGGGAACTTCACACACAACGTTCAATTACTTCGTGTATAGGTTTCCTCACGATGTTTTCCTTCACCGAATAGCCCGTGATAAATATCAAATTCGATGGGTCCGGCTCTTCTCTGAAATTCGATTTCCTGGATGTTTTTCGGGTTTCCTGGATGTTTTTGCAAGAAAAAACATGATATTCATAAAGACAAAGATCTCTTCTTTATGTGGTCTGAGGTCTATCGTCGTCAATGGTTTGGAGAGGACCACTAAACAATAAAATGTGGTATCATTTTGTGAATAGGACATTTGCACTCAATTTAGTACCTGAGATTGAAAAATAGATCATAAATGCTTTTTAAACTCTAGCCACCTCATTCTATTTGTCACATCACAGTAAGAAACAGTTGACAATAATCATCATTATTTCGTCATCAGTGCATTAGAACAGCGCTGCGCCGGCGCCGGTGGTCGCGACTCGTGTGGTCGCCGCCATGACACAAATGTCTCTTCTGCGAAAACTTATTTCACTAGAAAATGTATTTAAGTAGGATTAAGACTGGCAGTTTTAGATTAACGATATAATTCTGATTAACTTACGTAGGTTTAGAGCGTATTCAACCAAAAGAGAATAAAAATCAGTCTTGGATTAAGTAATCCGACGCAAGCAAGACAGCTGGATCAACCTCAAGCATAGCAGTCTAAATTCCCTCTTATATCTATTACACACCAAGTATAGTATTTATAATCCACATGTTGGCTTAACCCTTAAATTGGCAAGAATTAAAAAAGTCGTGAATTCGAGCCTCCTCGCAGGGAAACGAAGTCAAAAATTTTAGTTACAAAAAAATAAAAAAAAGGAATATTTGACAATGTACATCATGATGTACACTGCCAAATTAAGGGTTTCGATGCCAGTATTCGGGTCGACTCTCTCCTCCCCCTCCGCTTCCTGACTGCGAAAGCCCTACACTCCAGTCCCTATCCAATTGGCTCTCTGGTGCCTCGAGCAGGAAGATCAGCTGCCCGCGAGGGAATCAGGGGCGACCTAAAGGTCTTGAGTTGTCGCAGGCACCCACAACGGTGCGCTATTGGCGGCCCAGCCTGTGGTTGTTAATTCACCTCTATACACCACGGGTGGGCAGACGGCAACGTTCAAGAGTGCTTTCCTGCGCCAACCTAGTGACGAATGGTGCTTCTGCAACGCTGGCCGGCAGCGCTTCTGGGTCCTTGCAGCTGAACGGCTGGTCAGATGAGCCACGATAACGATAACGATAATGTAGGTTTAGATTAGAGCGTATTCAACCAAAAGAGATTAAAAATCAGTCTTGGAATAAGTCATTGCTTATTAGCGCATTCTTTAAAATAACACCTCTCCAGTTCTACCATGGGTGTCGTAAGAGGCGACTGAGGAATTAGGTTAAAGGTATATTTTTTTAGTAGCCGTGGTAGCCCAGCGGTTCGAACTGTGGCCTCTCAAGCAGAGGGTCGTGGGTTCAAACCCCGGGCTCGCACCTCTGAATTTTTCGGAATTTATGTGCGATATCGAATTTGATATTTATCACGAGCTATTCGGTGAAGGAAAACATCGTGAGGAAACCTACACACAGCGTAATTCAACGTTGTGTGAAGTTCCCAATCCGCACTGGGCCCGCGTGGGAACTATAGCCCAAGCCCTCGCATACTGAGAGGAGGCCTGTGCCCTGCAGTGGGACGTATATAGGCTGATGATGAGGTATATTTTGGACGACAGGCTAGTCACCTGCCAATTCAAAACCTAACAAAATACGCTAAAAGTAGCCATTAAACGTGAAATAGTAGTCGTGGGTATGTCTAAATAGGGTTTCGTATGCTCTACCTACCGCATTTGGGAATACAGGCGTGATGCGGGGGAGTGTGTGTTCGATGAAGACATCATTAGTTATATGAATGTCACACAAAACGACTTCATTTATGTGTCACACAACTATGTGCCTATGTTAACATAAACACCAATAACTATAAACTGTTAGAAAACATCGTGCTTTATCAGTGCCATCTGTGTTTAACGCCGTAACTCATAGCAAAGTAAGTGTAACAATAGGCACCTCGCTCATCTATGCGCACGCGCGTAAGGTACCCGCTGTTTGTTAAGGGGCAGCCTCAAAATTATTTAAGTTACATCTGTAAAATATAATTAAGTATACCTATATTGTAATAATAAGTGCGGATTGAGAACTGTAAAATATCGCCTGTAAATGAAGAAAAACTTACATACATACATACAATCACGCGTGTATTCCCAAATGAGGTAGGCAGAGCACACAAAGCGCTACAAAAACTTCGTTTAGTGAATTTCTAAAATAGAATGGAACCATCATTGTGAACAAGAAAAGCTATCAGTATTGCGATAGTATTGTAAATATCTTATAGAGTATTTACAAAAGAAATGGAGATTTGTTATTCACTAACACTAACATAACATTGATTTTTTTTGTCGTAATTCACTACTCATATCAGTTTCAGGCATGTATTTTCCTCCAAACGGCTCAGTAAACATTGAAACATCAACCAAGTCAGTTCGGTACTTCCTCAGAAAACCTAGCATTTCTCAAAATGTATGCCTCAACTTTTATGATTATTCTGCAGCTTTCAAGGGCTATTTTCACTCTAATGTGATGATGATAACACAGATGTCCGATAGTTTTTTTCTTGTTATGTTATCATTTTACTTACAATTTGTATTGGATTAGGAGAACAAATGAGGAAATTACGGAATATTACCTACCAGACTTTTTGGAACACATTGTAATAGAAAGAGCTCATTATTTTTAGCAGAAATAACATAAAAATTGCAGAAAATGCCACAAAAAAGGACGCAAGAATTTTGCCAAATGTGTTGATATCGTGACTTGAATAGAAACGAGATAAAAATCGCAGATAATATCACAAAACATTTACTGGCACAAGATTTCAAAAGTACTCCAATAAATTCGTATTGAGAAACGTATTTTCTGATGCGCTTGACCTTAACAGCTATCGGCGCGTGCGCACACAGCGCCATCTGTCGCCCCCATAATGCAAATGACATCACCGCGACTAGATAATGCGCCCACCGAAATGATGACACCACAGATAACGAATGGTGTCAGGAGTTATTTAGAATTAAAATAATACGTCGCATTTTACTTGACCATAGAGAAGCTTTTTTAAGCGTTTATTTTGCTATGTAAATTAGAAAAATATATTGCAAAAAGTGCTCTTAAAAATAAATAATGTCGTGGATTTGTTTTCTTTTTTTATCGGCTTTAGTAACACAAGCGTCTGTTTGATGTCGGGTTTACAATATCACCTCTCATTTTTTCCGTTGGTGTCGTAAGAGGCGACTAACTTAACCTATCACTACTATACCACTAACATCTGTTCTTTAGTAAACCTAAAATTATGATTAAAGTGGCTACACACCGTGAAGTAGTCAAGGTTTTGGTGTAATGTGTAATGCTCTGCCCACCCAATTGAGAACAAAGCGAAATTGTATGACGGCTGCTGATGAAAATATGACATCTGGTCTGATAATCAAGAGGCTATGGCAAAATTTTAGTTCTTATTATAATCGAAATTTTATATGCTGACTTAGCTATGTTAAAACAGCCAAGTGTACTTCACATGGATGCAATAGCTTCCATAACAGCAGAAGCACCCTTTCACTCAACAGTCATTCACGACAAACCAGCGGGCGGTACGGGGTGTAAAAATACTTTTTATTTCACTACAACAAACATCTGCCGATTGATATTAATGATGCAGCTTAAAAAGCTATTATTCCGCCATAAACAATGTCCGCACATGCCTATGATAAGCCCTGATAAAAATGAGCAGGAAAATATTAATTTCAATGGGAGTTGACGACGGTCATTTGTTTAGATTATAAGTTATTTTGTTATATTATTAAAGGGAGTTATGAAATTGGAAAGTTTGCGTAGACCTATTCTCCGTTTATTTTAAGACTAGCTGTGCGCGCGACTCCGTTCGCGTGGAATAGTGACAAATTTCCCCCGTTTTTTCCACATTTTCCCATATTTCTTCACTCCTGTTGGTCGTAGCGTGATGTTATATAGCCTAAAGCCTTCCTCGATAAATGGTCTATCCAACACAAAAAGAATTTTTCAAATCGAACCAGTAGTTCCTGAGATTAGCGCGTTCAAACAAACAAACAAACAAACAAACAAACAAACAAACTCTTCAGCTTTATTATATTAGTATAGATTAGTATAGATTTAAATTTCAAGGATCAAATAGTTGCGTACACACACATTTGTAAGCAAACCCATGGCATCCCCGCAAATAAATATACCTTTTGCATTGAAAACATTATAACAAACAGTAATAAGTGTTATTGAACTAAATATTTTCAGTTTTGCCTTTTGATTCCAGAGAAAAAAACAAATTTTATCTCTTGAATTTGTAATCTTAAAATATTTAAACAGACAATAGAAGACCGCCGAGGACAGAGACATTTGGAGAAGCTTGTTACTTCGAATTTCAAACTAATCACGACTGAAGACGTCGACTAAAAAGAATTCTCAGACGCGTTTTTGTTGAGGACACACTACATACAAGATCTCACTTCTGTATTCCTAAATTGCGTACGTAGAGCACACTAAAACTATAACTTTTCGCTATCGCCCAAAGCATACCTTAACTAATTTCCTTAGCTGTCTCTTACGACATCCACGGAAGAAAATGAAAGGTTATTCTAAACCCGACACCACACGGAAAAAACAACTAAATACCCTATTTCAATTATGTTTTTACTGGATAGCACTAACGAGGTAAAAGTAACAAATGACGAAATAACTTCGTTACTCGACTAATTTTCTGCCACACTCAAAGATGTTTTGAAGGCAGTAATTATTATTTCACAGTAATTCCCTAAACGACAGGCATGTGCGCACTATCAGCGATCAGATGCTATGTCATGCTAATTAAGGCCACTGTCGTACTGTTGTTTTGACACGACCAGAATATCCGGACCTTTGGAAACATTTCACCGAATATCGAAACGGTAAAAATATTCGTTTAGTAAAAAAAGTTCAACTTACTTGCTCGATAAACTTTCTAAAAAAAAAATCTAAAAATAAGTTACTAAATTTCAAAGAGAAAATTTTTGGGGTTGAAATTGGTCGAATTTGTCTGTGGTTATGTAATAGGGTCTTTGACAACAGTAAAAATAAACCATAATTTGTGGCCATCCTAACAGATTATAGGAAAATTAAACATTATTGACGGCCGGATAGCCCAGCGGTTAGAGAACCTGACTGTGACGCTTAAGGTCCCGGGTTCGATCCCCGGTCAGGGCAGATGTTTGTATGATGAATACGAATGTTTGCTTTCGAGTCTTGGATGTTTATCTATATATAAGTATGTTTATCCGTTGTCTAGTACCCATAACACAGGCATTAAATTGCCTACTTTGGGACTAGATGATTGGTGTAAAAATTGTCCAGAGATATTTATATTTATTTATTTATATTTATATTTATTTCACTTTCTTTTGTTCAAAATATTATGCATTTTTAGAGTATTTTGTTCTATTAATTTCTAATATTCGTTAATAATGTATCTGTGACCGAAACGCTTGCGATTGATTGATGACGTCACATACCATGAAAGGTATCTGTGGTCAAAGTGGACATTGATAATTTGACATGACAATTTTGACAGCTTCTTTATGTGGTGCCTTTGTTTACTTGCATGTGACGTCAAACAGCGTTTTTGGCGTGAGTTTGAGAATTTGAATTTTAATATTTATTTTCTTTGTTAATACAGACAAGAATCCGGAAATACTAATATATCGTGTTTATTACATAATGAAGAATTTATTAAAAGTATATTTCAAAAGTGTTCAAAAACCCTATTATGATGAACCGAATACAATGTATGTTTTAGCGAAATTAGAACAAAATTTTATCAGTTATAAAGTTTGATGTGAATGTTAAAAGTTGAATGCCAAAAGGCGAAAACGGGGCAATTAATAAGACTTTGATGTCCGTCTGTCCGTCCGTTTGTTCCCAGGTTGTATCTCACGAACCGTGCTAGCTAGACTGTGGATATTTCAGACTGAGTATATTGCCGCTATAACAACAAATATTAAAAATAAAATAAAATAATTATTTATGGGGGGCCCCCAAACAACAATCGTAGTTTTTTGGTGTTTTAGTTAGGACGAGAGAAACTTTATAAAGCACCCGGGGACTTAAGAGGTTGGTAGCTTCTATAACTTACACATTCTCGCCGTTGAGTCTGTTTCAGAGGGCTCAGCATGTATAGTGACTAGAATTTTATAGAACACGATAACATGGTACACGAGTCCTTCAAATTGTGGTCTGTCGGACCCACAACTGAAGAGCGCCATTAAAATTTAAACATGGAATTCGGCTGCGCACGCGCCGCTTAATTAATGCAGCCGCCAGGTGGCGTGGCAGATGGACTGGACATTTACATTTATACCGCATTTTGATGCATCGTAAACAATTTTTGGGTAATTATGGCCTTATTGTAGGGTTAATTTCGGAATGAAAAGAATCTGTTTTGTTTGCAACATTTTGACAAACAAGGTGACAAACACCAGAAAAGTGTGTGTAAAATTGCCTAAACTATGTAAAAAAGCTCAAGGATATTCAACAGTTTATTAACAACTAAGTAACTCAAAAACCTAAAAAATTGCAAGAAGTGGGTACGAAACTGGTCTGGTGCAAAAGGCGCACCGTCAGAAAGTTCCTCAGTCTATTGCTAGCTTGGATCTTGCCCCGCTACCAATGGCACCCTAGGTTATTTTTTTATTATAACATAAGTGTATTTTACAACTTATATAATATAAATACAAATATCCCGTGTGGTGCCGGGTAAGAATAGCACTTCCCCCTTTCTTCCCGTGGGTGTCGTAAGAGTCGACTCTGGGAAAGGGTAAGTGTATTGTGGGCGATGGGCTAGCAACCTGTCACCGCAATATCACGTGTAACCATCTGGTTACCCTGAATTTGCTAAACGTGGCACTGAATTTTTGAATTCATGTGCTCTGCCTACCCCTCATGGGAACACAGGCGTGAGAATATGTATGTATGTATAATAAGTGTCAAGATGATGTGTGTATTAACCAACGCAACACTGAATCTAATAATGTACAATAATTTACCATTAACCGTCGACCAGTGACAGAAGTGCATATCAAGCGCATCCAAAATTACCATTTGCTATGCAAGTTAACTTCAAATTATACCGCAGATCTGCATACAATGGATCTATTTATTGTATCCCATTACGTTACTGAATGAGTATGTATTTTGTGCATTCTGTTTATGTAAGTGGATGATTACCACTTTATAGGAAAGTATTGAAAATATATACAAACACACATCACGCCTGTATTTCCAAAAGGGGGAAGGCAGAGCACACGAAACGCTACATAGGCAAAACCTTCTGTTTCACGTTTCGTGGCCACTTCCAGCTCACTTTTTTAGGTTTCGAGCTGACAGGTATAATAGTAATAAAAGCGTGCCGCTTAAAATATACTTCTACCTATTTCTTTAGCTGTCTCTTACGACGTCCACGGAAGAAATGGAGAAGTGTTATTCTAAACCCGACACCACACAAAGATATACCTGTTTATTTTTAAGTAAGACCGTTGTGTCACAATCAACCCGCCATTTTCAACGCCATTGAAACGGCATGCTTAAAAAGTAATTAAAAAATGAACGCATGCGCTTTACAAATGACTTAACCAAGTAACCGAACAAACCGAAAAATTACACCTTTCTGCCCGCAACTAATTCGCCTTTACACGCCGCGCCCTCTGTAATTTGTATCTGCAATCTAAGACAAAGGCCAACTGATATACCATGATATAAGTGGCCAGGTGATATACCATTCGACCATCTGGAGAGAGAGTTGTGAAGGGTTAGAAATGGCAGTGTAGCGGAAGAGTTTTTGTTTAGCTGGGTATTTTAGTGTGCATTTTACCGGCTACCTCTAACTACTTAATTATTTACATGTTAGCGACTTATTTGTGAAACATGAAATGAAATAATTTCCTCGATATAAGAAATCAGGAAGTCATATACATAGATATGATTTTCGTCAATTATCTGTTTACATCATGCCTGCATTCCGAAACGGAGTAGGTAGAGCACATGAAACCCTGCATAGATAAAACCATGACTATTTCACGGTTTGTAGCCATTTCTAGCATTTTATTTCGTTTAATTTTTATTATACTCGTAGTCCATAAAACTAGAAAATCTATTCGTGACTCAGCGATCTTATTTGCAATATTTGAAAAATGTATAGATTTCTCGAGTTATCGAAATAAAATGCTTTAGGCGCGTTTCTTATACGTACAATCGGTAACGAAATTATATATGGAAAACTATCAATAAAAATTGTTTTGATAAATACGGATAGCAAACGTTTTAGATCCAGTTTAGTTCTACAAAAGTCTAAAACAAATCGAGCTAAACTCGATTTCAAATGTGAGTTATCCGTACCTACTTATGAAGATGAGTGAGTCTCACGGTAAATAGTTGCTATTGATTATTATTGTGTTGAATTCTTAATAAGTTACAACTAGTATACTTCATTGCACTCAAAGCGCTGCTTGGCACGGAACTGTTCTATTATTTATTATTGTATGCATATTATTAAGGTATTGTTATTTATTAAGGCCAATGGATGTAAATCGAGTACGTGTAACAAGAAAACATAGGTTCTGACTATAGTGTGGTATATATAGGCTTTGTTGACTCCCTCGATATAAAATGATTCCCAAAAGGGGTAGGCAGAGCACTTGAAACGTGACATAGACAGAACATGACTATATCACGCTTCGCAGCCACTTCTAGCATTGTTTTAGGTTTGCAAAGATGGAAGAGGTAGAATAGTGAGATAGTGACAGGTTGCTAACCTGTCGCCTAAAGCATACATAAACCTATTTCCTAAGTCGCCTCTTACGACATCCACGGAAGAAATGGAGAGGTGTTATTCTATCCCGACCCCGACACCACACGGCAACATCGCTATTACTTAATTTAGAATTAAATTACAATTATGTAGAAAGTAAACATTGTTTTTTTGTTTGATTATTCATTGTAAGTTTATTTTTTGGCGCTTCTGTAAGTTCATAGGTCTATAAGACAAGGGGTTTGTCTTCATTACCCTACGAGCTACTGGGGGTGGGCAGGGTAAATTACCTTTTATCCAATTTGCCCACACCTGGGCCGTGGGTTACCCTCAAGATGTTATACGTTACTGTTTTATAATCTTACTTAACCATCTAAGCATGCTGCTCTGAAGATAGATACTTAAAATAAGGATACCGTTTCCAAATTGTAGAAAAAGTATTATTCAAATGTTCTTTAACCTATTTTCTTTAGTCGCCTCACTAACGAAAATAGGTTAACGAATGTTTTATGCAGGCTACACTCGTAACGATTATCGTAGCGATTAATCTGTATAGTCCGATTAGCGCAGTTTAATCGATCGCGCGTGTATGACAAATCGTGACGATTGCGCATACACACAATCGATAAAACTGCACATATCGACTGCATTGACTAATAGCTACGATATATCGTAACGAGTGTAGCCAGCATTATAACCTCTTTTATCTAGCTAAACACCTGAAAAATGCTAGTGTCTACGAAACATGGAATAATCATGGTTTTGACCACGGGCGTAGCCAGGATTGAGTTTCGGGGGGGGGGGGGGG
>BHDV01018432.1:222952-379475 GCA_005406045.1 Adoxophyes honmai
AGTAGCCTATTATTTAATCCGAACTTTTATCTTTACGTCTGCAAAATTTCAAAGCAATCGGTTCAGTAGTTACGGCGTGAAAGCGAAACAAACAGACAAACAAACTCACTTTCTGACTTATAATATTAGTAAGGATATAAGGATGAAGGTTAGATGACATCACGATGACATAAAATTGAAATTGATCAATAAACCGTAAATCTCTGTCCCTAATAAAATATTTTGAATTTCATCCCTTTTTACAGTTTACGTACCTACATACAATCACGCCCATATTTTCAAATGGAGTAGGCAGAGCACACGAAACGTTACATAGACAAAATCATGACTATTTTAGGCTTCGCAGCCACTTGGCATAATTTTAGGTTTAAAGCAGATGGAAGAAGTATAATGGTAACAGTTTGCTAGCCTGGCGCCTTAGGCATGGCTGAACCCTTTTCCTTAGTAGCCTCTTACGACACTCACTGAAGAAACGGAGAGGTGTTATTCTATCCCGATAATATAGCTTATAATTTTAACACCAGCCCGCATTAAATCACGACAGATGCGTTAAGATAATTCAATATTTTGATAGAACTTGCACTTAGCGCAGATGCACGCGGACAATAGCCAATCAGAGCCCGCTCCCTCGCGCATGCGTAACTCATTCAGTTCGAAATTTAAAAAATTGGGTTAGGGCTGACACAAGCTTGCGTTTTTTAAAACTGCTGTTGAATAGTTTTTTAATGTGAAATAATGTAAAGTTCGAAAATATCTTTGAGGTGTTTTATGTTAAATACTGTTGTAAAAATTGCTATAACTTGAAAGGAACGTATATCAGAATTATCGGTGCAATGCGTAAGTTTATCCGACATCGTGTTTCTTACAATGTAAATATTAATGTAATATAATCATAAAATTAGAATCATAAAAGTGTTTTTAGAAACTTTGTAAGTATATTTAGGTTATTTGGCAAAGATCCCTTGAAGGATAAGTTTGTTTTTGTACTCTTATATGTGGCTACTGTATTGTATCCTATTTTATGTGCAATTAAGTGTCTTAAATATATACTTAATTACGTACATTTTGCATAATAAATGGGCTGTTTCACTCGCTGATACAAAAACACGTAAGACCCAAACCACAACAACATAATTTAAAAACGCGAAAGTAATCCCGTAGTTACCATATTATAATGAATAATAGCATAATCTTACCTTTTTTTCCATTTTCTATCTTCTGAAATAATAAATAGACATAGATACCTTCAATATTCCAGACAATGAGATCAAATCAGATTTGTAAGCAACCTTTTTACTCCACTTCCAGATCTTGAAAAACATATACGGATAACTCACGTTTTAAATCGAGTTAGCTCGACATGTTTCGGGCTAATTCGAAGCCCTTCATCTAGGAGCTGCCCGAAATTTGCCCGAAACATGTCGAGCTAAACTCGATTTAAAACGTGACGATGAGTGAGTATCTCGCGGTAGTTTAATGTTTAATTCTACACTTTCAGAACTGACAACCCTAGCAACATAAAGTTCAAATGTCGAACCCTTAACCGGTCAATTAGGGCTCTTTGTGCTCTTGCGCATCTTATGCAAAATTCACAGAAACATATTTTTGCAAATAACGACCTTAACTTAAAGGCGCAAAGAATTAAGCATGCGCTCGAATTTCGTGGTTTTCAAATGTCTTGCTACTTTGCATACAAATGTGTAAAAAATGATGTCTAATTTGGCAATTGTCGTGTTTTTAAAAGAGGTTAATTTGCTTTGTTGGCTTGGCACGTGTGGTTTATTGTGTTTTGTTCTGGTTTGTAGAAACAGGTATCATAAATAACTTAAGTAGTTTAACTCGAGTTTGGCATAAGAAAGATGTGAATGTAAAATATACTTACATACAATCAAGCTTGTTTCCTAATGGGGTAGGTAGGGCACACAAAACATGACATAGACAAATAGACAAATCACTATGTCACGCTTCGCAGCTACTTGCAGGAAGAGGTAACTATTTTAGTGACATGTTGCTAGCCTGTTGCGTAACGCATATCATTCTTATCCCGTTTCCTTAGTCGCTTCTTACGACATCCACGGAAGAAGTGGAGATGTATCATTCTATCTAGAAACTACACAGGTTAAATTATGATTAGGGGTGCGTAAATTTCGTTTTTACGAAATAGATGCGATAAAAGCGAAATCTGTATTTTATTTGCTATAAAAGCGAAATTTAAAAATGAAATACTTTCGCACTTTTTCACACGACAACACGAAATTCAATAGGTACTCCCAAGCACAGGGTTTGGTGACTGACTCTGCAAGGTACAAGGGTGCAATTTCATCTTGCTATAAAATATTACTGGGTGACCATGCACACACACACTTTCAATGCTGGGCGCACAAAGTGAGTCTTTATGCCGAGAGGTTTTTTAGTGTCTACAACATTGTGGTAACTGATCGCAGGCAAGCAATGAAAGATGAAAATGTAGAAATTACAACAATGCTGGCCTTTAATTGACTTTTTAACACTGTATTTATTTTTGCGAAATAAATGCGAAATTTTCTGTTTTGGGTTTCTTTTAATGCGAAATCACGATTTTTTATTTGCGAAAATTACGTACCCCTAATTATGATTAATTATTAAATTAGATGATATCGACGGTTAAAAGGCTATTTGATTCAAGCGCCATCCTGGGCGATATTGAGTTATATACATCATTGGAATCAGCGAATTTTTCCGCGTCGTTTGAGCCGGGTTTGAGGTCAATCTGAGCACTTTTTTGGCGCTTGGCTCCATGGCCAATTTGAGTATCATTTCTGTTTACGCGGTATCAAGTGTAGCCAAAATGCTTGATTTTTTCGAAGCATGTATATAGACCCATCGAAAAACTGTGTTTTTCTTATTATCTGTAATTTAGGCCATTTCTCCTTGGATGAAATAAAATAGTGTCGGTGTTTGAATTAATTTACCTTGATCTTAAATAATTGAACATAGGATGTGAATTAATTTTGCTTCAACCAGATTTAATGGTGTATGTAACTTAAATCATTCTGCCTTGAACATGCGAACATTACCTCTGTCTCTTGAATCAATCTTACTTGAACTAGTTTTAGGAACAATACGACTTGTGCCAATTTTGCCTGAACTAGTAATTGGAACAAAATGACCTATGCTAATTTTCCTTGCCCAGCTTTTAGTCTTTATATCATTTGCAACCTTTTTCTTTATGCATAAAATAAATATCTGCACACTTAATTCCTTTATATTAGTTCATTATTTATGCTAATATCGTTACCTACATTACAGATAATTAGTCATCAATGAACAATTAAAACTTTAATATTTAAAGACTGATTATAAATGTTACCTACATATACAAATAATTTGACATACATGAATAAAAGTTGATTTTCATTAAACATTGTTCAATTTTAACCAAAGCCAAGTGATATTCCCGTTTAATAAAATTGATTAAGAGTATAATTTCTTGAAATTGGCAATTTTATCCATTTAAGATACTTTTCTTTGAATTGATATGGCCTTTCATTCTTTTTTCCTACATCGTCAAATTTGTTTTATTACCTTTGAGTTATTTTACCCAAAACAAATTTTTATAAATCTTGCCATTAAACCAATTTGCTTTCAATCTTATTTTTATACTGTGTAATTTAAGTCATTCCTCCTTGAATAGTTCACAACTTGGTCAGCAATTTAAATCATTTATCCATGAACAGTTTACAACTTGGTGAGCGATTTAAATCATTTATCCTTGATTCGATAAAGAAGTCATGTACACTTGAGCTATTTTGATTTGAACAGATAAATCTTTTTCGTGTACTTAGATCTTTCTGCCCTGATCAAATAATGGTGCAAAATGGCTTAAGTTACATCTAACTCCTTTAAAAACACTTCTTATGTGTTACTATATATATCAAAAAATAGCACAAAATATTCCGCTTTATGATTGGGGAGACATGTAAACTTTTATTACGTACTTATGGAACAGTGAATTTTTTTCTCGAAAAATAATCTTTAAAACGCTCTCCTGTAAAGTTCTCAAAATGGCGCTTGAATCAAATAGCCTTTTAACCGTCGATATGGTTAGGCATGTTACAGTTTGAATGTGATTTGTTTAAATCTCTTCATGTATAAGTACAACATTGTAGCGCCCTAGCGCCACCTATCGTGAAACTGCCGAACTTCTAGTAGAAATTTTAGTTTTTAACTTCAATATCTTAAAACTACTGAAAACTATTAAGCATCGTAATCTGTCAGTCCACTTAAGTTCACCCAGATTCACCCCTCCCTCTAACATCCCTCTTTTTGTTTATGGGCTTAAAATAGTACGATCAAACTGAAGCTAAGCGCCTTAGAAATTATTTACACACTCGAGAGATCTTCTTCAATTGCTAAGACGTTTCGTGAAGGCATCTTAGTTCCTGTTTGATGTCTAGATAGAATAACACCTCTCTATGACTAAGGAAATAGGTTTAGGTATGCTTTGGGTGACAAGCTAGCAACCTGTCACTATTATACCTGTTCTACTTTTTTTCAAACCTAAAATGAAGTAAGTATGGTTACGGTTATAGTTATATGGTTATGGTACCCATAACCATAATGGTGTCGGGTTTAGAATAACACCTCTCCATTTCTTCCGTGAATGTCGTAAGAGGCGACTAAGGACATAGGTTAAGGTATACTTTAGGCGACAGGCTAGCAACCTGTCACTATTGTACCTGCCACCTCAAACATTACAAATATTATGCTAGAAGTGGTTACAAGTGAAATGGTCATCGTTTTGTCTGTGTAGCGTTTTGTGTGCTCTGCCTACCCCGTTTGGGAATACAGGCGTGATTGTATGTATGTGTGTATGGTTATGGTGAAATACTCTTTATCATGGTTTTGTCTATGTAGCATTTCGTGTGCTCTGCCTACCCTGTTTGGGAACACAGGGCGTGATTGTATGTATTGCTAATAATGTCGTCCAAAACATACCTAAATCAATTTCCTTAGCCGCTTCTGACGACATCTGCGGAAGAAAAGTAGGGGTGTCATTCTAATCCAACACCACAGAGAAAGCATTTTGAAAATGTGGTATTTTAAAAACGCGACGTTATTTTAAAAACATAGGTATTCACTAGAACAGCGTTTCCCAATTACCGGGTCGCGACCCGGTGCCGGGCCATCTAAATAAAATACCGGGTCGTAACACTCCCGTTTTTTAACCCCCGACGCAAAAACGACGGGGTGTTATAAGTTTGACGTGTCTGTATGTGTGTGTGTGTGTGTGTGTGTGTGTGTGTGTGTGTGTGTGTGTGTGTGTGTGTGTGTGCATCGTAGCTCCCAAACGGATGAACCGATTTTGATGCGGTTTTTTTTGTTCGAAAGCTATATCCGTCGAGAGAGTTCTTAGCTATGTTTGATGGAAATCGGTTCAGGTCTTTGAGGTCATCAGGTCATTTGTTAGGTGTGATGAGAATGTTACACGTTCAGTAAAGCCATCGAGTTCGGGCTCGTCGGGGGTTTTTTAAATTTTTAATTAATGTTTTTATGTACTTAAATAAATGTATGATATTTTATCTGAAGGTAGCTTGGGTTTAAAAGTGTTAAGTGGGTCATGAAGGGGCAGTGCGAAAGTTACCGGGCCACGGCAGACCCAAGTTTGGGAAACACTGCACTAGAATACAATGACGGTTTCAAACCCTCCCGCCATAGCAATAAAACTAAAATACAAAATCCTGGAGCGTGATTCATCAGTCTGAAATGCATTCTGGATGACTGAGTCACAATTTAAGGTTTTATTTTTGTTTTTGCCGGGCTGTAGCGCGTTGAACGGGTCGGTACGTCCGGATCGCTACCATCTTACACGCTGACCTCAAGCACAGTTATATTTTAGCAAGGGTAGTTCCCAGCATCTCAGAGCTCTCGAAACGTGACATAGACAAAACCATGATGAGGACTATTTCACACTTCGCAGCCACTCCTAGCGTAATTTTAGGTTTGAAAACAGATAGATAGGTTTTCCGTGTGGTGCCGGGTTAGAATAGCACCTCCCCCTTTCTTCCCGTGGGTGTCGTAAGGGTCGACTCTGGGAAAAGGTTAGTGTATTGTGGGCGATGGGCTAGGAACCTGTCACTGCAATATCGCGTTTAACCATCTGGTTACCCTGAAATTACTAAACGTGGCACTGGATTGTTGAATTCACGTGCTCTGCCTACCACTTTTGGGAATACAGGCGTGAGAATATGGATGTATATGTATGAAAACAGATGGAAAAGGTAGTAAAATAGTGACATGTTGCTAGCCTGTCGCCTAAAGCATACCTAAGCCTTGTTAGACACCTCTTACGACAGTTACGACATCCACGGGAGAAATGGAGAAGTGTTATTCTATCCCAACACCACACAGGATACAATACATCGTCAACTGTTCGGCGTCGTCCCCAAGACAAAAAAGCACACATTCTGACACATTCTGGATGGGTGACTCACCTCCTTGTGGTTTTATTTCGGTTACAAATGTCAGAAGAGATTGCCATTGCATTTGCGCAGGCGTCGGATCTTGATTTGGGTGGCGTTTTATGGTCATTTAAACCCTGGCAACTTTGCCTACCCATAACTTTGCCTGCGCCAAAAATTAATTAAGAGACGTGATATTGAATAATTTTATTCTTGAGCAATAACAAAAAACCCGTTATAAAGATTCTAGGTCTAATTACTTGTAGGTTACCTCTGTGAATGGCCAGAACATTGTGAACTGTCCTTTTTCTGCCCTAACACGAATCTGCCTCATAAAGAATCTGCCATAACCAGAATCTGTCCTTAACTTAACGAGGGTAGAATAACACAACCATTTCTTCCGTGGATGTCATAGGGGGCAACTGAGGATAGGTCAGGGAATATTTTAGAAGATAGCCCAGCAATCTGTCAATATTTTACCTCTTAAAGTGACTACGAAATGTTAAATAGTCATAGTTTTTGTCTATGTAGCATTTTGGGCTCTGCCTGCCCCATCTGAGAACAGGCGTGATATATGGTTCATCATCATCATCATCATCAGCCTATATACGTCCCACTGCAGGGCACAGGCCTCCTCTCAGTATGAGAGGGCTTGGGCGATAGTTCCCACGCGGGCCCAGTGCGGATTGGGAACTTCACACACAACGTTGAATTACTTCGTCGCTGTGTGTAGGTTTCCTCACGATGTTTTCCTTCACCGAATAGCTCGTGATAAATATCAAATTTGATATCGCACATAAATTCCAAAAAATTCAGAGGTGCGAGCCCGGGGTTTGAACCCACGACCCTCTGCTTGAGAGGCCACAGTTCGAACCGCTAGGCTATCACGGCTTTTATATATGGTTAAGTATGACTAATTACTAATTAGTTGTATAATTCTGCCCTCCCACGTGGATTTGAATGACTTATTTCATTCCCGACACCAGAGTGACAGAAATAAGAGTAGGTAACTAATTTCGTTGTAATTAGTTGACGAATACTGTGAGTATGTTATTAATAAATTTCAGCTAAAAATATATAATAGAAAAATAATTCCAAAACAGATCACAATTTAAAATCATTTATTAAACATATTACTTTTTCAAAAATCGTATTTAAGATTAATCAATATTTTCCTATTAACTAAACTTAATACAGTTATTTGATTTATAAATAGCAAAGGCAATAAGTAATAATTTACCACTTACTGAAAGGATACAATACAAAAACGACTTACTTATTTAAGTTGATTATTTTAAATATAAATTCATTTTAGTATCGTTTAAGTAGTTTTTAACGCACCGAGTTTTAAAGGGTTCAACCCTTAACCTAGGTTTTTGAAGTAAAGTTAAGCGTATACATAAAAATTAACCTGTCAAATGGTCGCTAGGTTAATTATTTAACCTAATCAAGGGCCATTAATTTGGAGCTGAAGCAGATTATATAGTTTGTACCTGTGCTGTTGTAAAACATTTAACAATGTGTTTCATATTGTATTGATTTTTAAATATTTAGGCTATTTTTTACTTCGTAATTTGAAAATTAACAATGTTTTTTCTACCTAGAATTTAGAGCATAATCAATACAGAAAAGTAGTTAAAAAAATTGTTCCGAAAAAAATACGTTGCGAAATTTTTTTTATGAAAAATTTAAATAATCGATACAAATACTCAATTAGAAAGAATTTCTGAAAAAAATCCGTTGCGAAAAAGTGGTAGGTTTTTTTCCGTGATTCTAGGTATGAAAAAACATGTTTCACACTCTGTTACTGTTGTTACGAAAAGAAAAGTAGTCATTGTTTTGTCTATGTAACGTTGCTCTACCTACCCCATTTCGGAATACACGCGTGAAGTATGCATGTATGTATATGTATGTAATTAATGTTCGTCCAAATGACCGTTATTTATTTTACAATACAAATTTTCCTAAACATGTTAATATTCTTTATAACAATAAAATTACAACATAAATTTAACTTAAGCTATTATCTAAATCCACATGAAAGAACTTTCTGAATGTTAGCAATCACAATTAAAAAAAATATGTTTAAATAACGATCATTCGAGCAAATATAACTTAGAAGCTATGTGAATCACATTTATTCATCAGATATAGGTATGCATTTATGATTAAACAAAGCGCCATCAAAATCGAATAACATTGCGAAGTTAAGAAGAAGAAAAAAACTAATATAAAACACAATAAATACGTAACATTGAAACAATTAGAAAATGAGGTACACATCGTCCTAAAATGATATAACTTGAGATGAATTTAAAAATATTTTGGTCTATTCATCTTAACAGGACAATTTACGAGAACTAAGCCATAATAAAAACGTTTTAAAAGAAATATGCTTAAGTTGACACTTCAAAAATGGCATCTATAGGTCGCTGTGTAATTTCATATGGCATAGCTACCAAGCTGGCTTTTATAATTACAGGTTATGTTCATAAATCAACCAATAATCAAAGGGTCTTTGAAACTAAGTAGGTACCTATAATGCGTTTTACTAATTCTAGCTTGTCGTGTAAAGGTGCCGTAAAAGTGGAAATTGCATTACATACCTATATTTTTTTATCCAACAATGACACATAAGAGATCGTAGACCTTACAATCTTTCATGACAGTGAAAATTTACAGTGTCATGGATGATTCTTTATATAATATACAAAAACAAAAATTATAGCACAGTTCACTAACTTGTGTACAAATTAGTAATAGGTATCTCACACTTAAGTAACTAATTGCTTAAATCTACGGACAGAATAATAGGAAGCGAAATCCACCCGATTTTGTGGTAAAATAAGACATTATTGCAGAGATCACAGACTAGATCATAAAAAGACTTAAGTAATTTTACACAAAAAATGCTACAACTTGTTCAAATGTTCAAGGTTCATTGTATTAAACTATGCTAGTTAGTACTCTACGCATGGTTTTGAGTTGGAAACCAAAATATATGCCACAAATTTAAATTTGTTCTTATTTTTACTTTTTGAATATAGACATGCAATTTAAAATTAGTAACATACCAATTAAAAAAAAGAGAAACGCAAAGACACGACAAGTCGTGCAATCGTTTAGCTAAAACATGCTCTGTAAAATAAAACTTTTGATACATTTTAGCCTCGATGGTAAGAATATGCCAGATTAAAAAAATCTTTCATACCTTCTCAAAATAAGTAATTTAAATGTTGTGTACTTAAGTTTTGTTTAGAATTCTTCGCACCAGTATGCGTTAACTAAGTAATTTTTTTGAAAGTTCTGCGTAATTCATTAAAGTTCTATACCTATCGACAAATAATTTGGAACTAGATCTACCCATAATTAAAATTAGGTACATAAATACACAATATATTCATTTAACACATCTAAAAACAAGTCGGTACATCAACAGACGCCTATACCTACTACCTACTATTTATAGTTTAATAACAATTCCTAATTTTCTTTGTCACTCGAAGCCGAATCCGTGTGTTTTCTTAACGTCCAATAATCTGAAAAAAAAGAAAAGCATATTTAGTTAAAATATAAAAAAAAATCGGTGGGTAATAAGGAAAACATAATAGCAAAAAACAACTTTAGCATTTTTTTATTTTTCATTTTGGCTGTATAACATTCCTATTCATACCTACTCAGCGGCTTGTCGATAAAGTAAATTTTGGTTAAATGGTTGCGTACCTACTAAGTATCCCACGCAAATGCCAAGTTTAATCAAAACGAGCGATCTGAGGTCAGATTACGAGTAAAATATAGATTGTGGACTCGTTTTAGAATAGGTATGCATGTTCCAGGAATTGTGTAGGGATTCGTCGATTTGGGTCGGAAATGCTTAAATTTTATCAAATATTTTACTCCGCTCGTCTGAGAAAATTTTTAGAGTAGTTTCCATTGCTTGTCCTCACATTTTTGAAGATCCAAGAGAAAACAAAACGCTGTTTTCTGCCTGTGTTGGCAGCACTGCCTCATTTACAGTGTTTTGCGTCAAAAAAATACAACAATCTTGTTCTATAATAGAAAAAGTGTTCAATTAAAAAAAGTGTCATTAATTTAAGAAGAATAAATTAGCGATACATTCGTAACGGTGCCACATTCGTATTATAGCAATTTGAATGCCAAGAGTTTGTCATTCTTTACGACAAATCGTTTTCATTTAGTTATTCAAAAACATGTAGCTGTAAGCAATACTGTTCAAAATAAAAGGCTCCATTCAACGCAACTCCCGAGCGAGTTTCGAAAAACTCATTACAAAAACAAAACATAACCTAAAAACATAACACGGTCGGTAAACCGCATCCATTTTATTGTTAAGAGAACTCCATCTTTAATATGCAACATTGTAAAATGCGTAAGCCAGGTAGTCGGGCCTCAATAAATACGTACTCCGGAGTTTTTGCTTTTTATTTATTTTCCTTTAGTGTCAGCCACACTCGAAACTGGTTTTTATTTGCGAGCCCCAACTCGCTCTGACATTAGATCTTGTTTTTTTTTCTTAGGAGTCAACGACGTAATTGGAAACCTTCGGCAATAAAAAGTTTGGAGTAAAAAAAGGTCGATGTCATATAATTAAATGGACATTAAGACATCGCCATTTTCACGGTAAAATTTTTGGGTGTTTTCTTTATTTTGTTTGATATCGCAAAAAGGCATTCAGAATTCTACCTTATACGCCTGAAACATTTACTTTTAAACCCTTTAAAATTGAATTACGTCCCAATAAATGTTATTAATTAATGTATTCGGCTTCCAAGCTTTATAAAAAAAAGTGTAAACGTCAAAATTCTTAGAATCGATACAAAATAAATTCGAATCTTTCTTCACTGTTGTTATAAAGGTTCAACTTGAAATAGCTTTCATGTCAATGGAAATAAGACGCTTTTTCCGATGACTCGTATTTAGCTTCTGGCTCAACATAATTCCGTCCTTTCTTCGAATCGTGCGCATATAATGATTGCGTACAAATCATAAGTTAAGACTGTACGGATATTAATTAAAGGCTTAAGATTTATTCCTTGTTCTGAGTTTGCGTCCAAAGTCTCAAGTTACTCAGGGTGAAGTCACCAGTAATGGACAAAGAACCAGTAATGGACAATGACTCTTATTTACTACCCACTAAGGAAAAGTCATTTGTTTTACAACAATCAATTCACAACTCTATGGTCTTTACATTATGAATGAAGTGTCCATCACTGGTGCTTGTCAGCTTAAACCGTCCATAACTGGTGCCGTCACCCTATCAACCAGGTAAAAAAACCCATCGTGTATAATGTAAGTCAATAATTTAACTCCTTTTTTAAACTAAATAACATTAATATTGCTAAAAAACCTTGAAGACATTGAAATATCTTGAGATGACACGGTACAGTATAACTAAAATCTCTGACTTGGGCCTGTTCTAAAAAAATACGAAAAAAAACAACACCATATACCAACCTAAAACTTAAAACATTACAATGTATTATGCAACTATTCCTCGTGTGTGTACGCACAATACATAATTCGATTCGTGCTGCCGTATGTAAACTCCTGTTTACTAACAAGCGGCCGGAGTACCGTTAGTGTGAACAACCTCCATTCGGCATGCCTGATTCTTACACGTTCTGTGTTTTGTATTTAAAAAAAGAACCTTGTTATTTGATCATAGACAAAGCCAGTTTGAGTTTTAAAAAAAGAACACTGCCAGGATTTTTAATTGTCGCAACAAATTCGATGCTTGTTTTTATTTCTATGTACGAGTATCCTCCCACTTATTTGACAACTGCCACGGCTAATTTCAATAAGGTAGGTGTTTATATTTACACGCTTGGTTTACACCGGATTAAAGTTTAACATAGATCGGTGCCAGTCGGTCTAAGTGTAAAGGAATATTCTTTCATACATTTTTGTTGTTTTTATACAGTATAGGCAAGTAGAGATACCTTCTTTACAAGCGCATTACCAACGTTATACTGTATGTGGGTCGATCAACTATTCTTTGTCAAATGGTGTCCCGCAGAAAGAAAAAATCAAAACGATTAAATTATCCCAAACCAGTTAATTAAAGCGGACGGTACAACTAACTAAGTGAATAATTAAACTAGTAACATCATATAAAACAAGAAATAGTTATAAATTTGTTGTTTTTTTTTGGTTTCCCAGGGGACTACTTTGACTTCCCATACAAAAAAAGTATGTCCCCAACGTTAGTTGATGATGCTTTTTTACATAGCAAAACAAAAAACCATTCTACACACTTTAATTTTAAGACATAATTGAATAGGTATATGTGTCTACTTTCATACACAATGGTATAATTTTGGCTAGCTTTAATAGATTTCTCTACAAAAAAATGTTTTCACGTGTCCCTAAAACATTGAACGTATTCAAGTCCCCTAACTCACCGTACAAAAACTACAAAAAGTCGTCAAGCTTAAGGCGCTTTATGCGCTTAGGCAATAGGAAACCGATCTGGAAACCACATGCCATGGGCCGCCAGCACGTTAGTCTTCAGTATTCTCGGCCATTTCATCCGGACCGCGAAGAAGGGATGGGTGTTTTTATTGTCTGTCCGCTAGCTAACTACGATATTTTGTAAGTGTTTTGCGGATTTTAATTGTTTTTGATATTCAAGTATGGCTTTTGGGTCTAATATTCTATAGCAACATATTTAAGTTAGGTATTTTTGCAAACTTTCCGAAAATTTATGTTTATTCCTTGATTGTCTCTTAGCTGACTGGTCCCCAGAGTCACTTTTCCGGTGACTCGAGAGACAAAAATGGTGACTCCAGAGACATTTATTAGTTAATTTCTGATTACAGCACTTAAATATGATGCAATGCATTTTGTACTATTTTGGGACGTATTCAATTGTTGCTATAATACTTTGCTTAGATATATTTGGCGATATACGGCAAAATTTTATTGTTTCGCTTTTGATGTTTTCTACACTAGCCTGACTGAACATCTCTCTTGTTGTTTAAATTTTTTCAAGAAACTGTCTTTGTTTGTTCCATTAAACATCATTAGAGTATTACAAACAAGATCAAAAACAAAAAATCACGCGATGAAGCAAAAATTGTCTCTTGAGTCACCGATTTTGTCTCTGAGAAAACCATGATGTCCCCCAAAAAAATATGTTTATTATTTGCTATAACTCCTTAAAGAAGAGATAAAGTTACAGTTATTCTTTTAATTTACAATCGTCGTTTGATTAAGATAATTTCCGGAAATACTTAGTTTTTGTGAGTAATATAGAAAATATTAAAAAAAGAAAACTAGTTTTTGTCATCAGTGACTCAGGAGACACAATTTGTCATCATTGTCAAAAAATGGAAAGGATTTTACTTTGTTTAACATTGTAGAAGCTCAAAGTTTTTGTTTATTTATCTAATACATTTTTTATTTTTTTTTATTTTTTTTCAGTTTTATTTGATTTAGGGCCGATTTTTCAATCACCAGATAAAACATATCTGTCTGATAAATGTTGGCTGTCACTTTTCTTTTATATGACGCGAAAAAAGGATAGCAATAATTTTAACTGGCAGATAAATTTATCTGGTGATTGAAAAATCGGCCCTTATGCAAAGTTACCCAGGGGACATAAATCAAGCCATACCTTGCCTTAGAACAACAAAAAGCATTAAAATACCAATAAAAGTTCGCGTCTCGTATTGAAAAACCAAACTTTAATAAAAACTCTACCCAGTAAAAGCGTAAAAGTATAAGAGATATTAAAAGTTTTTTTTTTTAGAAAAAATCTTTGTTCGGGACAAGAAAAAGTTGATCGACCCATGTACCTAAGTATTAAGTGTAGAAGTTTATAATTGTTTATGATTTAATTTTTTTTTAATAATTTTCATGCAGATGCAGCTCTAAACTTTTTTGGAAAATTGCGTCTTTATTGCACTTTCTCAGACAGTTTCTGTCATTTTAATGTATATAAAAATGTCACTATTTATTAAAAAAAGATTGATATTTCAGGTGCCTTAACTCATTCAGATTTTAGATGGCGGAACATTATACTCTATACATGTCTATAGATACTTTATTTTACTGTTGGTTTAAGTTAAGCACTTCCATTACAGTTAAAATTAAAAAAAAACTGACATTCTTAATAATTTTGCCAATCTTTCAACATTGTACGGCTAAAAGTGTTCCCACCCAACCATGACTCAGTATGAAGCAATTTGTTTAAAGTACAGTTCGACACGAATTCGTAATTCCTGACTGGTAATTTCTGGGAACAAATTTCAGGTTAATCTGTGCACATTCTTCTTACCGATGAGTCATACATACATAGGTACATACATACAATCACGCTTATGTTCCCAAAGGCAGAGCACACGATACGTGACATAGGCAAGATTAAAGGATACATAGGAGACATAGGACATACATAAGACATAGGAAGAATGATTATAACTAAATATTTCACGGTTTGCAGCTCCTTTAGCATAATTTTAGATTTGACAACAGATGGAAGAGGTAGTATAATAGTGACAGGTTGCTAGCCTGTCGCCTAAAGCGTACCTAAACCTTCCTTAGTGACCTCTTACGACATCCACGGATGAAATGGAGAAGTGTTATTCTACCCTGACTCCACACCGGCCGATGAGTCGTCACACTTTATTAGGTATAGACATGAAACATTGTGCAAGAATTAACCCTAGATGTAGGTAGAACACAACATGTTTGAGTATGTTTGAAGTTTGACTAAAATCTGAAACAATACTATAGCGCAATCAAAAGAACGTGCGTTCCTAAAAGAAGCTCATTATTAAAAAAAATAGATTTGTGATGGTCCATATGCTTCGACGGAAGGGTGGTTAGATAATATTAATACGTCTTAGGGGCAGCGCAGACGACAGACTTTTGTGCGATCGAGTCTGCGGCGCAATAAAAACTCTGAATGGAAACTCTCTGCGCGCCATTCAGAGTTTTTATTGCGCCGCAGACTCGATCGCACAAAAGTCTGTCGTCTGCGCTGCCCCTTACGACCGGTCCCTTTAAGAATAGTTCCTAAGTGATAAGATAACCATTGCCCTTAGAAACCTGCGACACCAGAGAATATGCCATCTATCTTCGATTCAATCCTACTAGAGATAGAAAACAACGTAACATCCTACATCGTCTACCATTTTCTTATCTCTAAACCAAATCGTCAACAGCTTGAACCTCTGCAGTCATTTGCCTAACTAACATAACCAAAGCGCACGTGCAGAGTTACCTCTACCCCTACTATGTGTTACCATCCTAAACTAACGTCGATAGCGAATAAAACGCTTCGATAAGGGCTCCCACACGGGCCACCGGCCATGACCACGAAACGCCGTCACCGGCACATTTCCTGTTCTTTTCATACATTCATGGTTGGCGCCGGTGGCCGCCACACGCTACAATCGTCGCAGCTCGCTTCTTGTGGCCCGCACCGGCCACTAGACGGCATTTTGATCTGAAGAAAAGGCTGTCGCGCGCTTCAACTACTTTTGTAGCTGCGTCTAGCTTCTCGTGGCGGCGTTTGTGGCTATGGCTGGTGCCTCGTGTGCAATGACACTTAGTTTTAGACTAAATTTGACGGTGATTTCTCAATTTGTGACTCATGGTATTTACCATGGTCAATAAAGAAAGTTTACTACTCGCATCTCTTTGTAAAACTAAGCTCTAGGTTCATACACCAAGTCCAAGTCTCATTTTTGAATAGTGGCACATCTTGAGTTAGCTCTGTTTTGATCTATTGCGATTTATAATTTGGTTCGCTAGCGAACACGCCGTGAACTCATAGTAATGCTACGTAAACCGGCGTAACCTGGCGTAAGTGACGTATTACACTAAACAGAACGCATAATGCCCTGTTGTTATCGGGGCATAAGGAAGCCGACAGTTATCAGAGGTCGACGACCCGGCTTGCATGTGCAGGGGTCAACGCGTCATAAATGGACCATTGAGCTGCGTCTGCGCAGTCAGAAGCTCCGGAGTCAGTGGTTTGAGCTGCTGTAAGGATTACGAGTAGAGGATGCCTAATGAAGGATGCTAAATGATCAGCTGTAATTATTTGGAAATTCAAACATGCGTGCAAGCATTGTCGATGGCTTGGAGAGCATCACTGAATATAAATATTACATCACTGAATACAAATATTACAAATCACCAATTTAACTAAGACTTTAGTGAACCTTTGCATTATTTTTTTTCTTTTTTAGGGCGTTTATTCGAGCCTTTCCTCCGTCTCATTCATCTGGCTAGATTTTATACGAATCTGCTGCAGATTTTGGTATCGTTTTTGACTATTTGTTAAGAGTTCCTGTTCTTCTAATAGATGACTAAATGACGGTATCAGAATATTCTTTAATTTTTACAGAAAAGTGTCCAGATTAATGAGACGGTTGAAACGCTCGAAGAAATGCCCTTTAAACAATCTTTGTGTCTACTCTTATTTCACATGTTTTGTCAATCGTTCGAAGATCAGCAGAAAGAGATCCCTTAAGGGTTATGCTCGCCTTAGTACCTACTACTTAGTACTAAGTACTTTTAAGCAGTTCTGTACTTGCTATGTCATGTTTTGTACAATAAAGTGTTTTACACACCTACATTTACATACCGTAAGTCAATGTTGTTAAAAACCTTCCATTCATGTGCACTAATTCAATTCTGACAAAACATTTCCACTAAACCCTTTTCGTCGGTGAGCCATGTCATCCTGACACATTAATAATACATTACATTGGATAAGGTTTTTTCACAAATTAGGTAGCTCGTGCATTCCACATTCTTTACCCACCATTGATTGGTTGCCAATAAATCACACAAATCACAATAAAGATAATGAAAACCAAATCACGCTATGTAATACCACGCAATACAGGAAGCTACACAGTATTGTTCCTTAAGTAAGGAGTCAAAAGGTTGAAGATTGAAGAGATATAGGGTTTGGTTCAAACAGAGGCAATTTAAACGATCTAACCGATCTTTTGTTGTTATTTAATGTGACGTCATTTTAGAGTTCCGTAGAAATGTTAAAAAGTATTTATAATAATATAGTAGAAGATAGAAGTTTTGGTTGCAATAATATTCAATGTTGGAAGTAGTTTTGTAAAACTACCGTGAGACTCATTCGCTGAGCTCACTTGTAATGCAAAATACGGTTTGCTCAAGTCATAGGTAGTTTGAGTTTAGATAGAGACGGACATATAGTTTAGCATAGTTCTTGAAGATTGTTTTATGATTATGTTGGAAGTAACTCCGTGTGTTTTTTAAGCTGAATTTACCACGGAACCGATTATAAAACATATACTCATGGCCAACGCATATCGTGCAGACAAATTTAAGTGGCATAAGGTGGCTGCTATTTCGAAGGAATGTCCAAATTACGGATTCCTCAGGATGCTTTTGCCCAATTTTAAAATTGGCAGAATTTCCAAAATGCAAATTTTGACTGGTGATTTATGGCTCGCAGTCGCATTGACTTGACGTGTTTATAATAATGATAATGTTTTTAGAGGAAGGTTCTTTGAGAAATATTTTGAATTGGTAAAATGGAATCAAGTATTCTTGTGGCTCCAGAAACTTCAGAACTCAAGAATCTTCATTTAACCTTGAGCCTTGACTTCAATTTTATCTATATGATAGACGACGGTAGGTACGGCTAAATTAGTCAACCTGTCTAAGCCAAATTCAGGCGCAAAATACCAAAGAAAGAAACTTGTATAGCTAATGTTACAGTCACCATATTTGGTGAATTAGGTAGTTTAAATACAAGTCCAGAGAAATATAAAACATATCGTACCAACAGCCTTCTTACATTTGCAAAATATGAAAAATACGTTGAAGATAATATTCAAAGTGAAGCCATAGCTGCCTCAATTAAAAAGATAATAACCAAGGCACCTGCAACTCAAGTATGGCACCCTTCTTTGCTTCCCATAGGGCACGGAAGGCCGACCTGTCACGCTCTATGCTTCGTTACGCACCAGAACACATATTTTATGCCAGTACGTTACTTTTAAAATCGTTGCCAACGGGATATTGCTTTCGGAAAACCGTTGGGAATTTGAAATGAGAATGTTTAGCCCAGTTAAAAACTGGACTACATGGATGAAAGTATAAGTATTCCTTCGTTGAGTTGTAGAGGACTAACGAGTAGGTATTGGTTGTTCTGGATGTGCAATATAATTATAATAGTCCTTGTCTCTAATGATTATTGGGTAAAGTCGTATCTAAGAGTTTGTCAGTCTGTCTCGTGTTAAAGTTGTGCGCCAATTCTATCGTGAGGTAAATTTTAACACGGAGTTACTTTTTCCAAACTCAGGCCAAATTGATCAAAGTTTTAGCAAAGCTGTCCAAATAGGACTGCCCCTTAAGCACTAGCAAGCTGTGATCTACGTGGGGAATTTCATGTTCAAAAATGGAGACAAAACGAAAATACTTCCTTCCTCCAGGAGTGTCCGTCAAAAATAAAATCTTCCTGTTCATAACAGGAAATCTAAGAGGTAACAGAGATCCTGCACTAAAATTGAGAGCTGAAAAAACCTCAGACAGGCGGAGCATTGTCTCACTTTTTCTAAACCCTTTCTGCTGGACGTGACTACAAACCCAATCAGATGAAGTGACAAACGTACCGACATTTCCTTATACGTCTCCGATTGTTGTTCAATGAATCGCAATAGATATTCCGATTCTAGGTATTGTGTTCGTTTCAATAGTGTGCGGTTTGTTTGTGCATACTGACACAGAGACCTTGGACTAGACTTCGACCAATACCAACTGGACTTTAAAAATCCTTCTGTATGATGCAAGCAACATTTTAAACTAGAAAAAAAACAACACTACTCAGCGAGACGATAGCTCAGTCCTTGAGACGGGCAAAAATAAAAATGATAAAATACATAAAATAAGTCATGCAATAAATGCACGCAACAAAAAAATCGAAGATGTTTTCGACAATCCAGCCGGTGATGACCTAATCAATGATCTAAACAAGCTATTAAAGAAATAAAACGAATTAATAAAACACCTAGATGCAAGTTTGATCCTGTCGATTGTTGAGTCATTTACTGGGTGTGGACAATGATATCAGCTGTTCCTTTTCGTCAGCAAACTAATGATAATTTTATTTGGGGAAAATTTCGGAGGAAAAAGGAGGAAGAATAACGATAATTTTGACTTGGCTTTTCTATATCTAGTGACGAAAACAGTTTCAGCGTTTTCCTGAGTGGTCTACTACAGATGGAATAAATAACACTTGGGCAAGCAACTAGGTAAAGTGTTACGTCATATTTTGTAATTTAATATCAAATTTCTTTAAAATCAAAGTATTACCATGAAATGCTATCAGTTTCTTCCCTGAAACTAAAATTCAAATTGTTCAGGAGAATTTTTGTGACTCGAATTTTCTTATAAACATCATCCTGACTCATATTTTTTTATTTACGAGTACATGAGCTTTGCCTAAGGATTTTACAAGGTAATTGGTGTCAAGTGGCTCCACTCCCGTCTCCGCAAATACTTGAAATGTTTATTTGGACGGTATATCTAATCATTGGTTAAGAATTTAACCTAGTATTGCATATCTAAAGTCAATATTAACTTCAATGGAGGTCTTATTATTTCGATGTTTTTTACTATCGTTACTCAGTTTATTTAGATTTAGCGATCTTACCTCTATAATATTATGTTTTTACAAATAAATGTGGGTAAGATTGTGGTTTTAATTTTAGTCTATTCTCTCCTCTGTTACGATCAGAGGACAAACTTTAAAGGTTATACTGTAATAATATAAAATACAGAACGATGTTTTCTTAAGCATGCAATTGAGGAAAACCCTTGAGAAATTTTATATTTTCCCAAAAAATCTCCACGAAATTTAGTACCAATATGATGAAGACAAACATGATAATAATATTGTCACTCTGAAAATAATACAAGATACTTTATTAAATGATTTGGATGAGGAGTTACATTGCAGACCATGCAGGTCCAATATCATTTTAGTAGGTACGTAAAAACAATTAATTTACTTATCCATGACACATCAAAAATCTCTTTAGAAACCGAAATTGTAAAAACCGTACGACTAAATCATTTATATCCCGTCTAATTTCATTCGAAATCAATATTCCACACTGTGGGATGCAGGTCATTAAAATAAATATCAAGTAATAACGCGTATATCAGAATCTATCTTTATTTAAAAATAGGCACTAGAACCACGAGTTTTTTTTTACAGCGACTTGGCTATAATTTTCAACGCTACAGAATCAGTTATAATTGCTTTGGCTACAATTTGCGTTTCTCGCAACACTGGGCTGCAATTACAAGGTAGCGATTGAACGATTCTTTTTCTCCGAACATTAATTATGATTGTTGCCAGTTAATTATCTATATGTCAAATGGGATTGGTTACAATGTATCCTGATAATTAAGTAGTTTGGGTTTTAATATCTAGCAATTTAGTTTTGTTCGATGTTGTTTTGTTTCATATTATGACATCTTTCTTGTGCGTAGTTCATCTACTATGTGTCGTATTTCTTCTCGGGATATTCATCGTGAGCAAAGACATCTATTTTAAATTTCAACAGCCAGAACGATAAACCGTAACTTTTATTTGAGTTCTTTAAAATCAAACATTATGTGCGTTTACGTTTTATATCCGACAATCACAAATCTATCTACATACTTACAAGTTGTAATACCAAAGTGCGCATAGACAACGTATCGCCGATTCTTCATCAATACTATCAACTACTGCTTATACATATAATACCGAGGCGACCAATGAGAAGGAAATTGTGTAATGGACAAAAAACCATGGTCTGTGCATGACGCAAGCGGTCACCGACCCCAACTATGAGCCATCTCTCGCACGGCCCCATGCCATCACTTGAAAATGATACAGGATTTTTTCTAATGCCTAATTAATCTTCAGAATCGACGCTACAAGCACTCATTTGGTTTCGTGAAAAATTTCAAACAATTTGTTAGTCAGACCTTAAAATAAACAAGTTGAGACAAGAACGCCGATTTCTAAAATGCTGGAGCTAGTCGGCGCCTTAGTGCTAAGAAAAAATTGTCCTGGGGTACGATACGATACAATCTTGATTTTAGCGTGGGAACATTGCCAAAACTAATGGTGCCAAGACTTATGGGAGGAGTAAAAAAGGCATGAAATTTCGTGCTTCCGCCCACTTGGAGGAAGTCACATGGTTGGGCTGAGGGTAATGCCCCCTGACAGGATACCCATGAGAACGGTAAAACTCAGTGATAAAAGCCTGGCCACAAATGATCGGACCATCAGGATTCCAAAGAATTTACAGTAGTTCTTTGTTTTTAAAGTAGGCACTTTCTATTGAACGCAGCTTTGCAGAAGACAATGGTCTACTACTATTTTATATCCCAGAATACTTTCTAGACAAGAAGGTTCAGACAAAGTAAAGTCCTATTTGAGTGTGCAAGCTGTTTTGCAAGATAAAACTTAAAACATCAGTGTGAACTGTAAAGAAAAGCCATGAATATCTAATGATTAGTCATTAGAGTAGCGAATCTATTATTAGAATGTATGGCAAGCAGACATTCCTTTGATTCTCATACAAGGCACGAACTTCAGGTGGCTCGAAGATTTGTATCATACAGAAGCAAGGGAATATCTCCGATCAACATCGTGTACGCATCTCGAATGATGATTTTCTTTTAAGCAAAGGTGAACCTTTGCTAATGTATGATTTAGGCGACAGGCTAGCAACTTGTCATTATTATACCTTTTTTTTCTAACATCGAACCAAAGATTATATTATTAAGAGTGTATTTTTAGAGACAAATGAGATACGACTTGTCAAAGGAATTCAATACACTATACCAAAAACCTCATAAGATTAAGGAAGGTTGTTCTTACATCTATCTAACCATATTCGTCAGCCATAAGCAAATTGCTCCACAAATGGCTACTAGTTTTGCCATAAAGGAATAGAAATAATGAACGAGTCTACAACTTCACAGCCATAGGATAATAAGATATAATCCTAGGTTTACTCATGGCTCCGTACCAAACGTGTCTCCAAAAACCGTTTTCTGTATGTTAACTTTTACGCACCTACTTCTCTAGTCGCCTCTTACGACGAGAAGTGATATTCTAACCGGATACCACAAAGGATTACTCCAAAATATAATATGAAATAAGACCTAGTATTTCAGTCATATAGAACCTATCAAAGTCTATCAAAGTAGTGGCCGGATCGAGCTAACATTATTAAGTTACACTTCGTGCACGTACTCGACTTCTATGTGTTAAAAATCTCAGTTCACAGCTAAATTTGCTTAGCATAAGGCATTGACTTCGTCGCTGCTGCAGTCAACCTAAATTAAAGTCTAAACCGGTTCTCAACAAGCATAGTACTAAAAACAGGTATCAAAACTATCTAAGCATTGTCCGTATGGTCGGGAGGTAATACAATTTTGCAAAAGGCCAAAATTGCTGCCAGATGGCGTGGTGACGTCAGCCGCAGACAAAATTACAGGGTATGTTGCCTGGAGTCAGTAAATGATTAAGGTTCTTTAGATTCAACCCAATGCGACTTTTGGATCTTTGAACATCTGCGTGAACTTAAAGGGAGGCGTTAACCCTCGTTGGATTTTTGAAGGATATACATGAATTTTATAATTAAATGCAACAAACAAGATGGTGACGTATAACCCTTAAGGGATCTCTTACAACCAATCTTTGAGAGACAGAGAGGAAACTTAACTATTGAGACCGACAAAAAGAGAGGCGGTTATAAACATGGTGAAATATACCTATATTCACAAAATACTACTGAAAAATACTGACAGATAAGCACAGAAACAAAAACGTGAGAGGAAACGGGTGCACTCACGTTTTAGACCAATTCGTGACCCATCATCGGGAGCAACGCACCGCGGCAGTCTATGATAGACTCTTGTCTTGTCTATCCGATATACAATATAAAAATCAGTCTCACGGTAGTTTTGTGTTTAAAAGTGCCAGTCTTTGCCAATATCCTGAATTACGCGTCTTAATAGTTAGAAACGCCCGAGTGCATGCCGCTCTATAGGTATGCACTAATGCTTGGCATAGACATTCTATGTCACAGTAACATTAAAATTGAATGAATAAAAATCCTTATACACTAGAACAGAGACGAGGACTACCTTAAATTCATAATGCAAAGCAATTTACTTTAGATTTGACAGGATGTTTGGAATTAAAATGAAAGTATGCCGAGATGAGCGTCAGTTTTAATTTAGAGTCATTATAAATCATTCAGACGTGTCTCTGACACTTCGCTTCACTATGACGTAAACTCAACAAAATTACAATAGTCTATTTTTAACGTTTTTTGAGCCGTCGGCAGTCGCATCGGGTGTAATAGGACATTGTGGTTAGGACAATGCCTGTCTTCTGCAGAAGTATAAGTGTACTCTGGCATTACTTTCGCAATAGCCTCTGCACAGTAATCTTGTAAAATAGAAATATGTCGTCGTTGTTTTTGGAAACATCAAGTTCTAAAATTAGATGCGGCGGTTTAGCTTCTGTCTTGTTGCCTTCTGAGATATAAAACATCTCCATGATTACATGGTTATTATCATGTCTTACTGCTAGACGTTAGAGTTTTCCATGGGAAAGATCATAATCTTATTGATAAGTCCCACTCTTTGTAATACAGCTTTCTCCATGGCACAACGCACTGTCTTTCTTCTTCTTTATCTGATCTTATTCTCAACACATCTAACTGGTCTTCATGCGCATAGTTCTACCATTTTCCTATTGCGTTTACCTACATGCAGAACTTGTTATGATACGAAATTTATTCTATTCCAACCTATCAGCAAAATTTGGTGATTTTCTACTATGTATTTAACTCAATACCTTTATAAGTGTCGCTTAACCTATTTCGCCTTTAAAGCGTTGTCCTCTGTATCTAGCAGCGCAATGAAACATAAAGTATGATAAGTTACTACAATTACCTATAGTTACTAACAGTAGCAGTCACAGAAACTAGACTATTGAAAGATGAAAAATCCGGTGTCCTGGTCATTTTCTAAATTTCCACAGTTTGCCGTTTTTTTATCAAAAGCAATGTAAACTTTGAACGACTTTGGAAGTAGAGGTAACTTCTTAGTAATCTGCGTGTTCAGAATGCTTGCAGATAAAGCAAATCAATTTATATGCCCCTAAATCTTAATGAATAATGATAGGGCTGTCCAGTAATTTCGTTCAACGATGCGCTGGCCGATGCATCCTGACTTTATCTTGAATCTCGACTGCATGTGAGTACAGACGATTTATATAATATTATGTAGGTATGTGTAATACAGAGGCAATACATTTACCATTCTGTTTAACCAGGGTGTGTACTTTCGATAAATTTAACAGGGCTGTCACTGGACCGTTCGATGGTTTGTGTCAAGTCACAAATAGATTGAAGATTGTTTGAAGTTTATCAACCTTAGACTGTTGCCATTTCTTGAATTAAGGACATAATGTTGCTATTGAAGAATTAATGAAAATTATATGAAAAGATACTAAAAAGTGTAGCAAAGTCAGTACCTAATGAAACAATGGAAAGTAATATTAAATTTGGAAATTAATGTAACATAAAATTAACAAAATTGTTAAACTTTTTCTCAAGCAAAGATTGGACAGTCGTCACATTGCCATCCCTACCGTGGCCCACTTAAAACAGAAAGAGACACTTGTTCAAATAGAAAGATAAAATGACCTTTTTCAATAGATTGTTTGTTCTTGAAACAGAACATTAGAGCTGGGCAGGTGAAGAAACTTTGTAAAAAGGGTTTCAAACCTTTGTCTTAAGATTCTCACGCGGAATTGAGACGTGCCTCGCTTATTTATTGGAACTACCGTTGAGTTGGCGTTGGCATTATATTCTGAATTCCTTACTTACAACATAGCATAGATAGCGTACCTACTGTGAAACATCATTTCGTTCCATGTTAGTACTAGGCGAAGATTACGACATAAAGTGGTTAAAACGCCTTTTGCGGAATTTATTAAAGTCTTTCTCCTAGAGAAGAATTGGCGAGAGTAGTCGCGAGTAGTCTGAATTATTACTAAGTGGTGTAATGGTGTATGTCCTAATGGACAATATAATGTTCTGATTATTGATTTTGAACTTTAATTCCATCGTTATAGAAACTTCGCATGTAGTATTTCCAGTTGTAAAGGACGACCTATTTTGATATTAAAATTAATCTAAGAACAAATCCCACTGTGAATTTCTAAGTATTTTACTGCTGTTGCTACTATTACTCATTAATTTTCAAAATTGGTTCCCGTGGGAAACTAAATTTGAAAGTGGCCGGAAGACTTCTGTTAATTATGCGTCTAATTAATGAAAGCAGACCTTTGTAAGGTCACGAGGTCAAAGACTGCCACATGATTTTAAAATACTTGAGTAATGATAGATTGTGGGCGACTTGGATGGAAGAAGTTGTCCCCTATTACACAAGAAGATAAATCTACTTCTTCTAAAAAAAACAAACATCTCGTTTAGGATATGTCTATTAAAGGGAAGTATATAAGAATCTTTAGTTAACTCGTGAAACTTTGAACTGAACAATTGTGAATTCACTCTAAGACGTTCGCATAAAGTCGAGAATATTGAAAAACCAATGACTTAAAACTAAGACTTGACGACTGCACGTTTCTAAACAAAACAACGAATGTGTTATATTGAAATTTGATATCCAAAACAACCAAAATAAACTGTTTACATTTACTGCCTAAGTTTATTGCCTATATTGGCAATAAAAGACCGATATATTTTATCCGAATTACTTCTTACCTTGTTATATGCAGAACGAGTTCAGTTTATTTTAAGAACGAGCGAAATTTAAGCACTTCAGTCGCACTCTTTGGCGATATTGTTGGTTGGAATGATCGTGATTTTATACTGTGTTCAAACAGACAATTTTTTTTACTGTCTTTGTACTGGATGTGGGAATTATTATTGTTCCGTCTCACTGTACTGAGAAGGAATGTACGCTTGCCATTGCGTACATAACTGTAATAGCAGATACATAGTCTTTAAATGATGAGAGCCTAATGCTGAGACTGGTTAGGTAGCCATTTGTCTTATCGAGACATCGACAGAGATTATTTATCTCAAATAATCAGCGGCTTAGTGTGACCAGCCGTCAGTCCCTCATGCCTTAACATTAAAAAAGTAGTAAGATTTAATAGGATTAATAAAAAAATTGCCAGGGTCACGAACGTCCGATTTGAATTTTGTGGTTGGTTTGGTAGCAGTGAAACCTGCATTTGTCAAAGTGACAACTTAAAATTGGCGGGAATAGGAGGTCAATTAAAGAATGTTATGATGAATTCCTCGTACCTGTCATTTGCAGCTGTCTCCTGGACGCAGGAGTGCGGGGCGTGCGCGGCGTGCGCGCTGCGTGCGGCGTGCGGGGCGTGCGCGGCGAGTTGTTCCCGCTGCCCACGCGTCTCGGGCTGCCCAGGACCCGTAGTTCCGTGTTCCCAACATTCCCTAACGCCTCCATCGCCGACCTTGGACTTGACTTCGGACTATCCTCCTCCATGAACTTGACAGGCGAGTCCATTTTCGTGGCCTTGTAAACGCACTCAGTCTCGATATCAAAGTTGAATCTTCTGATAAAACGCTTGCGTTCCCTCGCGTACTGTTCCGCCACCATTCGCCTTGTTTCGTCCCGGTCTGGAACACCGAACAAGCACTTGCAGCTCCCGCGCCTCCTCCTCGGGGTATTCGCGTTCCTCAGGGCTGCCATCCCGGTAGACACTTCAGACCTCCTCTGCTTAGGTGTACGTCCGCCCGCGGCCATGGTTGCAAGTTAAAATACGTCAGGTGATCAGGACTGGTTCGCGAACATCTGACTAATAATCTCCCGAGAGAAAACAGCTGTTCACAGGTAGCTGAAAGGGAGGATGCGAGTCGTACTGGTTAGAGCGAGTCGGGAATAACACCTGGCGGAGAGAAACCGCGCCAATTCTAACCTAAAAGATGAAACGCGGCGTGGTTGGCTGGCGACGTGCGCGCGCAGTTGCTTCCCGTATAAGACTGACGCTTCGTTTCCCGCGCTCGGCCGCGTGCGCCGATTTTGGCACTACTTGGCGCGCAAACTCCACAATGGATTCAAGGACGCTTTTTGTGCGTCTTGGGCACAGGTGAAGAAAGGGGACGACTGCAATACTGCCCTAATACAAGTGTTTAGTTGCAAAAATGAAAAGACGGGGCTATTTATAGGCCGTGACGTTATCGTTGTGATAACCGGAGAATTCCGAGCGTTGTCATGGAAATTCGGATAGCTTTGTTTGAGTTTCGTCTGGTCGTTATTTGCACTTGTTGGGAGCTTTAGGTCACTATTTAAAGCCAAAATTATACATTAGTTGAGCCTGATGTAGTAGAATAGTACCAAATGATGACTCAGAAATGAGATGCATACAATTAAAATTACTTAAGTATGTTACATTAAATAGTTAAAAATGTTCTTAGTCTGTACTCGTAAGTACCTAAATTAAAGTTTGTAACTACTAACTTACAGTCCCCGGCATTAAACGTGACAATCTTTTAGGTGGTGGGGGTTGGTCTTGCCAAGTTAGATTTCGGGGACCTTGTCTAAGTAGAAAAAATGAATCAAATTAGAGTGATATGTCCTGTCCGTAGAGATTCTACTTAAAAGTAAATGAATCTACAAAATACCTAACTAATTTAAAAATATACCTATGCTTTTTTGATATTGCAATCAAGGCAGTAGGTATTTTAGAATAGGTTAACCGTTGACTGATGAATCATAACTGGGTAGGTAGGTTTCGAGGCAGTTGTATGATCTAATCGGTGGGTCGAAAGAAATGTGTAGGTACCTAATGTTCATGTTATACCTACATACTTAGGTGTTTTGTGGTCCGAATATACCTAGGAAAAAATATACAAACTACTGATAGGTATCAAGTACAGTCAAAGAATTTGATAACTGTGCCATTTTGTACATTTTTACAAGAAATGCCACATAGCCTGATCATTGGGTAGTTTTGCCTGGAATGATTTCCGGGAGTTTTGAAAATTGGTAATATTATAGATTTTGAGGTGCTCTATCTGAATTTCTACTTTGCCACCTCGTATCTATGCCGCTAACGCCGCCATATTGGAAAAATGGCGCGTAAAATCAGTTTTTTGACAATATCTCCTGTCTGACTCAATTTACAATAAAACTGTATAGTACAAAATAAAACTAGAGACAATTTCCTACAATTTATGTCTCAGTGTTTATTTCATAAAGTCAATAGTTTTGGTGTACGAGCGCCACACAGTGTACTCCAACACTACTCAACGAAAAACTCAGCTTGTCTTTTGTCATTCAATAGAGGTTTCGACAGCCGTATCTTATGGAGTTATAAATATCTAAGGGCTAATTCATTAACTATATGTAAGAAACTATCGCTTTACCGACTTCAGTGCTCGTATAATGAACGAAATAGGTACTTCTATTTTGCTCGCAAAAAAGCGTGAGACGTATGAAATTTTGCGGCGCTTGCGTCTTTTTTGAGGTAAAGTAGAGACCATTTTACCAAAAACGTGTAAGATGTCTGAAATCCTACGGTGCTTACTGTTTTTTCGAGTCGATAAAGTTTGTATAGGATAACAATATTTTCGATATTTTTAATACTTTCTCACGGTATAAATTTTCCCTGAACTTCAACAAACATTAAAAAAAAAGAATTATCCAAATTGGTCCAGGCGTTGTTGAGTTATGCGCTTACCAACACAATTTGCGAAGTGTACTTTGTGGCGCTCGTACGCCAAAACTATGGACTTTATTAAATAAACACTAAGACATAAATTGTAGGCAATTGCCTCTAGTTTTATTTTGTAATACACTGTTTTATCGTAAAATTAGTCAGACAGGAGATATTGTCAAAAAACTGCTTTTACGCGCCATTTTTCCAATATGGCGGCGTTAGCGGCAAAGATACGAGGTGGCAAAGTTGAAATTCGGAAAGAGCACATCAAAATCTATAAATTCACCAATTTTCAAAACTCCCGGAAATCTTTCCAGGTAACCCCTTTAATTCGTTTCTATTGACTGGATCAACAGTGACATACCATACTATTTACTAATCAAAGCAATATGAAACTCATTATGAAAATGTTCAAAGTGGCACAGATATCAATTTCCTTGACTGTCCTACCACAAACAAAAGTACAGAAAACTACTTACAATACGTGTAAGTATTTTTGGCAAGTAATGCAAATATATCAAAAGATGACGCATATCACATACAATAACAGCAATTGGGGTAGGCAGGGCATACGAAATGCTACACAGACAAAACCACCATTTTAACGTTTCAAAGCTACTTTTAGCACAATTTCAGGTTTATGAAAAACAGGGGAATAAGAGTGATGGGTTACTAGCCTATCGCCTAAAATTTACTTTGCCTTTACTCGCTTTAACCTAAGTATTTTCCTTAGTCGCCTCGTACCTACATACGACATCCTCGGAAGAAATATTCAAGTGTTAGCCCAAACCCAACACCACACATGGATAAACCTCTCATTTATTTAATTGCACAAAACCGCAGAAATCAGAATAATAGTCGCTTTAGACAGTAACATATTATCGAACTACCATATGTTACGGTTGAAACAGTAATTTATGGCATGTGGCCACTCCAGCTAAATTTGAACAATTTTAATAACCAAGCAAACCGATACAATAGGGCTAATTGATATCGGAAATCATTACAAGTAGAAATCACTAATTGAAAAGTGCAAACGAGTCAGACACCGTGAAATTAGGGTACAATATTTATTTTCATAGATTTATGGTTCCTTGGTCGAGTAAGCTTGATCTGCTTGATAGTTAGGTTTTGAAACTTTTGAAGTAGTTTGTTTGGAGGTAAATTGATTGGTTTTTCTGCAGCATATTATGCAGGGTATGCGTTTAGGAAGGTAGGGTATAGGCAGAGGTCGGCATTAAACATGGCAGGATTTGAAGCGGTTAAAAGCGCCCGTAAAAAATGTTGAATCCAGAAGTCAGTCAAAATTTTAAAAAATGTTTGTGACGACTTAAAAAAAGTTACAAAAGGATTTTCCTAAAACCCTTTTTTTAAAACTTGATCAGTTCATCAACTATTAACCCTGCTAATTAATTCAATGAGCTGTCTCTACGGCCTCGCGGAACATAGGTACATGGGAATGATTCGGATACCCCTAAGGGTGGTCGATGTCGATATCTAGACTTTCGCTTGACACTATTTTTAGGGACATCCTGTATAGGAAATTACCTCTTCTATCCGCCAAATTACTTTGGCACACAATGCGCCATACACCCTGTAGAACAAGAACAAGCACCTTTTAAAATAATTTTAAATTGTACGGAACCGCATGTCGAAGTTACGGAAAACGTTCATGCTTCGGTTGAATATTTAATAAATAATCTGTCAATACATTATTATTGCTGCGCGTTATTGTTATTGTTTTGTGACGGGGAAATGACACGTGCGGGCATCTGCGGCTTTATTGGTTTATAATAGAAGCACGCGATTATTACATACATACATACAGTCACGGATACCTGTGCCACTTTGAACCTTTTCATAATGAGTTGCATATTGCTTTGATTAGTAGATAGTACGGTATGTCACAGTGACATTTCTTGTAATAATTTTAAACAAAAAATTAGCAATATTTTGAAAGTATTCTATTTACTGAATGTAACTTCTTGACTTCATCAACAAATTACTGAAATAGCTGTACACCTCCATACAAAATTTGAAGAGTTCCCTCGATTTCTCCAAGATTCCATCGTCAGATCCTGGTTTCGTGCCAATGGGACCAATTTCGAGTAAAAAAAATATTTGAAAATCGGTTCACGGGTCTCCGAGATATCCAGTAACATACACACAGACACATAGGTCGAATTGAGAACCTCCTCCTTTTTTTGAAGTCGGTTAAAAAGGTACAATGTGGCACAGTTATCGAATGCTTTGACTATACATACATACATAGTACATACATCACGCCAGTATTCGCAAATGGGGTAGGCAGAGCACACGAAACGCTTAGCTGCCACTTCCAGCATTTTAGATTTTAAGTTTTATAGCGACGCGGTTATTTTTGTAGCCAAATCTCCCACATTTTTAGGTTTAAGTAAATATAAATAGTGATAGATTGCTTGCCTGCGGCCTAAAACATACTCCTTTACGACACCAACGGCAGAAATGGAGAGGCGTAATTCTAAGCCTGACACCACTGAAGCTGTCGTTGTCGCGTCAGTCAAGGGCTGTCAAATAACAATATGTTTATTTTAATGTAATGTTACTTGTTCTTAATCTCCTGGCTAGTATGATTTGTATGTAGGTAGGTAGGTACCCAATTTCTCAGCTACTTTTTTTCATGGTCTTATTTTTATCGCACTAATTGAATCACATATACATATACCTCCTACCTATTATAAAACAGAAAGTTTGTGAGTTTGTGTCAGTTTGTTACCTCTTCACACCCAAACGGCTGGACCAATTTTTGCACTAAGTTGACTCCCTGGATTAACACACATTCTAATTTTTATCCTGAAAAATACATGGATCCCGTGGGATCGTGATAAAACAACTCTAAGCAAAAAGATTTATGGGCAAAAGCTAATATTTTCAAAACTTTGTTGCCAGAAATTCCCGCACAAACGCCGCACAGAAAAGAAGTAAAACTGTGTAACTGGGATTTGTCAATTTCTCGCGAATATTCATTCATCTCGCGTTTTCAAAATGGCGGAAGCGTCACAATGAGCGCTCGACGCGAGTTCCGGTACGCTTGCGCACATAATGCCGGGTTACACACCTGTCAGGCATACTTACACTGTTTTTATTATTAGTTGCAACTGTGGGTATCGCATATTATGTCTAGACTAAACTTATTCTGATTTTTTCCTCTGTAGTTTCAGGATAGAATAACACCTGACCATTTCTTCCATGGATGTCGTAAGAGACGACTAAGGAAATAACTTGAGGTATGCTTTAGGCGACAGGCTAGCGCATCTTCCGTCCGTTTTCAAACCTTAAGTTATGCTAGAAGTGGCTACGAAGCAAGAAATAATTATAACCATGGTAATGTCTATATCACGTTTCATGGGCTCTGTCTGCCCCGTTTGGAAAAAGGCGATGTACCATCGCGAACAGGGATTGTTGAGCCACTACCTAACTTGGTCGTGTAATACTAATCCAATAGGTAGCTGAAATCTAGTCGGTCACATCGGTCATTGATTACACGTCTAAATTGCGAACAGTGGCAGGTGGCTCAACAATCCTGGTTCACGACTGTACATAGGTTAGTAATACCTAAGTAGGAACCATTTTATTTCTGGTAGGACATTGTCATGTAAATACCATTACCTTCATAGAGTAATGTTGCCACTAAGAAGTTTACGCTAAATTCGTTCTATGGTGTGTCACTAATCAATTCGTTCGATAGTACAATAAAATTATCAAATAATGTTTACTATTATTTTGAAAACTACGCTAGAAGATAAGACGTTTCGAATTTTGGTACAAAATTACATATTGAAATGTAATATTTATCTTAAAAGCGATAAAATAGTATCAAAGGTTAAGTTTTATTAGTCGAAACACTTGTATTGATAAGTTACAATGAATTATTGTAATGTTAAAGTCAAATGTGTTTCTTTGGTTTCAGAACGCATGTTTAACCGAGGCAACATCGTTTTGCTCTTGCCGGCTTAGCACATCAAGGCGCGAGTGAAAGGCATGCGAGATAGACTATACCTGTCACTGTCTGAGTAGAGACGTCAAAAAGTGACAGGTAGTTTATTTCTATCAACACTTGTCTTCTGCTAAGCTTTGTCAGCTCTAGATGAGTGCTTTCCTTGTGTTTTTATTAAAAAAAAAACACTTATTGAGCTTGCAAACCATTTTGAATGAAAAATTTAAAATCCGTCAGAGAATACACTCTGTTAAATAATCTATGATAACTCCAGTTCTATTAAGTGGCAGCTTACTCAGGTTCACTATATTTTTCGCTTTAATAATATATTACATATTTACCCGGTCTTTTATAACCAGTGTGGTGTCGAGTTTAGAATAACACCTCTCCATTTCTTCCGTGGATGTCGTAAGAGGCGACTAAGGACATAGGTTAAGGTATACTTCAAGCGACAGGCTAGCAACCTGTCACTATTGTACCTGCCACCTCAAATCCCTAAAAATATTAGGTATGCTAGAAGTGGCCACAAACGTGAAATGGTCATCGTTTTGTCTGTGTAGCGTTTTGTGTGCTCTGCCTACCCCGTTTGGGTATACAGGCGTGACTGTATGTATGGATTTTTATAACACGTTGTAAAACTTGGTTTCATAATTTACGGACGCGACTGTACTTTACCTGCAGACCGTGCGGAAGTGATATTGTCTCACGCCCGCAACCGCAGTTTTTTTGCTGTCGGTACTTAGGTACTATTTCAATTCAAGTGCTTTATGTCATTTTAACGTTTTGATTTTATTTTAATGTTCGCGAGACGTTTTTATGATCCAGATTTTCTAATGGGCTGCAGTGAATGTGAAATAGTCTCGTCACAGACAATATTGATTGAATATTAATCTTTATTGGCCAGTCCCAATGTTCAACAACGGTTTGGCTTACAAGAGATAAGAAAATCTTCTTATAGTATACACTTCTCCATTTCTTGTGTGGATGTCGTAAGAGGCGACAAAGGAAATAGGTTTAACTAATATTATGCTAAGCGCTGGCTAGTGGCTGCCAAGCGTGTAAAAGTCGTAATCATGGTTTTGTTTATGTCGTGTGCTCTGCCTACCTCATATGGGAACATAGGCGTGATTGTATATCACGTTACGTAGCCACTTCTAGCATATCTGTAGGTTTTAAGTTGGCAGGCAAAATAGTGACAGGCTGCTAGCCTATCACCTAAAATATGCCTTAACCTATTTCCTTAATCGCCTCTTACGACGTCCATGGAAGAAATGGAGAGGTGTGTTATTCTAAACTCAACAATACACAGGTGAAGAACAAAGGTGAACTTATACCTTAAGAGAATCAAGACGCGAGTTCTCCGTCTGTTTCACTATGACAAAGTCTCACAGACATCACTTTCCCGTTCGAAACTCAAGTTTCTATTCAACATACATATACTAATATCATAAAGCTGAAGAGTTTGTTTGAACGTGCTAATCTCAGGAACTACTGGTACGAATTGAAAATTTATTTTTGTGTTAGATAGACCATTTATCGAGGTAGGCTTTAGGCTATATAACATCACGCTGCGCCCTGGAGCGAAAACACGTGGTAAAAATGTGGAAAAAACGGAAGAAATTACCCAAAGTCAATATTCCACGGGCACAGCTAGTTTCTCATAAATTAAACGAAATTAAACCAGTGTTATCTCAGGACGGGATAATATACTCCGAGATGCAGGACTGGTTTTTTAATTAGCCTAATTAGTTGAGCCTTTCCAACGCAATTAAAATTAAGTGTGGCGGCAGTAAAAAAAGGCCACTACCGTTTTATGGTGGGTGTTTTAAGGTTCTTCGTTTCTAGACATCTTGTGGTCGGAGTGTGTTATTTTTTAATATTGCTACATACTTACATCGCGGTTGTATTCGCAAGTGGGGCAGGCAGACACGAAATGCTACATAGACAAAACTAGGACTATTAACTCAAAGGTTGGCTGGCAGAGATCCCTTTTTGGGATAAGTCCGCCTTTGTAGATCTGTAATTCATCTATTTGTACAATGAGTTTTTTTACTTAATTGGGTACTTACTATTTCACATTTATGTAGCTACTTCTAGTATGATTTTTCGGTTTTATATTGGCAGTTAAGTTGGTTTGGTTAGTTGGCTCTGTTCAAGTACTTGTACTATTATCTATTCTGTGGTTCAAGTTGCCTAATTTTGACTCTTTGTATTTTTCTAACTATCTTTGTTTTACCATGTTTTTGGTGCGAGTATTTCGTTTTGAAATCTATACCTGTCTATTACGAAAGAATTTAAGTATATACTGTATGTAATAAATACTATACAACAAAAAGTTAAACATCATCGTTAAGTAATTATACTTTTAGACATGTCGCGTTTTAGAGATCTAGGCGACTTCCCGCGATTCGCACCGATCTCTGGTAAACTGTGGTTAAAAACTAACCCAAATTAACGGCAGAAGAACGTCGCATCATCCGTCTAACTCGAGTTAGTGTCGGCCTTCGCCAAACGTGCCAATACGCTTTTTAAGTACTTACACAACTATTCCCACCTGGCGATCCTTACAGCATCCTTCCTTCCGTTTCTAATTGCTAATAATAATATTTCATTGATAAAAGCACATTAGTGATTGGAAACATAATTTATGGCCGTTACGAGAGCTCTTGAGTTCGTTGGATTATTTACAGATGTCTCGTACACCTTTCTGGGCTTAGCCGAAAGGTGTAGCGATAGGTCTGTCGAAATTCTACCCAAATATCAAAGGACCGAGTAGCACGTAATTTAATAAAACGGTCCGACCCACAACTCACGCGCAGTCACATGTATTTTGACGCCTATAGGTCATTTTATTTCGATGAGATATGCAAGTTTGATCCTATATCCTATTTACTAAACTAAATAATATTGTAAAGAAAAAACAATTGTACACGATACGTGATTATTTTAAAAGTAAATTAAAGTAAAGTAAAGTGCCCGTGTGGTGTGGGGTCTAGAATAGCACCTCTCCATTTCTTCCGTGGATGTCGTAAGAGGCGACTAAGGAAATGGGTTTAGGTATTCTTTAGGCGACAGGCTAGCAACCTGTCACTATTATATTACTTACCTCTTACATCTGTTTTTAAACCCAAAATGATGCTAGAAGTGGCTGCGAAGCGTGAAATAGTCATAATCATGGATATGTCTATTTCACGTTTCGTGTGCTCTGCCTACCCCATTTGGGAACATAGGCGTGATTTTATGTTTGTATGTAAATGTGATATTCTAAAAGTATTAGGTAATTTAAGAATTTCGGTGTTTTAAGCTCCAAACGCACTGACGCCGAATTTTATTGCGTGCGAAATTGTGGTAGGTACTTTGGTATGATTTGCATTTTATTTTGCTCGGGTCTTGGTCGGAAAGAATTTTCAAACGCATAATACAAGCAATTTAACACATTCAGAACCAAGAACCCGGCTCCCGGGTTCTTCAAAGCATTCGCGAGATACCGAAAACCCCGTAGCCGGGTTAATTTTGTACTAGGTACCACCGCGAACCGGGATTGTTGAGCCACTTACCTATACCTATGTTTGTAACTTGGTCGTGTAATACTAATCCAATAGCTGACATCTAGTCGGTCACATCGGTCATTGATTACACGTCTAAATTGCGAACAGTGGCAAATGGCTCAACAATCCCGGTTCGCGACTGTACTCGGTTCCGCGCAGATGTTTTGATTTTAGGATTGGTCGTGAATGTGTTAAATAATAATCTCTAAGAAGCTATCAAATGAAAGCAGTGCGGTAAAGTCCGGAAGGACCTTATATGGTTTTGAATACATCAATATGGCGAGCAAACATTTTGTGCCCTTTTTTGGACACGCGCATGGTATGTGTGTGTGTGTGTGTGTGTCCGAATTGATTTGTCATTCTATTGGTGTCATTGTTATATCCGTCTTTTGTTGATGTGTGATGTATGGGATACTTCTTTTGTTGATTTAAAAGTGAAGGTATATTCTGTTACTTTTTAAAGCTTCATACAACTTTCGGTATGTTTTCAAAGTGTGGTAGGCAGAACACACTAGAGTTATACATAGTAAAAACATAGAGGTATAATAGTGACAGGTAGATTTGTACCTATCTAACCATATTTTCTTAGTCGCCTCTCACGACTCCCACAGAAGAAATGGAGAGGTGTTTTTCACGATCCATACCACACAGGGAACCATTTGGCTATAGGTATAGAAATACTACAATTATGAAATGTAGCATGAAGCTGATGATGTGTGACAAAAACTCTAAAAATAGTAGGAAAAAACTTTTGAAATTACAATCTTTGACGTAACAAAAATTGTCGTCAACGACCAAGGGGACAGTGGCTACCTAAATTGGTATTTGAATCCATTATCCTTGATGGTAGCTATGTTGTTGCTCGATAACGACAAATGTTTAATAATGGTACGGTACGGAACCCTTAAACTTAACACGATATCGATCTTTTCAAGTCTCCGTAGACGTCACGAAATTATATTCTAAATCTAGACAACTTAATATTAATACCGCAAAAGACGTTCTTCGCACTTTAGAATTAATTGATATATGTCAATTAGACTAATTAAAGCTGAGATAACATAATATCTAAATCTACCGCAAAAACTTGTGTTGAGATTCACAACGAGGATAGAATCCTTACCAATATATAAATGTGAAAGTGTGTTTGTTTGTTTGTTTGTTTGTCCGTCTTTCACGGCTAAACGGAGCGATGGATTGACATGATTTTTTAGGTAGAGATAGTTTAGGGCACGGAGAGTGACATAGGCTACTTTTTATCCCGGAAAAAATTGATGTTCCCGAGGGAAAACAAAAATATAGTTTGCTTGATAGATCGATATCGATCGATGATAGATCGATATCAATCGATAACCGATCGATAGATGATAGATCGATGGCGCCGTGTGTCGTTTGAAACGAGAAGTTTTCTTATAGTTGTGCTTTATACCGCAATATAACCGAGTTCTACGCGGGCGGAGCCGCGGGCGGAAAGCTAGTCGATAATAAAGCTAAAAAAAAAGTCCATCTATGTAGCGTGGATCTTTAAGTAAATATCGAATTCTAGTAAATTACGTCATTTATTTAAATACTTAAATCTCAAAAAATATTTGTTCACAGTGTGTCGTCGGGTACGAGGGGACTAAGGACACATAGATTTAAGCTTGCTTTAGGCGAGAGACTAGCAACCTGTCACTATAGGTACTTATCTAATACCTCTTTCACCAATGTTTCAACCTAAAATTATGCTAAGAGTGGATATTAAATGTTTCGTGCCTGATCCATTTGGAAATTCGGGCGTGATAGATATACATACATACATACATACATACATACATACATATTCTCACGCCTGTATTCCCAAGAGGGCTAGGCAGAGCAAATGAATTCAAAATCCAGTGACACGTTCTGCAATTTCAGGGTAACCAGATGGTCAAACGTGATATTGCAGTGACAGGTTGCTAGCCCATCGCTCACAAAACACTAACCCTTTCCCAAAGTCGACTCTTACGACACCCACGGGAAGAAAGGGGGAGGTGCTATTCTAACCCGCATGTAGGTATGTATATTGTAACTCACCATCATCATGAGCCTCATTACGTCCCACTGTTGACGATAGGCCTCCTCTCAGTATGAAAGGGCTTGGGCTATAGTTCCCACGCAGGCCCAGTACGGATGGGGAACTTCACACACAACATAAAATTGCTTCTTCGTTCTGTGTAGGTTTCCTTCGGTGAAGTCTATTGTATCTACCTAATAAACTAAATTACTAGCTCAATACCGGAAACTCTACAAATTGCCATTCCATTACAGGCAAATCGACAAATGGCATAGCTAATGATACGTCGTGACAGCGCGTTAGCGACACGTGTCAAAAATAATTACCCAAACAAAATGAAAAACGTGTCGTTTCCAATCAAAACGACTGGTCAACCGGCACATTGTAATAATAGTGCTATATCTATAGCGCGTAAAGCATCATTACTACTACTATTAATTTTATGAATGTAGGTAATAATACTAGTAAGCTTTGCGTGTGCGCACGCGACGCAGTTCAGAGCGTCTAGTGTGTTCAAATCGATCATGCAGTCGTTAACGAATTCGTTTGCGAGTTATCGCGGAATTGTATGGAGACGTATCGACCGCGGCAGTTGTCAAACGTTCCTCTGGCGGCGCTGCCTAAGTTTCCATACAATTTTGCGATAATTCGCAAACGAAATCGTTATCGAATCCATCATAGTTCGTGTTGTGTTTGACGCTATGTTGAACATTGTACCTGCCTACGCCGTGTGGTGTGTATGGTTGAGATTAACACTTCTGCATTTCTTCCGTGTCTGTAGTTACTTAGTTAAAATTTCTTAAAAAATTAACTCTAATCAAAATCGATATTTACTTACCACGAGCTATACGGTGAAAGAAAACGTCGCGATGAAACCTGCACCTGCTTGCAATAGGCCTGCATGGGCACAGTCTAAATCCTTTCATATTTACGTAATTAGGTACTTTGTTGTTTTTTTTACGTTTCGTCACTGGGAATATTCGGTATGCATTTTACACATAGGTCCACTCGCTATTGAGTTGAGATATGATTTCGGCTTAATTTGGCGGCGCGTGCCAAAAACATACCGCGTCTATACTGTGTCGGTTTAGTTTAGGTACTTAAATTAAAGTAAACAAACAAACTTTATGTCAGATTTGACATGTTAAGAACGTTTTTTTTACCACCAAACTTTTTTCGGGTGTTCAAATAGTTTAGCAAAGGAATCTTCGTAATATTTATTGATGTGATAAACGTTAGTGTTTTAATTCCGATTGTTTCTGGTATTAAGTAAATTTAGGCACCAACAGAATATTTTTTATTGTTTCCGTCCTTTGCTCAACTTTTTGAATATCCGAAAAAAGTTGGGTAGTAGGTAAAAGAAAAGTTCCTAATCTGTCAAATCTGACATAAAGTTTTAATTTAAGTACCTAAACCGACACAGTATATAACAAAAAAGGTGTAGCGTTGTAACGTTGTAGGTTGGCCGGAAATTGATCGCAAATATTTTCACCAGTGGTCGGTTATACGCGTCTAAACACCTCTGTAATTTTTTCCCGAAATTTGATTTAAAAAAAAACTAAAATTTGAAAATATTGCCGTCTTTTGTACTCCTGCTCTTAGTCAACCGCGAGGTATCGCAATGTCGAACGATTGCAGGTGCGTACGCGCCGACTAACGGGACTTGCGTACGGGACGTAAGGTAGGTAAAACACAGGGCGCAATGACCTGAAAAGCTATGAAACATTTGTCGCCCGCAAAGTCAATAATGAAAATTTTCAGGTATTATTTTACAGGGGGTTTCCAGACGTATATACCCGACCACTGGTTAAAATATTTAAGGTCAATTTCCGGTCATTCTGTATATTCCCGTCACTGTCTAAGTAGAGACGTCAGAAAGAGATAGGCAGTCCATCTCGCCCAAGATTCGACCAAACCGCGCTAAACCTAAAAAGTACCCAGGTAAGAATAACAGAAGCAGCTGTAGGTAACATCCGTACCAATATATAAATGTGAAAGTGTGTTTGTTTGTTTGTCCGTCTTTCACGGCTAAATGGAGCGATGGATTGACGTGATTTTTCAGGTAGAGATAGTTTAGGGCATGGAGAGTGACATAGGCTACATTTTGTCTCTTCAAAACCCCCCATTTCCCTAAAGTGAGGAGTAGAAGTTTTCAATGTAGAAAGCTATAAAATTGGTATGTGTGCTATCTCTTCTGTGATACCCCGAATTTAACGCGAGCGGAGCCGCGGGCAAAAGCTAGTTCTGTATATTTAGTAAAGCAGCATTGCACCCGTGCGAAGCCGGGGCGAATCGCTAGTTAGATTATAAACCAATGCGTTCAAAGGGTGAAGCATTTCGCATTGTCATGCGTCTCGACAGATGTGAGGTGTCTTTGGACACGCGAATCCATAACAACTGCTAAGCACGACCTTTTTGTAATAAAAGTATAGTAAGTCAGTCAACAATGGATTTGGTATGACAAGGCGGTTGAATTTTATGATTTAGATTTTAGAAGAACTTGTTTTCGTGTCCCGCGTGGTGTCGGGTTTAGAATAACACCTCTCCATTTGATACGTAGATGTTGGGCGACGAGCTATAGGTAGGTAGTGATTTAAGATCGCTCGGAAAAGTATAAGGGTATCGTGGTTTTGACTATCAACGTTTCTCGCCTATAAAGATGGCCCTGGCCGGGTCACTAGAAGCTTACTACCAGATTACTAAATATATTGTTTTTTGGACAATACAAATTTTCAGTTCACTTTGTTCCCAGGGAAATGGATCAAAAACTTGCAAGATTTGATTACAGTCAAACTTTGGGAGAGGAGAGATGAACATAAATAAAAGCTTTTAAGGATTTGAAAACATTCAAATGTTTTAATTATAACAACCATTTTATAAGAAGTTTAAAAAAAGGAAAATAAATAGTTTTTCCTACACAGAATCAAGAGCACAATCGATACTGTTTTTTTTTTAATCCATTCCGTTACTTCTTCCGTATACTTCGTATGGCGGTCACGGAATTGAATTGAAATTTTCTTCAATTGGTATCGAAACTTGATTCTTAATAAAACCCATGTTTATTAATATCGAGAAAAAGAAGAAACTGGAAGCAAGCCCTTTTTCTATTGATACTGACTTAATGAAACTTGTTTAGCTAAGCTAATCATCACAGATGATTGTAAATAAAACAAAAAACAAACTGATTAAATTGCATCTATTTAATTTTTATTGCTGTAAAAATTATAATTTAAATTATTGTCCTATATTACAATCACAATATTACACATGAACAGCAAAGGCCTTATTTGATTACGGCTCGTCCCTTAATCCGATCTATTGACGGTTTAAGGGTAATTCTTGAGAATTATCATTCCCCTGGCTATACTTATTGAAAAAAATATCGACCTATTTGTAACTAAGTACGATTTTGATTTAATGCGTAATAATGTCCCTTGAATAGGCATCACTTTCAGTCAATTTGTCTTTAATTAAGTCAAAAACTATAGTTATTATGACATGCCAGGGGAATGAGGACTCTCAAGAATTACCCTTAACTTACTAGAGATAGGCGTTGTGTCATTTTCAAGTTAGCTAAACCGAGGATAGATTGGATATCAGGACCGCCCGTTAGTGAGAAAATTAATATCATGAGTTCCTAAGCCTAAGTAGGTATATTTTTTGGGAAAAATGTTAGCAAATAAAAACAGTGAATGCATAATAATGTAGAAAGGAAAATGACATATAAGTCATAGGCGCTGTGTCAATTTCTATCTCTAATAGGCCTGAAGGTCCTTAGTGTAATCAAGACGGTCATTGAACGATAACGATCTCGTTTGCGAATTAACGCGAAGAATGTATGGAGACGTGTCGACCGCGGCAGTTGTGCAAACGTGCAGCGAGGTGGCGCTGTCTCAGTTTCCATACAATTTCGCGTTAATTCGCAAACGAAATTATTGCCCTTTCACGACCGTTTTCATTACATTAAGCGCTCTGGAAATAGAATTCATGTTTATATGTATAAGGAGCGACCGTACACAAAATAGTATGGAGGTGAAAAAAACTGATTACTCCGCCAGCCAGATTATTAAAAAATATTGTAAATACACGTATTTTTTCTTTCTTTTGACAAATAAATCACAAGGCTACATTAATTAAAAGTTTCGAATTACGTTACTACAATTATTACACACTAACGTCACAAGCTGCGTTCCAGCAGTTTGAGAATCTATCTACGCCTTGTCGATTCTTAATAATTTAATAAACAAAAAAATACGTGTTTCATTTTTTTTTTAGAATACTGACGGACAAAATATAATAATTTATTTCACTTTAATACATAATATTTAGTCACTCCTATTGGGACGTATTGCGATTTTGGCTATACATGGGATATCGCCATCTGTTGGTTGCTTGAGATATTAATATTACTGGCGACCATAGAGGATAGAACCTATAGAGAAACAATGTTCGCAACCCCGGTCCGCAAATGTTTGTTTATTTCAATATACTAACGTGTAGTGTCACTGTCACAGAAACTGTATGGAGCCAACAACAGATCTGCGTGCAACTCCTCATATTTCTAGATGTAAATTAATATACTTGCGTAATGACGTACTGTTCCATTCGTTGGTGTGGTAAAAACGGCAAAAATTCAAATTTGAAAACAGACGGTGTTACATTTAACCGGTAATTAACAGTAAACATGCATTTTTCAATTTATATTCATTTTAGTGCAGCTCAAGTTAACTGGTCATTCAAAATGACACATAATTATGCATCTCACTTTCACCTAGGTGTCATCCCATTACTTCATCTCATTCTGTCAATACACAGTGTAACTAGAGTTGCGCTGTTAATAATCAAATGATGTATCGATATTTATAAGTAATTCGTATTTTACGGTGCCGAATTAAATAAATGTTAACATAACATAAAATCACGCCTTTGTTCCCAAATGGGGTAGGCAAAACACACGAAACGTGAAATAGACATATCCATGATTATGACTATTTCATGCTTCGCAGCCACTTTTAGCATCATTTTGGGCCAATCAATCAATCAAATCAATTTTCGAGGTTCGTGTTGAGGGGCCGAAGTCTTCCACTGCTAACAATTACAGTCCAGTGTCCCCGCGGGTTTTATTTAGAAAAAAACTGTTTTTTTGTATTTTTCAATAACAATCATTTTTGTAAAGTTTTGATTGTATTCACTTAAATTAAATTAGCTGTAATCCGCTGTGATTGAAAGTAGGTTTATTTTAGATTCATTTAACGAAACAGTTCACTGTTTACAGTAGTTACCTTGATAAACAATTTCGTATTTTTTAATTTTTTGACAGTTTTATTTTATTATCTCGGTCCAGATTAGCATTTTTTTTTTCAATAAACCAAAAGATGACTGCATTGGTAAGGAATATTTGTTGGTGAATTTTATAATCTTTTATTTTAAAAGTGGTTTACATTTCATTTATAATTGTACAAGAGCGATATTAATATTGAACGATGAGTGCGAAGACAGAGAGGTGAGCTTGTTTTAAAAATTGCGTTCCAGGACAATTAGTAAAAAATTACTATTATCGATACATTTGTAAACTTGCCCAACTCTAGTGTGGCGCGCGATCTTGGGCCGGCCAATAAGAGCACAGCGAGGTCTTCAATTGTTTTGCGGAATAATTTCCGAACAACCAAGATGACATTAGTACTCTATAGGTTATATCCTCAATGCTGGCGACCGAGCGCCACTATTTAGTGTCACAATGCACAGCATAAAGAACTATTTCGTTACTTAAATTTTCGTTACACTTCACCGCTTTCGATTTCTAATTCGTACATTAAATAGATTCGTAGTTTATTAATTATTTAACATAATATATTAAATCCAATAAGTAAACATAGTATAAGCATTGTCCCGTTTCCAGTCTACGTATTTTACTGTACAATAATTAGGTATTTTATATTGACACGACACGCGAAAAACAATTGACGAAATGACGAAGAACATAAGTTGACAATAAAGTACATACCTACATGAAAAAAAAAACATTTTTTTTTACATATAATATGACATTGACAGACCGTGTGCGTGGTTAAAAAAATGTTATAGCAAGAAAAAAAGATTAATGCGAAACGTACTGTGCCTAAATTTAACGAATACTCAAGTATGGCCAAGTACAAACAAATTTGTAATTTTTTTCATATTGTTTACACGGCACCTATTTGCAAAATTGGCAGCGCCAATTGGAATGCGTTCTGTATGTACGTCGAACTGTTGCCAGCCTGAAAAAATAAAAAAAGGCTGTTAATCACATACGTAAGCGATCGATGAATATTATAAACTATACCTTATCGGTTTAGGTAGTTAAAACAATGTAAACAATCTTGACGTGTCTTTTTATTTAAACGTACACTTTATAAATCGAAAACTTTACATTTTACAATTTAGGTATGAAAAAGTAATTTACTTTCATAATTGAATTGTATAGTGTAACAATTTTCATTTTTTTATTATTTCAACAAAAAGACATGTCAAGATTGTTTATATTGTTTTAACTACCTAAACCGATAAGGTATAGATGTGCCCACGACTTCGTCCGCGTGGAATATTTTTTTCCACATTTTACAACGTTTATTCGCTCCTATTGGTCGCAACGTGATGTTATAAACTTATAAAGTATAGCATATATTACAATCACAATATTACAAATGAACAGCAAAGCCTTCCTCGATAAATGGTCTATCTAACACAACAATAATTTTTCAAGTCGAACCAGCAGTTCCTGAGATTAGCGCGTTCAAACGAAAAGACAAACTCTTCAGCTTTATAACATTGGTATAGATATTACTTCTTAGAACTTACCTCTAAGAAGATGTTGGTGATGTAAGTGTTGATTTGATCCTTGTTGTCTGTTTCCAGAGAGTTCAGTTTTTCTGTAAACAACGTTGCCAGTTCGCTGATGTGCTTCGTTAGAACCACTGTCAATCTGTAATGAAAGATCGTATTTGGGTAGTTAGTTTGGGGGTGCATAGATGGGCCATTTTATAAAAAGTTGTACCTTAACTTTCTCAAATTGGAAAAAAAAATCCCATTCAGAATCAAGAGCATAGTCGATACCGATATGGTGTGAGATCGAATTAGAGATCAAAAATTTAAACAAACAACTGTCAATATCAAAGTGACATTCCAGATGTAGTCAACCTTTTTGTTACTAATTGATATAATTGTACTAATTGTATTAATTTTTTAACTACTTTTAGTTTATTGATTCATAACAATAAAGCAATGGCAACACGTTTGTTTACATTTTTGATCTCTAATTTGATCTCAGACTTTAGTTTAAAAAAATACCCATTTTTTTCCATTCCGTTACTTTCTTCAGTAGCGGTCTTCAGCGGTCACGAAAACGATTATGAAATTTGTATGAAAAATTGGGGTCGAAAGCGCCCATGATTCCAATGAAAAACCAATTTTATACAAATTGAGAGAAAAAAGGAGATCTTTACTAGGGGCAGTAGTTCGTGTCAGATACATTTGCACGCTTCCACGTGGCATACATTAATGCTGAGACTAACGCAAATCAAATAGTTAATTTTTACTAAGCTAAATCAAACACAAAGTATTTTTTTAACATGGGCTAACTGATTGCTAATAATTTTATCGTTCAGTGCAGTAAAATGAACAGAAATAACTTCGTCGATAGCAAAAAGAACACAAAATCACATCTAATTTTCGACTAAATAGGGTAACAGCACCAGTTATGGACGGTTTAAGCTGACAAGCACCAGTGATGGACACTTCATTCATAATTTAAAGACCATAGAGTTGTGAATTGATTGTTGTAAAACAAATTACTTTTCCTTAGTGGGTAGTAAATAAGAGCCATTGTCCATTACTGGTTCTTTGTCCATTACCGGTGACTTTACCCAATCTATTTCATTTTTTGTTACAGTCCATATGATATGATAAATTTTGACTAACAATTTCTCAAGTCTGCCTTAAATCCCCGAATTCCCTTAGTCAAAAAAGTTTTCAAAAACAAGTAATTTCGGCGAACAGTCACGTCGGTCAACCGACTATTCGAACTTACTGCGTCAAAGCGTCCGACTCATCGGCGGTGGACCTCCGAGGTTTCACCAGCAGCATCTCAGCAGTTTTGTGGTAAACCTCGACTGCTAATGCTGTGGCTTGGGCTAGGCTGCTGACTGCCCGCTTGTACACTGCCTTCTCAGTTGCCGACTCCGCTGATAACCAGTCTAGGACTTCTGTGTATTGCCTGGAAATATAGATACAGCATGTTTTCCTGCGCTAATACATAAGTGTTTTGATGTGCGGGGATATAGGCCCAAAGATTGAAAAAAAAAGTTTTTAAATTATAGACTATGAACGATAGAAGGAGGTTGCTTAGCCCGAGTTTCACGTAATTTGTGTTCGAATATATTTATTTACTGCGAGCTATTCGAAACTAAACGTCGCAAAGCGAAAAGCAATTCAATGTGTAAAATTCCCAATCAATCCGCATGAGGCCTGCGAGGGAATTATAGCCGTCTTCAAATGAGGCCTGTGCCAAATATCTCTTTTGTGATGAGTCTTTGGAAGCTTTTTATTTGTGACCTATCGGTATTTTTCTGTACAATAAAAGTTTCATTAATTGTGTTGCGCCTACCGCCACCTATCGTCGAATACCGAACTAAACAATCCTACATCGCGCCAACAAAGTGTCGAAGATCGGTCGCATAAATACTGCTTCCAACTTTATCTCTATGGACTTCGGTCCCCAGGCATACATCTGTCAGGACGGAGAGAGTTCTCCCTATTAGAGTTTCCCACGCTTGCATCCTACTAACTACTACTACTACTACTATGGTTGGATGTTTCGATGTTTGTTACTCTTTAACGCAAAAACTACTGAATGGATTTTACTGAAACTTTACAGTACCTAATGCAGCTTATTCACCAGAATAGCACATAGGCTACAATTTATAAAGATTTTGTTTGAATTAAGTATTAAGTAGGAAAAAATCTACCATCTGCTAACTATTCTGGCGTGCGCTTCCAAAACCGTTACACATATGTACTGTATGATGTCTTACTAATCCTACTATCCTACTAATATTATAAATGTGAAAGTTTGTGAGTATGGTTGTTTGGATCTCTTTTAGCCAAAACTAAATAATTCTGAAATTCTCCCGGTGAAAACCGAAATCTACGCGGACGAAGTCGCGGGCGGTCGCTAGTACAATCATGAATTGGTAAAACTTACTTGACCAAAGCCTGGTACTGCAACTTGAGGCCAATGTCCCTGGTGGCAGCAAGCAGCCGTTCGTGGAAGGCCTCTGCTTTAGAAGTGTCTTCAGATTCTTCTTCTTCCTCCTCCTCTTCAGGCATTTCGCATAGTTCTGAAAATAGAGAAATTATGCTACATGGCGCAGTCGGTTGGATACGAACATACGGGGCGTTACTATAACCATGTACTATGTTTTAAGGTGTATATTGGTGTCCAATATGTAGGTAGACACATTTAAATTTTTGCCACCAAGGCATTTGAGTTGGCCCGCCCAGTGTGTTCGGCTGGCAAGCTGGCTGCGCGATGGCAGTGCTTGCACCTGATTGCTCGTTTTGAAAAATCATTGTGGCCCGCCGTCGCCATAGTTTTAAAAATTTTGCTCGTCTGGAAAATCTATTGGCCAGCCTTGGTTTACATACGGGATAGGCAGAGACAACAGACGCCATTCGCTCCTATTCTGGCATATTTCTCTCGCTTCACTCACATTTACCAATCTCGCTATACACGCTCGACGGTTTCGGGTATTTCAAATTTGGCCTCTTTATTTGGATTTTTATAACATCGCCGATCTGGTCGATATACGTTCTTCGAGGGCTCCCTCTACCGACTCGCCCAAGCACACTTCCTTTGTAGATTTGTCTACACACCCTAGCTTTATCCAATCTCTCCACGTGCCCAAACCAACAACATCCGATACGTTTCTTTATCCTTTTTACAATACCCTCTTTCAGACATTTATTTTCTTGAAATTAGCAAATTAAAATAACTATAAGGCCACTATTTGCGCTTGGACAATGGAATCATCCATTGGAACACCAGTTCAATAGAAACACAACAATATGTATCTTTTCTTCAACAAGATCAGGTCAAAAATACGCGAAACCCACGATCATGTATAAAGAAAATGATGGATGTGTATGAAGCAAAAGAGGTATTTAAGAATCGTAGGAAATGGAATTGTACTGCTCATTACTATATCCCATTCCAATCTAGGTGTACCTGCGACCTGCTGCAGCGTCTCCTTGATGTCCTGCCGCTTCTCAGGGTCCGCGCTCCGCAGCCGCTCCTCGATCCTCATGCTGACCTGGCGCGAGAGCATCTCCAAAGCTTCCAGGTGCACCAGACCTGGAAAACGGGATATGCGAAGCTTTAAAAAACATATCCCTGTGTGATTTCGGGAAATAACACCTCTCCATTTCTTTCGTGGCGGAGGCGACTAAGGAAAATAGGTTTAGGTATGCTCTAGGCGACGGGCTAGCAACCTATCACCATTATACCTCTTTCGTCTATGCTAAAATCTGAAATGATGCTAGAAGTCACTACGAAATATAAAATACTCATTAGCTATGTCCACACCAGTGCGCTTTCACGTTCACCTTGCGTCTTCCTCTGACGCATTCCCGTGCAACCACAGCGCATGCGCTGAAATTAGATCCGTCCTCAATGAAGAGGCGCTGGTGGCATGCGCTGTGCTTGGTGGTTGCACGGGCATGCGTCAGAGGAAGACGCAAGGTGAATGCGAAAGCGCACTGGTGTGGACATAGCTATTCATGGCTTTGACTATGTAATGTTTAGTGTGCTCTGCCTACTTCATTTGGGAATAACAGGCGTGATCCTTATGCATGTATGTATGTATGCAATACAAAAACCCCATCAACATTACCACTACACAAGTAATAGTACTACGTCCAGAAGGTCCACTCACGAACATGTTTAGGCTCAACAATATTGCTCTCTTTTTCTACAGTTACTTATATGGGAAACACTATAATAGAAAGATCTTTCTCCAGGCAGGTATTATGCCTGGGGACCGTAGTCCGCAGAGAGAAAATTGGAAGTTGTATTTAAACAACCGATCTTCGAAAACTCGTTGGGGCAATGTAGAACACTTTTGACAGTTGATAACGTTTGTGAAAGAAGTTCTACTACTGGACGATAGGTGGCGCTAGGGTCGCTACACCTGTTTGCGGTCGGTAACCTAACCTAACCTCCCCTGACAATAACCTCTTATAATGTCGCGTCTATAGTTATTAAGGACTAAATCTGTTATAGAATAACAGTTATTCTATCGTATTGGGTAGCTGTAATGATAGATGTAATATAGTTTACAAAAAAAAAACCGTTACCTTCAAAATCATCGAACAGATTCTCATAATGCACCTCCTTCGCCTCTCTCTTCTCCTCCTTGAGTCGGTCTTCCTCGTCAGCTCTGGTCTTCGCTTCCCTTAGGACTTGGGACAGCACTGGCTTCTCCCCAGGGTCCAGGCCAAGCATGGCTCGCTTCTTGGCCAGCCCCGGATCGCCATCTTGTAAAACCTCCATGGTCTTTTTGCCTATAGTTTCCAGGGTGTCTAAACCGCCGGCTATCACCTTTGTGCCTGGAATTTTAAGGAATGGGTGATCCCTATATTCTATCTACGGTTTGGTATACTAGATATATTATAGGAAATGACTCTTTGAGATTGATAGATGTAATATTGGCCTTTTGTGATACTTTATTATTTTGGAATGTTGAAACGTCTAATTTAGTTCAATAAATATGACGAGATTAAAAGATCATAATTCTTTGAGAACATTACTAAGTACAAGAGAGCGGGAGGGGGAAGGGCCATACTCCGTTTCATATAACATTAGATATTTAACAGTCAAATTCTCACTTATTTTTAAACTAGCGGCCACCGGCTACCCACGACTACGTCCGCGTAGATTTCGGTTACTTACTTAGAAATTCACACTTTTCATCATATTTTGAACAATTCAAACAGTATTTTATAAATTGTACCCTATGTGTTATTCTGATGTATAAGTTATATTAGTGTAAAGTTTAATTAAAATTCATTCAGTAATTTTTGCGTGAATGAGTAACAAACATCCATACTCACAGACTTTCACATTTATAATATTAGTAGGATAAATCGAAATGTGGCACTGGATTTTCGAATTCACGTGCTCTGCCTACCCCTCTTGGGAATACAGGCGTGAGTATATGTATGTATGTATGTATGTATGTATGTATAAATCGAAGGCGTCACAGCTAATGGTGATAATGTTTGTATCGAGAACATTATAAAACTTGTAGCAAATAATTTTACCTGTGAATTCCTGAGAAAAATTCAAATTATCTCCGTTAAAAGTCTAGGCTTAAACTAAACGGACCATTGTTACGACTCATCGTCCTGGAATAAGCCACTCTTACCCGCTTTTTATATGGACCTAGTTTACTTAATGTCATACCTGTGCTCTCAACAAACTTGGTGACACCTGACAGCAAGCTGCCAAGTTGGAAAGCGTCTCCAGCATTAGGATCCGTCTCCGGCTTCACAGGTCTCTCCTCAGATCTGTCCTGTGTCGATTCATTCTCCTTGGACTTCCTGGCTAATTCTTCGGGGTCTGGTGCTCCTATACCTGTTTCGAGGACTGTTGAAATGCCCTGTAAAGTAAAAATGTATTGGGTTACAAATGCATATATCATTCTAATTATCCGTTAGTTAAATAGATTATGGAAAAACATAATGCGGTTTGTCGTAATTAAACATGGGCAAAGGCATAGATCACCTAACTTCCGGAGTGGGCGCTTGTGACGTCAGGCCGTGGTAAAAATTGTACCACATAGCATGGGCGTAGCCAGGGGGGGTTTTGGGGGTTCAAACCCCCCCCCCAAACTAAATCCTGGCTACGCCCGTGCCACATAGTGACGTCACTCGAAGCTTCAGATCAGACCAATGTATTCTCATTTCTTCTTTGACAAATTAAAGAAAAAATACGTGTACAATATTTTTTGGTAATGTATCTGACAGACTAAATAGTTTTTTGTCAACTACACAATTATGGTTTTCTGAGATACAGTCCCAAAGTATCTAAGTTAGAGATTGTGATTAAATATCACTGGACCATATTTACACCAATCACCTAGTCCCAAACTAGGCAACCCTGTGTTATGGGTACTAGACAACGGATAAACTTACTTTATATAGATAAACATCCAAGACTCGAAAGCAAACATTCGTATTCATCATACAAACATCTGCCCCGACCAGAGATCGAACCCGGGACCTCAAGCTTCACAGTCAGGTTCTCTAACCGCTGGGCTATCCGACCGTCAACAATACAATTATTACAATTATTAACACATTTCTTTGTGCCGTATCTCCTGAGCGCATAAGAGGGCTTATTTGACCAAGTTTTGACCAATTCTAATGACAATAAATGCTAACACACTCCTTGCAGTTGTTAATGAGAAGCTTGACCACAAATTTATACAAAATATTTCAAGAATTAGTCAACCAATTAAATATAACAAACATAAATTGGAAATACAATTAACCAGGGTTAAGGAACTGGCTCATAATTTTGTGTCATCATAATATAATACCTATATTTAAAATTAGACTATTATCACAAATGACTAAATATGTCTTTAGTTTAGCAGTTCATTATAAAGCTGCTACTAAATTGCAATCTCATTGATTTTTAATTATAAATTTAAAATATTTAATGGTAAAACAAATTTAGCAGAATGGGACCATATTTTAAATAACAGTAATAAAGTCTCACACCTGTCTTCCCAAATGGGGTAGGCAGAGCACATAAAATGTTACATAGACAAACAAAACCATGACAAACAAGAACATGCCACTTTCAGCAAAATATTTAAGTTTTTAGGTTAGAGGTATACAGTAAAAGCTTCTTATTCGCGGGGGATACGTTCCATAAATGTGCCGCGAATACAGAAACCGTGAATACGGAATGGTAATTTGTATGGGATTATAGGGGATACGTTCCTAGGTGACAAAAAATAACACTTCGTTCCATAGACGGATTAATATTACGGATTAAATGTCACGTTCACAGCGCTTGTTGAAGCCTCTTCTTCAATGGGCTGTGAATTTAACACTTCCTCCAAGTCGCTTTCAGTCAAATTTCACTTTGCTATTCAAGCAATTCCTGAATGTCATTTATCTTGTTCTTTGAGTTCGAACCCATCTCGTCCTATGTTTGCAGTCAAAGTTTGAATTTGCGCAGATTCTTGCGCAAATAAGGAGCTTTTACTGTAATAGTGAATATTTCTTTATTCGCCTCTTACAACATCCTCAAAAGAAATGGACAGGTGTTATGGATGTGGCTGACATAGAAATTAAGACCAATAAAATCGGCCAAGTGCGAGTCGGAGTCGCGCACGAACGGTTTCGTACCGTTGACCAGATAAACAAGTGCCTATATGATACAGTTTTAATGATATTGAGCAAAAATAGGCAAAAAATGGTGTTTATTGTATGGGGATCCCCTTAAATATGTATCTAATTTTATTTTTAGTATTTGCTGTTATAGCAAAAACAGAAAATATAAAGTTTGAAAAATAACAACTGTCTAGTTCTGTCACAGTTCTTAAGATGGTGATAGACAGATGGACAAACAGCGAAGTCTTAGTAATAATAAATTAAATTACTCGTCATGTACAGAACCCTAAAAACAAAGTGCAGTTCCACATATCTAACTTGGCAAGAATTGTCAGATGTATAAGTTATTTTTGGTGATAAAGAAGTATGCAAATGACATAGATTGTTAAGAGGGTTTGCCTTATAGTAGATTTGTTTAGGTAGTTAAAACAATGTAAACAATCTTGACATGTCTTTTTATTGAATTGAAATACACAGTCTAAAAATGAAAATCGTTCCACTATACAATTCAATTATGAAAGTAAATGATTTTTTCATACCTAAATTGTAAAATGTAAAGATTTCGATTTATAAAGTGTATGTTTAAATAAAAAGACACGTCAAGATTGTTTATATTGTTTTAACTACCTAAACAAATCTACTATAGAGTTTTATACAGAAAAAAAAAATTACCCTATGTTGCTTATTGCTTACCTGTGAAACTTGATTAGTGATGGTAGATATACCCGCAGTAGCTGTGCTTAGCAGGGAATCCACACCCCACCCCCACCCCCACCCACTACTCTTGCTGGCAGATTCTGAGAGACGATCAGTCACCGTTTTGATATCTGGTTCTGGCTTCTTCTGTGGCTGTTCTTTGGATGGTGGGTCCTGGAATTGTGAATGTATTTAATAATTTAAGGTGCAGTCAACCAAGAAAATGATCCACCACTTCTGTCAAAAACGCTGACTGTTAATGTGCAGAAGTCGAAAATTTTGGGAATGGGAGTTCATAAGGTTACAGTGAGTATGGTAAAACAAATGCAGGTATTAAGATGAGGACAATAGAGCATGATATCCACGGAAGTATTGAAGATGTTATTCTAAATCCAGTAGGGAAGAAATCCATATGGCAAAATACATTCAACCATATGGTAACATCAAATAGCGATATAAAGCAGAAACATACATTTTTGTTGGAATCACCATCATCACCCCAGTCATCAAAATCGTCCCATCCTGTATCCTGCGTACTTTTACTTGGTTTCTTTGCTTCGCTACAGCCTAGGGCTTCTACTTGCTTCTGAGTTTTGTTTGCTGTACTGGGATTTATATTAGCCGGAGTATCTTTAGTTTGTTGTTCCGTTTTAGTTTCCGTTTCATCATCATCAATGTCAAAGTCGTCCCAGCCATCTGTTTGCTTTTTTTCCAGTTGTGCCTAATTAGAGAAAAGTTATGTTAATTTATTTCAAAGAAATTAACAAGTCAAATTTAAAGTACATGACTCAGAAGTTTCATTTAATAGTAAAACCTTTTGTTTTGCGGAATACATGTCTCAAGGGATTATCGAATTTATTGGTTTAAAGATAACCAAGATAATAAGGATTTGTAAATATAAGGATTTTTTCTTCCAACTAGCAGCAACTTAGTCAATGAAAGTATATAGTTAAATTCAATAAGTGTGATGGCTTATGAGTACCTCTTTTTTAATGCTTTCTTCTATTTTTTTCGCCGCAGCAGCAGGCTTTCTAAGATCTTGATCAGATTCTACAGTAACATCACTGTAATTCGATGAGGAAAGTCGTTTTTTCCGTTCCTTCTTTTCTATGGAACCGTGACCCTCATCTGCACTTTCGAAGTCATCACTATCACTCGTAGGCATGATGAAATATCACACTTTTAGATTTAATATTTAACAAAATATTGCAATTGGACTGAATGAGACTACGTGTTGACGAAAATTTGACAAATCAGCCCATATTGACAGACAGCATACGTTGGAAACGTAACAGTCAAGTAATGCAAGTTTTGTTCCTATTAAATTGTTGTTGAAAAAACAGCTTAAAGTACTTGAAATAGAGCTGATATTTAGGTTTTAAGATTTAAGCGCACTAAACAAAAATTAACGTAAACTTGCGTCTGAACTGTGAGTTTTAGCGCTCCGTTTTAAGCAGGTTTTTTTAAGCACAATGAAAGTACTCTACGATTCAGAAAAAACACCTCGCAAATAAAACCACTATAATAAAAAAAAATATTTTAAATAAGAATAGTCACCTTTCGATCTTTTTCATATTTGATTTTGTTCGTACAAAAATACAAAATGATACAATTTTCGCACTTTGATTTTGTTTGCCAAGGAATTCTTGATCGAAAAAAAAAATCAAAGACAACATAACATAAGATTTTGAATTTGAAAGTTGAGCTGTTGAGTTGAGATTTACGATTTATTATGAAAATACTTGTTAAAATTGTATTTCTGTGATATACCTAGTAAAGAAATTCTCCTCAATTTAAACTTATTTGCCTTAAATGACCGGACTTTTTGGCAATTTTACAATATTAGGTGTGAAAAATAAAATCGGTGAGCAAACTAGTCGTTTGATATTGATTGTTACCCCTCTTTCAATCAGTTTAGTGAGCTGCATGGTAAGTTTATTTACAAATACCATATCTCCCTATGTTTATCATCAAACGAATAATAAGTACCTACTTAGAACTTGCATGCCGCACTTGCTTGTGTTTTTACCAGTACTACTTAAGTACCTAGCGCTTTTTCCAGGTCTTCTCTCTCTATAATCTACCTACTAGTTTACCTACCTAGGTAAGTAAGTAGGCACAATTTTTAGCATTAAACTTGGCAAGATTTTAGGTGGTATCCTGGTATCGTTACTTACTTAAAATGAACATCATGAACTGAAAATTTAATTACAATTAGGGTGACGGCACCAGTTATGGACGGTTTAAGTTGACAAGCACCAGTGATGGACACTTCATTCATAATTTAAAGACCATAGAGTTGTGAATTGATTGTTGTACAACAAATGACTTTTCCTTAGTGGGTAGTAAATAAGAGTCATTGTCCATTACTGGTTCTATGTCCATTACTGGTGCGGTCACCCTAGGTCAGTACCTACCAACCCCAGTAGTTTGATCTAGGTACATTGCAAAAAAATATAATTACTACATTGTTTGCCATACCTACCTAATCAGTAATCACATTTTTTCTAAAAAATCTGACCTTCATTTTGTTCCAAAATAGATGGATCCTAATTAAGGTAACGACACCAGTTATGGACGGATTAAGCTGACAAGCACCAGTGATGGACACTTCATTCATAATTTAAAGACCATAGCGTTGTGAATTGATTGTTGTAAAACAAATGACTGTTCCTTAGTGGGTAGTAAATAAGTCATTGTCCATTACTGGTTCTTTGTCCATTACTGGTGACTTTACCTTAGTAGTAAGTACTTAGGTACCTATCCATGAAGCCTCGAATTGTGTGTGCATTGTTCATTTCACTCGATACATTGTATCCTCTACAAATTCGCGTAGGTACACTTCAATCTCACTCAAGCTCCCACAGGTAAGATGTCGCGATGGAACCATAAAACCACCGCAAGGAGTTAAAAGCTGTGTTATGCCCCAAGCACTATCTCATTTGGTTGTACCCATAGCTGTTAGATTACAGTTAGATGGCTATCCATGTCATGGTATAATTGATAATGTCTATGTTATTTTACTCATGACGCCAACGCCGCGCCATTCGTATCACAGGTGCAAAATCTCAACACGTGACCTAGGCTTGAAAATATACAAATTCCGATTGGACACGCTCTAAAAATGCCTGTCATTTCATTAATAAACAGACCGTTTTATCACTTTTAAAATGCGTAGGTGAAGTTTAGATTCGATTTGATTTGATGTTAATAAATCCGTTACGCTTGTGTCGGTAAATTCGACAGAAATTTAAATTGTAATTATTTTTTTCGCGAAATAGACCGCTTGTGCTGAACCTGTGTAAAAACCTTAAAGGCGAAATTCTTTTCCCACCATTAAATGAAATTGCCTTTTTCTTCAACGTTATTCTACCTATTCTGTGAAACCGACTCTACATTTTTGAAATACCGAAGTCTCTCCCTAACTTCTAAAGACTATATCGTCGTATCCTACGAAAAGGGGCGTAACTACAAAACGGCTATAGTGGCGTTATTCGACGGAAGAAATAGAGCTATTGCAATTGTGGCTCATCAGAAAAACTTGAATAACTTTTCGAAATGAAATGATTTTGTTATATTTTTAAGACTAGGTAGTAGATGTAGAAAAAAATACAGAATTCGATTATCAAAGAAGAGGAAAAAGGCATTAATGGTAATTACGCCCCTATTCGTAGGATACGACGATATTCCATTCACGGAAACAAGTTAATATAGCGCTCTCTCTGTCACGTAAACCCATACAAATGACAAAGACAAAAGTCTTCGACATTTGACAATCTCGAAAAACGTGTTGTCAGCTGGCTACTATAATAAAAGTGATTTTAAATTGGAAGTAAAAATAAAAATTTATTGTGACGTTACAATCTGTCAAATTCTTTCTGATAAAACAAAGGTAGCCAAGTTTGAACACTGCCTTTTTTGATTTCCCCATTACCTTCTTTCCGTTAATGAAATATACTTACTAAAAGTTAAAAAGGGACAGGATTCCAGTATACATACATACACGTATGTAACATTATCTAAAGTAGAATCGTGAGTCTGACCTTTCACCTGTTGTATTTTCAGCTACTTTTTTTACATAACATATAGGTACTTATAGCTGATCCTTGTCGTCGCCTTATTTAAGTATATCGGGTAATTTGAGTCCTTGTTTTTCTGATGACTGTTTGGTTTATCTTTGGTCTTCACCAATCAGTCCTTAACTACCATCTTAACCACTAAAATTAATTCCTTACCATTCATCCGCTCATGTTTTTAAGCAATGGATAGTAAGTAATCTAGTGTTTTATTTATCTGTCTCTATCCGGCTACTCATGCCTTTTAATAGAGAAGTCCCTCGTGTCTTTTATTTTGATTACAAACCTTAAGCCCGTCACAGACTACGCATATACGATAATATTTTATCTTCGTATAAATGCCATTTTTCCATATGTCGATGTCAAAAGATACCTGACGGTAAATCTGCGTAGTGTGTGGTAGCTCATTGAATTGTATAGGGAGCGATATTGACAGATAAATGTTCTGTAACAGATATCTTACCGTATCTGTTTAATGTGTGACGAGCTTTACACAAACTTAAACAATCATTAACACATTAATAATTCTTCACGTTCGCTTATGCTGTCATCCAAATTTACAAAAAACTGATTGACTCTGAAATGTAAATCTTCTAAATGCAGATCGGTATTTTCATTTTCAACTCTGGTAGGTACTATCGTACCTAGTTCATACGAAAATGTTGAGCTTCCATTGCAACCCGATATTATTTTTGACAACGCCTTGCCATGATTGTTCAGTGTCAAGTGGCTCCGCACATCAAGGTTTAGGGTGTCTGCCCGTTATGTCATCTCGACTCTACCGTATCGTCTTTCACATCAATGTCCATCCATGCCATTGTCATCGGGGTCAAAACCACTCGCGCGTGAAAGTAAGTACTAGGTATTTCACGCGTCAAATATTACCCACCTACCACCTAACCCATTCGCGTGTTTTCGTCATTATTTCCGCATACCATTGTGCCTTTATCCATATCGGTTCGCGGTAATCACCCAGTGCCCGTCAGTTCGTCTGAAATGTATTTTGATCATTGATTATGATAACACCGCAAAAATTCTGTGCTGTATTTTGTGTAAACAAATTATGTTACTGTCTTTCCTTATCAAGACTCGGTTATAATTAATCCAATTAACTTATTTTAGTTGCCTACAAAAAAACAATCTTGACCTTTTTTGTAGCCTGTAATAAAATCTGTTCAAATAAATAATGAACAACTTTGTAAAATAAATATTGTAATGCGAAACATGCTAGAAATAAAGATACCTACATGTTATCTACGTACCTAATTATGTTCATGTATGTCTACTTATGTGCGTATGCGCATCACATCTACATAAGCATAAACTTTATTATCTCCTAACAAACAACAAACCTCAATGTAAAGTTGCCTACTATAGCACATTACGGTCTATACTCTGGCGAGTAGGTATCTGTAATTTGTATGTATGCCTATACATACCTACGCTGTGGAATGCGCGCTATACACGGCTGTCTATACGTATTTATACAGCGGAATCGTAAATAGATTGAATGGGTAGGTACGTACCTAATTTTTGCATACATAGGTCTGGTCGTCTCCGCTGGTGTCTGTGACTCTGTGGTTCCAAGTCAAGATACAAAGTTAAGTCGTTCAGATTCGCCTGTTTCAAGCAAGAAGCCATGTAATGTAAACATTAGGCTGAGAGGAATGCATTCAGACAGTAGGTACTGCCTGGTTGAATATTATCATGAGCGCTGATAACGTAGCGGCGAGTCGGGCGGCTCAGTCAGCGATGCGGAGCCGCTTCGTACAGTCGTATGTAACCAAGGTGCGGTCGGTGAAGTGACGTGCAGTCGCGCCGTGTGTTCGCGTACGCGCCGCATTCCATCGTGGGGGCCCTACGCCGCCATTGGTCGATCCTGCGTGACGTCACGCCTCATAATGAGGTATTCAACATGGCCGTGTAGCTAGTTCGCGAGTGTGCTTCGTTATTCGTTTGAATGGATTTAATCAGTGAAATATGCCAAGGAGAAGAAACGGTGAGATACCCTTGCCCGACGGATGGGATTACGCGAGGGACTTTGACGGGAAATTGTATTTTATCGACCACAACAGCAGAAAAACTACGTGGATCGACCCGCGAGACAGGTAAGTTTTCCGAAGAGAAGTGTTAACCCGTAAGAGCCCCATGTCAAAACTTCACATTCCAATAAGATTTATAACGTTTCCCGATTGAATTTTCGCAAAGTGAGCTATCAGATGAAAGTGTTTTTCGTATTCTCGGCCCTAGTGAACTTGCAAGTGGTAAACATAGCTCGAAAATAGAATAAATCGTGAAAAACAAAGTGATCGTTCGTCGAGCTGGCGGTGCCCTCTGGCGGAAACTATGCGCGACCTCGTCGATTTCACACGACATTCCACAATTTAGTGACAACAAATGAGCTAAACACAAATTATGATTATCATTTGTTATCCTTAGGTATGCGCTTTGTGTACTGTTGTGTTGTGTGGTGTTTGGGGTCGGTTTATTTTGTGAACGTTGTCGGAACGCGACTAATGAGGCCACGGAACTGGTTCATAGCAATGTTAGTTGTCGAACTGGCGTAGAAATAATTCGATGAAGCGTTTATGTGCTGGGCATGAATGTGGCATGCTGTCTAGATGGTTGTTGGTTTCGTAAGGTGCGGTGTTTGTTGCGATGCGTGGAGAGCGCGGTGGGAGATGGAATGTACCTAATGCATAGGCAAGTTGCGCGGTGTGAATGACAAGCCGTAGAATGCGGCCCAGGCCTGCGGCGATGGTCGCGCCTTTCTAAAGCGGCACCCCTTCCCCCCAAAACCCCGCACCGCTTCACTGCAGGTGCTCTACACAACCCTATAAAATACCGATCATGTCTCTAGCCGTATCTATTTACCATACTTTAAACGACACCTGCGTCATTGTCTTAAAAAGTTGACCTTAAATTTGCGCACCTGCAAGATACTGTTAAATTAATGGACATCTTATTGATCTCAAATAGAAGATCATCCTGTTCGAGACGGGATGTCCATTTATGTATCTTCCTTCACCCTGCTATTGGTTTTCTGAAGACTGATATGGATATCGAAACGCGCTCTCATAGCGCTAAAATCATACCAACATAAAACGTCTCTACGCTTTAGATATCACATGTATAAAAACAGATACCATTAAATCTCAAGTTGCGTACCTTAATACTTGCTAGTTGTTTAAAGTGATGCCATTTGCGTGTAGAGATTCCTCTCTCTAGATACGTCTTTAAACACCAACGTAAGACACACAGGTGTCTGCAAAGTTATTGAAGTCCAAAGAAAGTTTCTAGTTAGTATGAACTCTGATTTCTGATCGCAGTGCAATGACACCACAATAAAATTCGCCTCCAACACAGGAAACATAAAATGTATTTTTTTATTGAACCTTTTGGCAAACTGCATTCCGAACCATCGGCTTGTATAAGACTTGCTAAGCAAGTAACACACAAAAACTCTCATGAAGATTATCAGATTTGTTTGCGGTCCATTTAACTAATGTGAATTTTATATTTTCAACCTCTTGCCAAACTCGTTGCTCTCTCGACAAACGTTCTCCGTACCTACTTGTGTGATCGAATACAATATTGGTGGTTTTAGGTTGAACAAAGCTAGTGAAAATTATACATGATGCTATGGAAATAATAGATTCCACAACAAACAAAGCACGATACCAGAATTATTGTTCTGACAACAAAAGAGAAATCCAAATTGCACGCTATTTTGACGTGAATTTTAATTGGGGAGATGTTAATTCAGGTCATATTCAAAGCACAAATTGAGACCATGTCCAAATGAAGAACTAACAGTCCAGTTGATGTTAGAAATGAATAATAACTGGCTATTAAAAACGCGATAAGAGCTCAAAATTGCCTAAGTATTGTGCGTGTGTGAGGGGTATCGTGTATGTCACCCGACATCCACTTGCGCGAAACACAATAAAGCAAGCCACTAAGCCAATTTATTATTGCTAAAAATAACCCGGCCGTCTCCGGCGCATACGCCGCTATTAACCTTATACCTGGAACCTAAACATTTTACTATGAAAAATGTGTCCTCAACGCGGTTACGACCCGCGTGTTTCTGTCAGAATTCAATAATTAACCAACAAGAATGTTGATAATAACTTGTCGGGACAAGTTTTGTTTTACATTTAGATTTCATTCTTATGATGATTCTCGCCAATGTCAAATACCGTTCAGCCCTGAACTATAATAACGCAGTGGTGTCAACTGCTGTCGTTGTAAAATGGTTCTTAGCTTCCCATAGTGTCTGTGTTTAACTAGTCGTTGCGTGCGAATAAACATTTTGCGGTTTTCGCGGATCTCACAAGTGTAATGGCACCCGGGTTACGAGAAGAGAGGTATTCGTGAAAAGGCAAAAAGCTAGAGCAAAAAGTAAAGATACAGGCGTTCGACAGCTACGCATTGTAAATTGAGGAAAAAACAGTCATTGTCTCGTTAAGCAAGGAAGACAATGTAGCGTCGATTAACCAGCGAATGGGAACTTATACCTGTGTTTGTCGGCGTTTATTACTTTAATTGTATCGGTTGAATGCAGTTTCACTGCGGTAACAACACACATTGTTTTACTCGCATTCCAATCCAAAGTTTTGGTTACACTCCACTTTGCCCCCTCTTTTAGTTCCTCCGGCTCGTTGTTCGAAAACTGCGATAAAGCCTACGTGTTTTTGCATACGTCAAACAATGTTGTCTGTAAGAATTGTCTTCTCTCCCATGGTTTAAGACGTGACGTGGAGAAATATTTCTGCGTAGCGATCCGTTGGTCGTTAATGCATAATTCCAGGTTGCTAGTGAAATCTGCGGGTGTTTAACAATGCGTGCTCTAGGTGTAGGCAAATCAAACGTGGGAAACCAAAGGATGCTTGTAATGGAATTTGCAATGCGGATTTGTATGTAACACCGGACAATGCATCCCCTGATAGCTAATTATTTTGTCTTCAATGCTTTAATTAACTTATTGAGCGTGGCTAGATTGCTCTTTTATTGCATATTCCTTTTTATTACAACCATTTCCTAATAGTATGCTGACTCGATTAAAGAATTCTGCTTGTTGCACAACAATGTTAACGGTTTCTTAGAGTATGTTTCCAAAATAATCAGGTGCGATGTTTTAGTTTCATTCGCATCGAAGCAGCATAAATTTACGAGTTGAGTGCCGAAGATCGCTATATTAAACTGATCTTGCTTCAGTGTAGGCTCAGTGTTCGATTTCTCGTAAATATATTTGCTTATTGGTAACAACGAAGCTGTCTTCATAGGATTGTGTAACCCAAGTGTGTGTAAGGCATCTTGCGGATACTTCCCACGCACTACACGCGTTCCCTCAAGCGTGACGTGTAAGGGGCTGGGCATTTTACTGCGTTTCTTGACTCTAATCGTGTTAGCACTAAATAACTCGGTAATTTATAATTCTGGCTCCTCTCTGAGGCTTATAATCACATGCTTAAGTCGTGGATTACTGTGTAGTCATTAAACTCTTTATATTTTAGTTTTATTGTAGTTGTTTAAGTGATTTTACCATGTCTAATTCGATGTTATGAGAGTTTTGTTTGCTTCGATATTACGGCCGTGTAAAATTTAGCGGTAACATTTGGAGGGCGTTAACAAAAGATTTTACCCGTTGTCTGGTTTGGCTCTGATCAAGTTGCAAATCAATTTGTAAACAAACCGATATACCTGGCTACTAAAGGTTATTGAGTATCGAGAATTGAAAGTCGTCTTGGCTCCGCACAGTTGTCATAACAACACGTTTCAATATAATAGTTCGACCAAACAATCTGATACACCGGAAAAGGTGTTTCCATAACGATGGCTTGGCTACCAAAACAAAAGAACTAATTTTTGTCTATCACTCTTTTTAATAATCTCTTGCTATTTCGCTGCATCACCTATGCTTAAAATAAATTAGACATTGCCTCTTTGTTTTCAAGTGAACCAGTGGAAATGATGGCATTGTTCTTTAAGGGCGATATTTTAATGATACAATCTGCAGCTTCTGATGATGCATCAGTTACACCCATTTTCAAGACAGCCTTTGTTTCCATGAAAGATGTGACACGAAATTTGCATTTGGCTCCGTTCTGCCCTGTTGCGATGTGGAGTATGTCAGTGATTAATCCGGAATTATGATCCTTTGTCACGATGAAAGGGCTGGCCGCATTCTTGTTACTTCTACATAATGATCGCTCAAAATTGGGATTGCTTAGGTTTATTTATAGCTTTCGTATTTTTATCGCATTATAGGTCAAGATCACTATTGGTTCGTTCTATTTAGAGAAAAAAAAGTTATGTAATTTGAAACGTTCGTCCAAATAGATTCATAGTCGCAATACTTGTAGAAACCAAGTTCAAATGAAAATAGCGTGATCATACTTCATCGATAAGTACCTATTTAGACGTCAGTAGTGTCTTACTAAAGTCATTGTTTTCATTCAAATTAAAAAATGATCTCAATTGACTACAATGATAACGAATGATACCGAATTAAAGTGAAGCAACTATGAAAATGCTTCCAACATTGTAGCTAACTACTGGAGCAATTCCATTTGTCTTTGGCACCTCATTTACTAGGTACTAAAACGTAGCATTAGTGTGTTGAGCGAATTAGCCACTCCTCTATGTACCCAGAAAAGGATGGACGGTGACAGCGCACATGCAAAGTTCGCAAGTGTGGGGCGCGACTGTCGAGCAAAATAGCGTACAACATTGTTTACTTTGCGCATTCCACTCAGATAAAGATGTCCTTGGCTGTGTGTGCGTAGACGCAAGCTAGTAGGCCGATTCTGCGGGCTAATTTGTGAACGCGTTTTTGGTTTAATCCTTCGGTACCTAGTTTGTGGCGTCAATTCTTATTTCCTTTTTTTGTGTTAAGGTTGTTTGAATTTTGGACTAGGTGATAATGATAAAGTTAGTTCCATTGTCAGAGACAATTTTTTTTGCGTAGGTGCACTAATAGCTTATGTGATTTCTTAACTTTTACTTTATTGCTTTTATAATTAGTTTATCGATCTCGGATAATATCATTATAGTTTTAGTTATAATTACTCTTGTGGTCAAATTAACTTAATAGTTAAATATAGTAGAAAGGGGGAGGTGCTATTCTAACCCGGCACCACACGGGTACCCCCTTTCTTCCCGTGGGTGTCGTAAGAGTCGACTCTGGGAAAGGGTTAGTGTATTGTGGGCGATGGGCTAGCAACCTGTCACTGCAATATCACGTTTAACCATCTGGTTACCCTGAAATCGCTAAATGTGGCACTGGATTTTTTGAATTCATGTGCTCTGCCTACCCCTCTTGGGAATGCAGGCGTGAGGATATGTATGTGTATGTATGTATGTATTAAATATAGTAACAGTTTCTATTCTAACATGACTCTAGGCACGTAGAGTACTTAGTCGATGTCTCACTGAATTCTTCATGCAGTGGTTACCGTTTAGAACTCTGAAGGTTTCTTAGAATATGCGCGGTATATCAAAGAGCAGTGACAGCGTAACGTTAATGTGTCTAAAATCACGCGTGTTTTAAATTTATCTGTATAAGTATGTGATAAAACGTGTACTGCTCCCGTTTCTAATCGAAATTGGCATTCCACGCTTATCTCTGCCGTCATAAAGTTAGTTATTTGCTCATAAAAATTTCACACCAACAAATATCCTCATCAGTAATTAAAAAAGTATTTGCTGCTTTTGCGTACATTTACAAACTGATGCTCTCTGGTAACTATGAAATCAAGTAAAATTTGTAACTTTGGCATACGATGCCTTTAGGTCTTAATAATAGCAGTAAATAAAGTTGCGAAATATGGTGTGTCGACACAATCTAGCTGGCCGATGGAAATTCTGTTTGTCTCTCCATATAGGGGACTGTTGATAAATCGTTGATAGTCGTTGGTCATAAAACTGATTAACTATTTGCACGATTTGCATACGGTCATTTGATCACGTCGCCACAGGAGGACGCCCAGACTAGCTTAAGAATGTTGACCATTTAATGTTTCCTCTATAATGAGCATTTAAGATTTAATGTCCACCGTAAAATGTGCGATCCTAATCTGCCGGGTGATAGAACGAAAGCGATTTTTTACCGCTATTCGACTTAAAAACGTCCAATAAAAATTAAATTTGTTATTTACTGTCGCGCACATTAATGCTGATGTAAATTCTTTTATTGGGCGGTTAAGATAATCATCTTCTTAGACGCGACACCACGCCAATGATTAATGTGTCTACTGCTGTTGGCTAGAATCTAATTTCCGGGGCGTCGTGGGTATCGTTTGCAAGCCTACTTTTTTGAAGAAAACACTTGCGAAGTTTCTCGCTTAATCTTTGCATTGAAAGTGAGAGGTTTTGTTTCCTTTTGCTGCATCGACGCTCGCTGCGTTCATTTAAATTGTTAAGTTTTAAATAGTTGAAATTATACCTGCCAAGAATGGTTTAAATTCTCCTCGTACAAATACGGAGGCCGCCGGAGGCGAACGGGCACAAATCCTTGATTTTGAATAAATTGTTAGCGACTCGCGGTTTTGAGCGTGGGCGAAATACGCGACCGGAACAGTTCGGACGATATCGGACCTTTTTACATTCTAATATGTACCGTAGCCCCAAGAAATAGGAGGCTGTTCGATTTGGCCCGCCCGTAAAACTATGTTGGTAAGCAAAGTGATCGTAAGCGCTGTGGTATGCCAACCACCTGTATACTTAACGACGATAAGGAGCTGACAGAATATGGCCCTGTTGGCTGAGCTCCATTCTACGTCAAAAGTGGGCTTGAGCACGTTTACTAAACACGTTTCTAAAAGGCGATTTACTTGTTCTGATATTACCCAGAAAACATAACTGCTAATCGACATTTAGTGACAACACAAATGTTGAGCCCGTTACGAACAATTAATAAAAGTAACAGTGAAAAAGATAAGTTTACGTCCAAATCAAACATAAATTATAAAGCACCGCAGATTCTCAATTTTCCTCCCCACTACGCTTCTTTCTTAAAGGAGCTAAGAGAATAAATCGCTCCAAACGGTGAGCATTTTTCAAGGCGCATTCGAGTCGCCCATTCACAAAACAATGGAACGAAGTATTTTGCGAAGCGACGTTCGCAGAAAGCGGGCGTCCCCCATTCATTGGCGGCGGCGCATTGAACACGCTGGTGTCGCTTGCTTGTTTAACCATACCATCCGGTCCTGTCAACTGTCAAACACATCGTTCTAATAACAGCAGGGAATGAAACCACCTCAGTATTATTGCTAATGTTTAACTTTCTATCGCTGAGAAAGTACCTATCATTTGTGAAGTCGCGGAGCTACGGACTAACGCAGTTACTGACCATTAGCAACATTGCTGCCATACTGGCAGGGTCTTAGTAATTGCCAACTACCTAAAGCTACAACTACGTGCTAATATAAATTCTAAACTTGGCCAATTACTGCTGTTTTGTACTGTTCTCTAAAGCCATTTGTTGTGTAGTTACACTGTTAATGCTCTACAAGGAATCCCTTCTCATAAAAATACCTTTAAAGTATATGGCGGTATGATGGAACGAGTTGAGATGCTTTGCGGAATACACGCGCATCATTAGAGAGGTATTATAAATACCACTAACCATAATGATTCAACTACTTTCTGTATGCTATGGATAGACAGAGCGAAGGCAAGTTTAATACCAAACTGACTCCATAAAACCAGAATATAGGGAGCGACTGCAACGTAATAACAATTATGAATTCCTAGATCATTGCGATAGCGCAAAGCAAGAGCAATTCGTCATTGTATCGAGACATTATTTAGACTGGGTTTCGTGTTATAGTAGCTGAGCGGAACGCGGTCGTGATACCGTGATATTGTGTCGCTGGCGACGACGGCGTGACGAAGGCGGCTGGCATGCGTCGTGAATCAGAGGGAAACCTTATATATTCTCTGTTTATGCAATGCAATCCGCTGTCCGTCCATCCGTCAGTCTTGCAGACACCGTGCAACATTTGAACAGGTCTAACCGCTTCCGAATGTGCAGGTTTATTCAGATGAGTTTTTACGCGTGCTTCGATGACCTGATCTAGACTAGTCGGATAGAAAGTCAAGGTTCATCTTAACATATTACCAAGTTCGAAGCTGTGCGTGTTTTAAACGGTATCTTTGTAATTGTACAAATCTATACTAATATAATAAAGCTGAAGAGTTTGTTTGTTTGTTTGTTTGTTTGTTTGAACGCGCTAATCTCAGGAACTACTGGTGCGAATTAAAAAAATCTTTTTGTGTTAGATAGACCATTTATCGAGGAAGGCTTTAGGCTATATAACATCACGCTGCGACCAATAGAACCGAAGAAACAGTGGAAAATGTGGAAAAAACGGGGGAAAATTTTCACTATTCCACGCGGACGGAGTCGCGGGAACAGCTAGTATTCTATAAACATCGTTTTGTTTAATAGTAGAAATGTCAGTATAAGTAACTTTTATTTATAACCCGAAATACGTCTTTAAATGATACCAGAACTTAAAATAAATTCACAGCAGCTGCTGTCATTTTATATCCGAGTTCTTGACTCTTCGTGCATTAAGGTTATTAAAAGATGTTTGCACTTAAAGCAATAAATGCCTAAAAGGCGTTCTGTGTCGATAATATCAAAGATGAACGACTGTTTGGTCTTCAACTTTGTAAAGCTGAACCCTGGAATAATGTGTAAGCAGAAATCATTGTAAATTCCTTAGCATTCAACGAATATGATATGAAGGACACATGAATACATGCGGACGCAAGACGACTCGAAGCGCTATATGGGCGTTACACGTCTCGGTCTCGACACAACACACTTCACACTAAAGGCGCTGGAATGTCATTTGTCAATGATCGAATAACGTGTGACGTCAAAGCGGCACATTAGCTCCCCGTCCGCATGCCATCACACTATTATCGTAATTTTAACCACTTTCAAAAGATTGCTGCAGCAATTTGGGGGATAAATTGGGTGATAGGTCATGACGTAAGGCGTAAAAAATGTTTATGTATGCGGTTGCTGCTTTAATGCATGGTTCGGTTCAGATACGAAATTTTATATTCATGGATTGGATCATCCGGTCAGCACGCTTCGTCGAACTCATTGCAAGTTGTGTTTAATTTGATTATAACCTCGCTGTAGCAATGTGTCAGCGATATGGAATGCGAGAGGAAATCACGTTGACCCCTAACACGCTTCCTTTTTTGGACATCGGAAAGTCTGTAATCATCCTGTCTGAGAGTTTGCTGTTTAAGTAACGTCTGCTTGGAATACATAAGGCCAAAAATAAGTATGTGACATCACAGTCGAAGAATTATTTCGTTCTATTGAAGAACAGGTTATTCACCTAGCGTTATTATCCTGTGCGTTGTCCACTGACACAGTTTCAGATGACGGATTATCTTACCGCCGACTAAAATCTAAGTAGGGCAATGCCCTCTCTGGGAGTAAAAGAATAAAAAACACGAGATTGTTCCAAAGCCCAAGGGAATGTGCATTAAACGGGCCATCCGGATTAAAATATTTCCTTGGTGGTATATATAGAGCATTAGTGTGTGTGTCGGTCTTTGGTCGGTCGATGTGTGAGACAGCGTGGCACCGCCTCCGACCAGACGGGATCCAAGTTTGCCGTCTTCCAGGATTTGGTGTCACACTTACTGTTGGAATGCCAGTAACCTTAGATAGTGTACCTCTGATGGCAGGATAATCTTACAACTTAATTAAGCAACGCTTATTTCGTAGAAACACTTAACGTTTCTACTGGTGCTTGTCTATAAAGAAACATTTTATTTTTATGCATCAAATTCCAATATCTAGTTACGTATGTTCTCGCATAAGCTAAGTAGATACCACGACAAATATGTTGGTATTGGATTAAATTTATTTTAAATTTAGAATTCAAACCTACTAAACCAAGATAAACGTTTAATACCTACTGTAGCAAACAGGGTCGGAAAGAAACCTGAGCTACAAAATGAAACGAAGGAATTTTGATATCAAAAGGGCCTAAACTATTTATTGTATAAAAAGGAGAAATGTACAAAATCTACAAACTTATAAACTAACTTAACCTAACTTAAATACTACTATAATTACAAATATATTTTACAAAATTTACAGGCGAGAAAAGGAGCCGAAAATTACGAGGACGGACAAAGCGTCTTTTTGAATTTAGTGAAAAAATATAAAAACAAGAAGATAATAAAAATAAGTAAGAAAACTTAGCTAGGGGTGGTGGGTGCAGTGGTGGGGTATGGCTACTTGTGCGGGACTTCGCCACCAGGAACTGGGCGGAAGTCGACCGCGACAAGGGTGGATCAAAAAAAGGCGGATATGCGAAGTGGATGTAGTACAATAAAAGGTGAACTTGAAACTGGAAAAAAAAATATAATTTAGAAACGGAGACCGAAATATAATAAATTTTGAGAAGTGATTTGACTTACCCGTACTCAGGTGGACGGTTTCAGCTTTTAAAATAGATGTACTCCCAAACCAGGTAGGTGATGTTTATTCAGCAAACTATATAGCGATATATACTATATAGCGATATTATTTAGTGTATTGTAATATACTTTCTTCAATCACAATCTGAATGAATCACAATCTCGAAAACTTTTTCCTGACAACTCTCCGTCAAATTTAAATTCAAATCTCGCCGGTTCACGTCACAAAAAACGAAGGAGGCCACGACGTCTGTAGCGGTTGTAATGCTACACTACCTAATGTTTAGCTTGAATCATTAGAAACAGCTTGTGGTTTGTATATATCGACGACTTGGTGATGTCAATTCATTCGGAAGTTTAAATTATCTACACAAAATTATTTAAAATATTTATATTGTATAACTAGGTGTTGCCTACGATCTTGTTATCGTGGAATTTGCCTATCGCTGTCCCGAGGGGGCATTGCATTTTCTGGGATAAAAGTTATACTTTTCCATCTTCGGGATACGTACTATGTATTTCTATACCATCATACCAAACTTCGGCGAAGTCGGTTCAGCGGTTGAACCATACAAAAATAAGGCAGACAGAGTTACATCCAACATCCGCATTAATAAGCTTTTTTTATTTTTTTTAAGATTAAATTTCCTTACCCCTTTTTTAAATGTATGAAAAAAAACAAAAGTATCTAATTGATTTTTAGGACAATTTTTAACCATCTAGGTATAATATCTATATCAATAATAATTGTGCTCTTATCGAAAAAAAGAAAATGTTGTCTTTTTATCAAATGGACACCATTTTCGCATCGTCAGTAATTTCTAATGTTATTAGATAAAGCCTTAGAAACTCGTCACCAGGAGCAAGCGCAGTACAAACCTTCGCGTCTATTTGCGGCGGCTGTTAGTACATTGGCCTTCTGCTGCGCTATTTTCCAATGCGACCCGATGCGATGACATATCGAACACAAATGCTCGCGAATCTAAATCATTAAGTTATTCACGAATCAAATTCAATTGGCCAACTTTTTCACCAGTTTTCTAACTTAAGGAACTTGCGTGTCCTCTAGATACTTTAAGTTGATAAATTAATGCTGCTTTCACGGTGAATTATGGCGTCAAAACTCGTAAACAAGACCCCCAATTTTGACACCACCGTGTACTGTACACGGGGCTCTGTCTGTGTGTTTGTCAGTGTGGGCCAGGGATTCCGTGACACGGGTCACCGTTTCCGAGAATTTTACTCGACTTGACGTCCCGCTGACAGGACTGGTTTTGTCGTAAGAAGCAACTTAGTAACGATAGCTATCCCGCTCTTCCTCACAAAGTCGCCGCTTTCTCGGTCTTGGACAGTGATGCTGAACCTTTTTATAACACGGACCACTTTAATCTTCTGTTTTTAACGAAGAAGTATTAAGAAAAACCACGTTAATCTGTCTATTTGTTATAATCGCCAATTAAATTCGCTAAGCTTTCTGATAGGTACTAACATGAAAACATCGCCTGAAACTAGATATTTATGTAGTTAATACAAAAATATTTATGCTTATGTTAACTTTTCACGCTTTAATTATTGAGCCTATTTTGACGAATTCAGTCCCGCCTGAGGCAGCCTACTTTTATCCCACGAAAATGCATAGCTACCGCGACGGTAACGAAGAGTATTCTAAACTGACATCACAAACGGCTAGTAATTCTTAGCCGATAAAAGTAAGAGCTTAAAGGCTTTCAAAGGCCACGGGACATAGGTTCGGAACCCCTGCTGCAGCGAGCTTTCGATGCGCGCACACGCACGCGCCCTCTATCCTCCTTCGATAAGGCTGATCGTGATTTGAAATGGACGCCGAACGTTCGGTAGCTGCGAGCCAGTCGAAAAGCCATTCAACTAGACAAGAAATAGTAATTTTCTCGACTGAATTATGTACTCCTGCGAAGCAACTTTCATAAATTACGCTGGCTTATGCTATAGCCATAGCTTTGTAGGGTTCGGACTGACTCAATGAGTTAAGGATTTATTTATTTCTACCAGCGATTTTGTGTGCGCTAGATTGGTCGAGTAACATGTGTGTTATTTTGAAGTATGAGCATCTTGTACTTTTTTAATGAATGAGTAAGAAACATCCACATATAATATGATAGGATTGATGCAATGGTTTGTGCCGATGGTACTTGCTCGTACGAACTTTGACGTCTACAATAGTACTTCACCGGTTTTGCTGCCATTCTTTAAACACTTAACTGGATGGTATCACGCGAACGTCGAAAGCGTCAATTTTAAATGCACGAACTGGACATAAAGGTGGTCAATTAAACCAAAGAATCTTACTTAATAACCGACTACCGTATAACTACCATATTAAGAGCCGAGAGAACCGTTAAGTGGGATGCGTATGAGACGCGAGGTTTTGTCGATTTCGTCACAATCGGAAAAGTGGACCCGCTTTTTGTGAAGTGGGCTGTGCTGTGGTGAATCACTGGACTCGAATGTAGTTTAGTTGATCAGAGGATTGGTGTTGCGGGCTGCGGCGGAAACCCCGGCATTGTGGACGTATTAACGTCATTTATTTACCGACATAGCATTTGTAGGTTTTTTATTGGAAACCAACTGGCTTGGCGAACTTCGTTCCAATTTGAGGCGATTTCTTTTTTTGTTTTTTGATGCAACACAAAGTTTTCTTCATAAACGACCCCGTATTAAGGTGTTAAAATAAAGTAGAATGAGAAATTAAGCCAGCCGTTCTCAAGTTTAGATCTGATGAACTTGAATGAAATATTTTATCTCATTTATTTATTTTAATTTTAAAATAAACTTCATTCCAAGTAATTAAAGTGATACTACAGGGTGTATATTGTTTGCTATGTTTCGAAGACTTTAGAATACCATTGGACATGTATTTGAGTAAGTTATGATCGACAAGTCAATGATATTGTACGTCATAACAAATTAGTGAAGGTTGATGTGGAATCTACTTTTTTAAATTCTTAACTGAGGTAATTTGTAGGCAGGTCGTTAGATTTATTGGCTGACGTAACCCATAATAACGATAAATATGAAAGAAACGACACTGTTTATAACATTTGAGAAGTTTTATACGAAGCTGAGAGTGATATAAGTTTTTGAGGCAACAATTACCACTGAAGTGAAAGTGCGGCTAACTTCATCAATTTATTCGCTGCTACTACTCAGAAAGGTTGAAAACTACTACAATATCAGCGTTCAGCGTTCAATATCAATATCTCAAAAACGGCCGACCCAATTTTGACGACATGTAGCTGTAAATTATCTTGCTTAATTAAATTTAAGTGTACAATGATAAATACAGATTCGCCAAAAATATTACGATTTTTCTACCGTTCTATGTCAATCCGGAGTTGCGAAAAATCAGACTAGTAAAGTTAAAAGCACTGGATCTTCTAAATATAATATCACAGCACCCTGTACCGGTCATCGTTAATTATTCCCAACAGCATGCTTGCATTTATCTGCATAGCTGCAACTCGAAACTCGGTCTTGCACCTGTTCCAGACTGCCACTATGTATGTGGATATAATTTATAATGTTACGTTTTGGTTTAGCAACTGGCAGATAAGGAACGAAAAGTATTCGTACTGAATTGTGCAAATACTTTACATTAAATATCAGAAATATGCTAAGTAGCGCCTTCATTAAACTTTTACCCTTGTTGGGTTGGGTTGTTGTGATTGAAAATTGATATCATTATGGCATATTTCGAACGCGAAGACGTAATAATTTATTATTTCAATAAAGAATGCTTTAGCATCCATATCTTTAACATTCCTGTTACTTACCTGTCACAAGTTTGCCGTTAGGGTTCAAAACGTACAATAGCGAGAAGAGTTTAAATAGTTTCTGCTTTTCCTTCATATTCCAAACAGAATGAGCAATCGTCCCTGCCTGCGTCTGTGTATCTAAAACTCTCATCATCATCATCATCAGCCTATATACGTCCCACTGCAGGGCACAGGCCTCCTCTCAGTATGAGAGGGCTTGGGCGATAGTTCCCACGCGGGCCCAGTGCGGATTGGGAACTTCACACACAGCGTTGAATTACTTCGTCGCTGTGTACAGGTTTCCTCACGATGTTTTCCTTCACCGAATAGCTCGTGATAAATATCAAATTTGATGTCGCACATAAATTCCGAAAAATTCAGAGGTGCAAGCCCGGGGTTTGAACCCACGACCCTCTGCTTGAGAGGCCACAGGTCGAACCGCTGGGCTACCACGGCTTTTTTTTTTTTCTTATTCCTTCATATTCCAAACAGAATGAGCAATCGTCCCTGCCTGCGTCTGTGTATCTAAAACTCTAAACACATAAAACCTTGCATTTACTGAGTAGTCTTACACCATCTTAAACCTTTCAATTGTGGCCAAACACGAATCTATAATGTATAGAAAATCTAATAACTGCTTGAATTATCTGAAGCAAAACTAAAATTAAAAATCCATAGCACACGTTTCCAAACTTAAACCAAATTACTGGACCAGATTCAAAACAAAATCACCAACGAAATGATCAGGTAGAAAGATCCAAAATAAGTGGGAACTTATTATTTGGAGATAATGACGGGTCTAGGCTGTGTTTAATAGCTCTGTATAGTCGTGGGAAAAGTTCACTTACCATCTGGTTTCTTTTGAGACGTACGTTAAGTTTAATTTGATATTGCTCGGTGCGTGGCCGGAACTTAATTTGATTAATTTATTTTCGGTTAATTGCTTTGCCTTTGATATTTTCAGTAAGCTAAATGGAAAACGGTTTTGTATTATCCAGCCTGTTAGCGAAGGTGAAATAATGAATACTTTTAGGCTGACTTACAGGTCTATAAAAACATGCCAGGATAACCCCGACGAATATCAAATAAAGTAACTGTTGACCTGAGATGGCAAATGCGTCAATTCAATTGGGATTCGTTGATATGTGCTTGCGCATTTCAGTCTCTATTTCTGTTGACATACTTACCTTTTTTTGTCTCATGATTATGAAGAGCTTTTCTAATAAATACATTTTCAATACTATGTCAACATACAAGTCAAAAATGAAAACAGAAATGCTGATCACTTTCTTTCAAAATCAAATCTTCAATCAATACCAAAATTACCGAATCAATTCTTATAGGTTAGCTTAGGCTATTATCTACGTGTAATAGTCATGGTTGTGTCTATGTAATGTTTCGTGCGTTTTGCCTATCCCATTTGTGAACACGGGCTTAATGTATTGTATGTTTATGTAAAGTCTTCAATATGGCTGTATCTGTCTTTGTACCAAATTTCTACTCTGTCTCTTGTCAGAATAGTACCTGTCTCTTTTAAATGCATTAGCTTAGAAAAGGATACAAAACTTTTGGCCTTGTGTTAATAAATTCGTCATTGCAGGTACACGAAGCCTCAAACGTTCGCGGACTGCATTGGCAATGAGCTCCCTTTGGGTTGGGAGGAGGCCTACGATCCACAGATCGGCCCATACTACATCAACCACGTCAGTCGTAAGTATCTTTATATCATTATTAGCTAAGGAACTGTCTGTTAACTGTTGATACTCGTACTAACAATGCGTGGTTACATACTCGCCGACAGCTACACATAACTACAAGTTATCTTAGAGTCCTGTACACACAATGTATTTGCGAGGCACAAAACTATACATATGTACCCTTTCAATTAACACAGTCGAATAGTTTAATTACCTACTGCTAGAAAAGTCCTATCTAGTTCTTGCTACAGATGCTAAGTACTAGCAGAAATATTGAATTCCAAAAATGAGATCAAGGGAATAAAAACACAATTATCATCAGTTACTTAAGTCACGCTTATATGGAAGTCTTCTGGAAAATCGTCATTTCTGACACCTCTATCAAAGTCACATTTCCATTCAATCCCTTCTTCAACGTTGTTGCAAATTGCGTATTATCACAAACCCATATTTCATGCGTCACAAAGAAACTGTTTATTACATGTAGGCTTATTTATGATCGGTATTATTTAGTATTCCGATTATTTAGTATGGCGGATGAAAAATTGTCTACGCGGGGGGCTCGTGAAGGGGCTCAGTTATTCCGTATGAATTATGGAACAACTTGATTCATGCCTAGCTCGCCTGTAGAATGTAAGAAGTCAGGACTCTGGGCGGATCACAAAGTTTATAAAGTACTCATACTTAAGTAAAGTAAAAAGAGTGGTTGGTCGAGAATGGCTCCCTGTGTTACTCCCTAAGGAAAATCTGAAGTCATGTTTTATTTTGTTACATGTAATTGTGCATTATTTACTATAAATGGATAAAAAACAATGATAAAAATAGGTTTAAAATAAAGCGTTATTTGCCCATGTGTTAATATTTTTTATTAATATTTTTATATCAAAAGCTTAAGTCTGATCAAAAATTTTCAAAGTCGAGTAACTTTTGTATGATGTGAAGCGTCGCTAGCGAACACAATCTAGCATGGCCGGTAACAAGCAGTAACGGTGCGCAGACGCAGGCTCGCGTACATTTTCGCACGACACGCGCATTCCTATGCATTATTTATAAGATCGCTGGGAGCTTTCCGCCATTTTCTCGGGTTTTTCAACCTCCGATAGGACCACCCGGCTTATCGGCGATCATCGATGGATAGAGCTTGTTAGGAGTGAAGTAGCTTGGGAAATCGTATAGCATGCCAAGAGTGAGCTTAAATCGGATGAGGTATATTGCTTGGTTCAACATAAAAATACATGTACAGGGTCTGTAGTTATTAACTGATATCGACATGATTGTACAGGATTCGAGGCACTTTTATTTTGTTTCACATTTTGTTAAAAACAATCACGTCATGTTCGCTTGTGGAAATAAACATATTATTTCCTGTCAATGTGACCAAATTTAGACATTAATATTAAAATTAATTCGCATTGTAACAGAATATTCAATGCTCTCGCATCAGATCAGAACGGGTTGGATATATTTTTCGTTGGCCTTACATAAACCATTTCGATGATCAAGTTTACGTTATAATTTATTCATCGAATTTCAAAACAATTTAGTAATGTCAATAAAAATATAACTGTGGATTGATATGATAGTCTAAATAGTTGGGTTCCACGTAAAATAGACTTAATTTTCATATTAATTTTTTCTCTAACTCTAAATCATGGAAATTGACATTATGTCTAGATACGTAGAAAACTTCGTACCTACATATTTTTTGTGTCCCTTTATTTCGTACTTTAAATTAAAAAGAGTTCCTTTTTTAAAGCAGATAAATTCAAATTAAGACAAGAGTGCATGGGCATAAACATATAAACTTCGGCTGGAGCTTAAATTATTGCCAGCTGAAAATATATTGGAATGGAACTACTAAAACTGATTATGCCTCGAATATTTTAATTTAATCCGAACATGTTGGGTAAATTGAGTCCTTATTTACGGTGTTGTCGTTAGTACGGTGTTGCCATAAGTTAGCTGGTACATGCGTGCACGCAGGTACTGTGTCGCATTTGCTTATGGCACGGCGATATTGCCATGTTGCCGCGCATTTTACGAGGACCCAGATTATAAATAAACACATCCTGTATTTAATTGACATTCTGAACGGGATTTTAAATATACAACGACTGTTTTAAATGTTTCAGAAAACTGTGTATGTTGATGATGTGTCGAATGGTCGATTGAAATATCAAACCACTAATAAAGTACACAAAATACTTTCATAGAATAACACTGTCGGTTCTATTATGCTTCTATCGTGTTTCGTTATTTTCGTGATATTACTTGTTGATGAAGGCGTCCTCTATATCCTTTTTTATTGTATTTGGCCATCAAATCACCAATTGTAGGTCTAGGGCCCTGCGCAGACGACAGACTATCCGCAACGGACTTTTTAGTCTGTGAAAATAGGACCTATGGAATTGTAACGCAGTAACGCACACGACGCGCAAAAAATCCATACTATCCTAGCAGACTTTTTGTGCGCCGCAGACTCGATCGCACAAAAAGTCTGTCGTCTGCGCTACCCCTAGTTCTGAAAGTATTCGAGATACGAGGTAGTTCTGAAGCGATTATGCTAAGAATTTTAGCTCGAAGTCAAGACAGCAATACAGAAACCTGACTATGTTGCTAGACTAACAACCACCCTTATACCTAACTGCACTGCACACATCCCTGCCTTTCCTATCCTTGGTTAATTGCCAGATTCAACATATGCAAATGCATCGTTTATGGGCTCCCATGACATGTTATACGCTTGTAGATGGTTGGATAACGAATCTACGCAACCATTACTGTTAGTTATTGACTGCTCTCCGCTAATTATAGATGAAAATCGTAAATTAAAACGCAGGATCCATTCATTTGATGATGCATACAAATATGTTGTGGTAGGTCGTTATGCTACCTATATTATTTTGCGCCGTCGGCAGCATATTACGAGGAGTGTGCGACTTGTCAGCGAGCGTAGTTAGCCGTTTGATAGTCACTAGATCAAGCGGCTCATTAGATTATTTCTGCGTTTAACTGTTTAGGGTGAGATGAAAAACATAATAATAATCTTTAGGTAGGAGAGATGTTCTTTCATTTACGTATGAATAATAAACGGAGAAGTAGGGAATTTGATGTGAAGACGGGTCCCAATATTGTGACGTGGAGTCGTTTTTATACTATACCAGACAAATTGTAGATGTATGTTTACGCGGGACTTAATCACGGTATTTACAAATATGTGTAAATATATGTTTAAATATATGTGTGAGAATCACGAAAGTTAAAAACCAAAGGCAAAGGTCTTATGCCTAATCAAACAGAAGTTTAGACATCCATTCTAATAATATCAACAAAAGTATACAAGTTACTCGCACGAAAGTCCGCAAGCTACTGGCATTCCCAGTTAAACTGACAACGATCTCCAGCCAACTATCTTGTAGGTACACGACAAATTTGCTTGAAGCGACTAACTGTAAGCTTTTACTATGTGTATTAACCCTAAAACCGAATAGCGCTTTGAATTATCCAATTGCTTGTCAAGTGCGTTTGTGATTACTTTAGTGTGATGCTGTGGGGAAATTCCGAGTATTTAGAAATATTTAACTGAAATAACGTGAAGGTTTTGTAGTTTCATTTTAATTGTCAGTCCATCTTATCATACCATCGCGAACGTTAACTTCGCTTATGGAGAGTGAGAACATTTGAAATATTACTATTGAATATTCAACAAAGGTACGGAACCATCTGTGTGTAGTGTAAGTACTCTGCCTACTTTCAACGCCCAATTACACGTCATTTGTGGTAATTTCAAGTTTTTTTACGTACTCCGCACAAACTTTGATCGAAAGAGCGTAAACAACTTAACGCCTTGTTGGTTATAAAAAGATATAGCGTGAATTCTGTTTAAATGTTTACCTTTAGTACACGCCAGATTTGACGATCAAATAATTACCATGTAGGAAAATTCTTGGATTGTTTCTAAATTTAGATGTTCAGAGCCTTGTGATTGTCAAGTGACGCGTGGAATGGCATCTTATGTTTGTGCGCGAGGTGATGACTTATGCCGAAGATATTTGAAGGATCACATTACAAGAGGCCTTGCTTAAGGATTTAAGTATGGACCGTTTTGTTTCCTTATGGGTCGGTGGACGCGGTAATTTTTAAGTAAAAATTAGAAGCTTACCCGTAAGACATTACGAAGGGAAAGATGTGCTCGAAGTTTTATTAGTCTCAGTACAAATTGTGATTGTGTGATACAAATGAAATCTACTTAATCTTAGATAAATACTATATTTTTTATCGCTGTTCAAAAGCATTGGTACTCTATCCGACCGTAGGGGTATCAGCATATAGGTCATGTGGGATTAGCTCTTTAAATATTCACTCCTCTGGTGATCCAGATCGTCCTTGTTAAACTCCCTTATTAGAAGACCTATGTCTGGTATCACTAATGAGTAAAGCCACATAAGTGATAGCAACAAAGCAAAACCATCAATTGGCCAATTCACGTCGAATCTTTGTTAGATAGGTATCAACAGAAGTTTCTCGCCTAGCTGCCGTAAATGCATCAGGTTTCTTTTAGTAAGTATGCTATGGAAGTCTAGGGTTATCATTAACGTAACCCTTTTTCCGGGGCAGTCGGGTCGTAAAAACCGACAGAAGGCTGTACTGCGTGCGGCCGATGGACCGCCTTTGTTTTCAAATGAGTCACGTGTGATTCTAGTACCCGACGTATTTATAGATCTGTCATTCATTTCACGTTTTGTATCATAGGCTGATCGTCCATAGTGGTATGGTTAATACAGAAGCTTGCTCAACTGTGGTGCCTGTGGAACTTCAGACTCTGCAAAAGGAGGCAAGCAATAGAATATAAAATAAATTACAATGAGAGTTCATATTGCCTTGTGATACTGTTGCTAAGGCCAGTTTCGATGCAATTTTGGGGTGTGCGTTACTTTGTATCGTTTCCTTAAGACTAAGTTGGTTATAAACTTATGATAATCGACACAAAGAAATCTCACTGTTACTGATATCCTAAGTATACTTCGATAATCGTTAATATTGTGACTGAAAGCGTTCGTCTAGCTTTCGTGTAGTGGACAGTAGCACAAATCCACGGCTTACGTTTATAGTTTACAGCATTAGATGCCGATCCATTTTCAATAGATAGGTACTGCGTGTCTCGGGCGCACGATTCTGAACTAATTTTATGGGTACAGTGCGCTGTGAATATGGACACGAGTAAACACTTTTACTACTGTTTAATGGTTCAATTGTAAATGGACTTAAGGCTGTAAAGAAGTCGCTAAGAGGTTAGATTATGTTACGTTTAAGCTAAGTCGAAAGCATTGTAACTGCTTTAAACCTAGACAGGCGAACGAATGTTGTCTGCATGTGTATTAGGATATCTTTTTCAATTAGCTTCTGAACTTATTACTACAATGTTCATAAAAAATAATAGTCCAATGGGAAGTCTCCTTTTTTTTAAGTGTTTAAAAAATGGGTGAAAATATCATAGACAGCTTTTGATTTTACGACAGAAGACAATCATGTAATTTCGGGCGTAGTTATCAGCAAAAGTTGCACGTTGATTCAAATCGATGTAAGATCCATGCGAGTGTTGCCAGGCCAAAACTGTTGACAGTATTAAGATTAAAGCGGAACGCCACATCGATCCAGAACAACACTTAATCTGCGCCACCGGCCAGTCATTTGGTATCGTCCTTGCGTCCAGAATTGAGAATAATTGAAAGATCGACGCGTGCGCACTTTGGCTGTCACGCGGTCCGCGAATGATGGAGTGATGCAGCTGCTATGATTACTGTCGCTATGCGTGGTTAAAGGTCTCGCAGGAACAAACGGGAATACCTATCAGACAATTTTCTCGGACAAATCTTTCTACAGTATTTGGCTGGGGACTATGGACAGCCAGCATTCACTTGTAAATCATCTCTATAGTCTTTCCTCCAAACTAGGATAAGATATACATAATTATTGGAGGTATTCTTTTTATTGAACTGGCCAACAAAAAATTAAGGTCAAAAGAAGAGCTATAATTTAAAACACGTTTACATTCCTTCAATTAAATATCATATGAGATATACATATTGTAAAGCCATTGAAATCAACCCAATAGCTTTCACGTTCCTCCGTAGTAACTTTTGCGTTTATTTGATTATTAAGATTAATAAAAGTGTAGATTACGTTTTTAATGTTAATAGAATATGGAGTAGCTTCTTAAAGGTGTCTCGCTTAATTAGATAAGTTTATATTAATCAGATAAGCTAATCGTTTTATAATATCACCCACAGGTCATTACTCGATGGCAGATTGATACATTATTATTAATTTGTATAAAAAATCGTTAAAATTCCTAACGGTTCTTGATTTCTCATCATAAAGTATTTTGATTGTGTTCGATTATTTGCTTATTTTAATGTCTCTACAAGGATAACTTTGCACTGTCGTCGAAATTAGTAGTATTATTCGTATCAGCTTATCAAAGTTACGTGAAAATTTACACAAATCATTGCATTCTTTGCGAATGATTCATCCTACATCATTTAAATCGATTACTCCTTAACATGTGACACTGAGGTGAGGTGTGTTTTTATAAGGTAATTAAATCTAAGTATTAGGGTATGCTGATAAATGGTCGGCCACACCTTTTTACTCGCTTTTGTTTCTTTTTGTTACACGCATATACGGTAAAGTTATTGTTGTGAAGGTTATTATAGATAACATTATTATTGCTATTCTGTTTGACAAATAAAGTTCATTCTTCAAGGGAATTTAAAGGTGAATAATTCACACTTCCCTTGCAACGATGTCGTAATATTTTTCAATATTTTCAGAAAATTTACAATTACGTCGTTGATGCGGCGTTGTTGTGATGTTAACGTTGAGCGATTCAAAAAAAATATTGGAGTTTGTCTGCCAAGATTTCCGCTTTAGGTCATAGACAATTTAGTTACTTAGTCTATATTTCTGCTGGTATATAAATGTTGTTACGTTACATTAGTGTTTTAGCGCCTTCGTAAATTCCAGTTCATGTTTGTTTTTATTCGCGGACTGCACTGACTAGCATTTGATTCATGCGTGCATGGTTAACATTATGCTGGTGTTATGCAACAGTATGTTGCAGCCCGATTAACTTTCGACCCAGGTATGCGAATGCGAGCCATGGACCCAGGTATGAGAATAGATCATACTTTGTAATAAAGAGGGGTGGTAGCCTAGCAGACTGAATTGTCGCTCATGCAGGGTCGTGATTTCAAATTCCAAGCTCACACTTCTGAATTTTCTGGAGTTGAATTTGATATTCGAGCTACTCGGTAGAGGAAGCAATCATTAGGAAACCGGCATATAGCAATTATTATTACAAATTAGTGCAAGTTTTACGCAAAGCAATTTCGATCAAATTTTATCATTCACAACGATCGGAACAGATTTTAAGATAAACTCGCTCGACTGAAAGGAGTTCGAATTCTGTGCATATTTTCCGAAAGGGCACTGCGCCCTTTGCCTGGTACCCTTCCATTTTAAACTTGACCCAAATACCTAATTATGTACCTGAAAGCACTAAGTATAAGTACTAACACCTTGCGAATTCAGTGCGGGTCGTCGTTTCACTTACGTATATGGCGATGACTTATTGTCATGGTGTCACAATACTCACGATGTTTGTAGTTTGCTTTTTAGTTTATAGTTTACCTACCGGCTTGTGAAGATCAGTAGGGTATGCCACATGTGCTTAAAATTTTTAGTGTATTTGATATATCCTTACCTGTATCATCCTTAACTAACTTAATGATTATTCATAATTATAATTCAAAATCCAAAATTTATGCAAACGTGATCGTTATGCGTGATTAGGATCATCATTGCCGAAATTCTTCTAGGCCACAGGAACTTACTTAGTATTTTTTAAAATATGTATTACTAACTACGTGCAGAGTGTACAGAGTTACCGATGAAGGCAAGGTCTAATCAGTTTCTAAAGAACTCACCAGTTTTTGCTGATACGCTTGGGCGTGACTCGAGATGGTACGTGAGGCTAACAATGCTTCTCTAACTTGTCAACAAGTTGCTAACAAGCTGGGATCCAGTATCGAGTTTAAGTATCATCCTAACTGCTTCGAGATTATTCATAACTATAGAGCACAAACAGTTTAACATCAACACTAAAGCACGGAATAACACAGAAGTTTACAGATATAGTGAAAACTTCTTTCTGATACAAGCATCGACTTATTTTAACACTCGCTTACACTGTACCTTAAACCCCAAATTTTCATGACTCTAGATTTTTATCTAAATTGGGTATTTCACTTTTAACTCAATGGAGAATCGTCTCTGTAACTATGTTTTTCTTTATTTGCAGAGGTGACGCAGTTAGAAGACCCTCGTTTAGAATGGCTCAGCATACAGGAAGCTATGCTGAGAGACTACCTCAATACAGCTCAGGAGGCGTTAGAGGTAAGCAATCCTTTAATACACGGTTTTAGTTTAAGTAGACGTGTCAAGCTTATGATCAGACCAAAACTTTAGTTTAGCGATTTGAGAGACGGAATCTCTTGCGTCTATGTTTTGACTTGTTTACTGTGTTTTGGGATTTGAAAAAAGTGCTTTAAAAGTGCTGCAACTTCTAGTAGTTTTTTGACTTTGAAGTACGCGATAATTGATAAAATTTAAGCTAAGATAACATTTTTCGCTTATGTTTACCACCGAACATTGACGCTGAAATCTGAAACATTTCTCATCCTTAAGCCGTAAAATTTACTCTTACCCATGTTTCTAAACCCCAGCCTCGATTAAAAGATTATAAACAATAGTCGAAATATTTGACGGCCAGACGCCATTGTGCGTTTTATCATGTCCATCGGATTAAGCATCCGAACTATTGTTTACTTATCAATGGGCACGGAGCTTCATTATTCTAATCGGTATCTTAAGTGGATGATGGTATCTCGCTACCGACTCCTAGATTGCCTCACCGGAATCCATTTTAAAGCATATTCACTTAGCTTGAGGTAGCTTAATGTGAGGGAGTACTACCAATAGAATTACTCGATTTTATAGGGTCGCCTTCTCATTGGAGGATTTTTTCTTGCTTGGTTACTAGCGCTTTGTTGAGTCTGTAGCCTAATGCGTTACTTTTATCAGCTAGCTTCGATGTGGAATCGTGAAACACCGGGTTGTCGGCTTCCTTTTGGCGGTTCGATTTAATTCAAGTTTTTTTGTTGCACTCCAGTCGTATAATGCGATTCCATTTAAGTACCCGATGCATTGTATCTTTAATTAAGGCATTAGTTTTAAGGCTGATGTTAGACTGGTACTTGATAATGTTTCAATTTGGGTTTGTGTTCTTTTTTTCAACCTAATATATATTTGGAAGTATCTTTGCTGGTGAAATTTGCGTAAAATGTAACTGATGCTACTGGGAAGAGAGATTAACTGGGGCGAGATTTACATCAATGAAAGAAAACGCTGTGTCTAAAAGAATGTCCAAAATATATAACTGAAATTGTGGTTGGTAGAATGCACAAAAAACAGAAAATTTAATTCAAACCATAATGAAATCTGACTTAACATCTGTCTATGGCTCAAATGCACTAAGCGCCTGATAGCAATGGAATGCGATGATACAGATAAGGTGATAACAGAAGTGGCTTATCTCGTATAATTGCTCAAATTGAGGAGATATTGTCGGTTGGGGGAAATAAAGTTTGATGGGTGGAATTGTGACTCGGGTGGCAATAGTGGTTTTAATAATAAAATCATGGAACTGTTCATCATCATGGAGAGTTATACTTACTCGACCATTTCCTAAATTATTGCCTGATTCCTATCGCCAGTGAAAATTATATCCAGCAAATCTAGTCGACATTTGTTTTCATACTCTGCCTCTCGTGCACAAGTCTCTTAACATAGAAGTCACGGAACCGCGCCACGTCCAATACCACATATTCGGGTTCTCATCAAATCCCATGTTATTATGATTTTAACGAATCATCTCACGTCCGAGTTGCTGGCCCGTGAGAATCCCGTTATCGTGTATAAACATCTGGCCGTTTAGTCGGACGTGATGGTGTCTTAATATTATGGATGTTGTACAGAAAGTACAGAAACGCAACCACGCGTCATAGGTAATACTGATGTTCTTGAAGAGCTGTTGCCTCCAATTTGACTTGCGTACTTCGGATTCTTTACTCTTTCATTGGATTAAAATGTAGCAGTTGATAATCAGGGAGGGAAAGAATGTGTTAAGTTTGTAGTAATGTCAAACTTGGTCAACAATGAATTTGAGGGCATAATCGTAATAAATAATGAATTGAATCTTCTTGATAGTGTTATGCCTAATATAGATTTATTTACATACGTAGGTGAAGTTATACGCCAAAGTAACGCCAAAAAAGTAACGATTGTGGATGATTAACAAAGAAACGTCTAATCAATAAGTCCACACAATACACATGTTATTCTTAATAGCCTTGCATGAAAATCTCAGAACTATCACACGAATCAACGGACTCAACATTTTAATCTATCATCTTTTCATTACGATGGATCGCAATTCTGCTTGAAACGATTAAATTGTTATTTAAACTGTGCCATTAACGATGTCAAAGAATTTCTTCTCGTTTGTAATTTAATGACATCAGATCACCGGCCATCAGTTATGGCCTCGACCCCTGATTGACGTCAAATGATTGATAGCTCAGTAATGCAAATAAACAAAAAGATATCACTGATTGATCAGTTGCAGTCACTGCTGACCTTTTGGATAGCTTGCGTTCCGTGCGATAGCTATTGTAACGGTGAAATGGAATTGGAACTTTGACCTTGACCGTGTCTTGGGTTTTGGTACTTTGAATAAATCTAAAGTTTTGGTAAAGTTGTCCTTTACTGCGAATGAAGGTTTGACACGATTCACAAATAAAAGGGGATGTCTTCTAAGTGAATATGAAATCTTTTGGCAATGCGTCTCGTGACGTTTAATTTCTACTTCCTCTAGCCTCGTGAATCCCAGCGTCAAATTATGTGCAGTTCAAAATTGAAGTTTAATGTCACTAAGAGAAAGTTAAATCTGACTTGGATTTTATGTACTTACTTGAGTACACTGGGACTCAGGAGGCCAGAAATCATCGTGTTTTTTTTTCCAACATAAAAACATAACCGAATAGTTCAGTATCATTTAGATAGTCAGTACACAACAATTCATTAATTCATACTTCTATCACGTCTGTTTTCCAAAAATGAGTTATATAACCTTGACTATTTCAGATTGAAGCCTCTTTAAGCTTAATTATAGTGACAGGTTGCTAGCCTCTCGCCTAAAGCATAGTAGGTACCTCAGTCTTAACCTGTTTCCTTAGTCGTCCCTATATTTTACGGACGGATTGAAGAGGCATCATTCCAAACCGACATCAATCGGACATTTTAAATTGCTTTTAACGCAAATGCAATTTTTATGTAATTTGTTACAATTACCGCAACGTATACTAATTTCTCTCACACGTTTCCGCATTATGATCCCAAACGCTTGTTCGAGCGAACTCTTATTCGTATCAGATATTTGTGAATGAGACCATTATCTAAAAAGGAAACGAAATTTAACGTGCCTGTCCCTAATTGGCCAGATTATGTAACCAAACGTGTTTGGTCAGCCGTCGAAATGGAAATAACACTCCCACGATTTTCGTAATATTTTCGCACATTTATTTAGAAACCAGAAGTCGTGGGACAAGCATGATCGAGTCTTCTTATTTTAACTTATCGTCGTCTATAACTGTCACGTTTTTACTTAGTATGATTATGATTATTGTGCAGTATTCGGTACATTTACTTAGGTTTGTGTCCATAGTTTATAACTCGTCAAAAGTATCAGAAACTATGGTAACGTTGGAATTCTCAGTAATTCATCCTTTTTAAGGTTGATGGCATGCATTGTGCAGTTTTAATAAAAAGCTGATTCTGAATTATGGGTGTTCAGGTTCGTCATTATCATTTATTCATTGCAACTATGGCATTTACCGGTGTTCTTAGTCCCCAGTCTTGATATGGACACTACAAGGGCGTAGAAATTTTCTTCCAACTAAAACTTAACTTACAAATATGCTTATTACGTGCTAACTTGCTAAGCTTCTTAATCTTAACAATCGTCTTTAGTGACTTTGATCTTCTAAAGATCGATAAAAGGCTTTCTTACATGCTTTTTTCATTTGAAAAATTGATTTACAAGCGAGTGAAGAGTGAGTTTTACTAAGACTAAATATTCTCGTTTAGTTGAATGCTCCAAGTACACTAAGGTTCAAATTGATATGTGTCATTCAAGGAACGCAGAAATAATTCACCATATCCTGAGCTCGGTGATCCAAGAAAATGTGTCATTACTATTGTCCGTCCTTGCCAACTATGTAGCTTAATCATCACTGGTTTCAGTCACACCCTTTGACGTCAGTGTGGTAAGCAGCCTCGAAGGTACAATAATGACAGGGTACGTCATTACATGGGTTTACTTTTTAAATTCCGTATTTATGAGTGCATTATTCATTTTATTTTCTATGACGTCTGCGTTATTTTTTATTTGAGTTGTTGATCTTTAATTATTAATGTTTGAAGTTAATTTGATCTTTCATGACTGACATAATTTCTAATGTTACATAAAGTAATTTAATTTGTCAGCTCTCTTTGAGATTTTTTAGGCACAGTTCGATTAGTCCAGCTCCTAATTCTGTATCAAGTTTGTCTCTGTATTGCGTATGTTTAGTTTCATTGGTATACAAGTCTTGTCACTACATATATCTAAACAAGTTCATATATATTGGATTGCTTATAACGACTCAGTTCCATGCTAGCGTCGCCGGCGCCGTAATAAACCACTTGTTTTTCGACCGGAAAAGCTTCGCATACCACTATGTTATATTCCATTTTATCGTCCCATTATATACTCTGTAAACAGTCTTTACTAACCGCACACTTATCAACAAGTTTCACGTTATACTCAACCTTACTACCTCGCGTTAAGTGATGGATGTAGTTCTAGAAAATAATGCTATGAGAAGTTATGAGTCATTTGCGTAAAAATTCAATGATTATGTGTTATGATGGAGTGCATGACTGGGAGCGTATAATTAATTTGAAGACATTTAGATTTGTGTGATGCACTTTGTAATTACCTCTCTATTTTTTAATGCATTTTAAACGATATGAAATGTACTTACTGGTTTTAGATACTGTATTAAATAGTGTTCTTAGAGACATTGCGTAGGTAGTACAATAAAATGTCTAACCAAGTTATGAATCAATTCTGTTATATTTTCTGGCACTTTGTTGAATATACGTATGGCAGTCGTTAATACGGTGTGCAAGTAAAGTAATTCCGAAATATAAGCAAGGTGGAAAGTTAGCAACAGAACTGCAGAAGAACCTAATGGTTTGGAAAATCTTTGAAGCTTGTGGTCTCGGAATCTCATTTCGATTTGGACAAATATTTGTATAACTTTTCGAGGTATCGAACTAAGTACGGGTAAATTGTTAGAGAAGTCGACTCCAACTTTCCCGGTGTTCGCAAGAATAAGTGCAGACTGACAATTTATCGATTGATCGATAGCTAGCTCAAGATTCGCCAAGCCCCGATCACAGATGGCGGTGTACAACTAACCCGCTGTCGCTAAGCCAGCTGCCACTCCAAATATATCGTACGGCATAAACAAAATGCAGTCGGTTATTCGGATCCCAAACGTGAGCCAATCACTCGATAAGCGGCCCAATTCTTAGTAACGAGTGTTCCGCGAATAGACCAGACTGCGTACGCGCACTATAGGCCCTTGGGAGTCCGTGGTCGGGATTTTAGCTGGAATTTGGCGGTTTTTTTGAGGTTCCTAACTATTGGCTAAGTTTTTGTCGTGCTGTGATCAAATTCGAACGGGGTATCGATTCTTTGAAATCATCAGTAATCGACGCACAAAATTGGCAAAAATAGGTACTTCAATACAGACGTATCATGATGGTGTACCACGCTTTATGATGGAAAATTGGCAACTTGAGTAGTCCAAATAAATATTTAAGTATTCGAAAGTCGAACCGTCAAATAAGTTTAAAAAGAGTTTACCCAACAGCCCGCTGCGGTTGATAACCACATGTGACGGCAAACAGTTATGTGCAATAGCGAAATTTGTTACAAAATCCCTTTCGATGTGCATCACGATAACTCCAACAAAGGATTAAATGACACGACGCCACGCTTGCAAAACTGTAAATCATTTTTTAACAAATTCCTTTTAAGATGTAGCCAAAGATTTGTTTCGCAAGCGCATTTGAATGTTGCATCCGAACATTGCATAACAATGTAATTTAATTCTATGCCATGCATGAATAAAAGTGCCACTGCCGTTTTAGCTCGACACACCACCGGCATACTGAGCTTTTGAACTCCGGTCTCTGGATAACCTGGTTGGTCTGTGTTATCTGGTCTATGGTTGCCAGTAGCATCGCGACACTATGAGTACGTGAAAGCATTTATAAGCCTTCCTGCTGGTCTCATACTGACTTAACTTGCAACTTCAGCCGTAAAGCAATGGCTCTAAGAGTCATAATACTTTTTTCCGGTGATATTTGCACTGGCAATATTGGCATACACATGCTTGTTTCAAGTACTCTTAGTATGGGAGATGGTGTTTGCGCAAGAATGCCAGAGTCCTTTGAAGTATTTGGCAATTCCAATGACAAATAGTTTGTGCCAATTAAATGTTTGAAGAATAGTTTTTTTTTCTAACAGTTTTTGCCTGTCTTTGCTCAAATATGAACACGAGTAGAGCTAGAGGAGGTGCTCGTACATACCTTTGTATAATTAGGTGATTGTTTAGTCATTTTAGTAAATATGAATAAATAAACATGGAAAAAATCACACCAATTGACCTAGTATCAAACTAGGCAAAACTTAGTTACTAGGAAACGGATAAACATACTATTCGTTTGATCACACAAGTATTTGCCTCGACTGGGAATCGAACCTAGGACCTCTAGCTACGTAGTCAGGGTCCTCTAACCACCAGGCTATCTGGCCGATATGCCGTTGAGTCGTTGTGTTGTAGCTAGAAATATTTTGATAGGTACATAATTACATAACGCAAAGCTTACTTTTGTGGTTATCCTTGTTTGCAACGAAATTATAATTATTTTGGCGTATACATTTTAACGAAGCATTTATAATTAATAACAAATACCGTTACAAAACCACAGCCATTAACAACCTAGACGTTTACATTCTTAAAGTTTTATAGTTTTCAAATGAGATCTTTAAAAACATAATGGTGTTCGTTCAATCATAAAATGCATAAAATTGGCTGGTCTAAATTAAAAATGGCCTGATTAGTATGTGTAAAAATTTGCTATTTCCGTTTTAGACGATTATCTAATAAAATTGTTCTCTCGAGTGTTTCTGGGAATATTGAGATGCTGGACCTGTTTCGTGGAAATCACTCGGGCCACATTCTTTTGTGAATCAGAAAAGATTTAGGCCTGTGAGGAGGAAATATTTATCTAGGAGTACTTTTGTAGGCGATTTTAAGCGAAAACGAGGTACCTATCTAGGCAATGTTGTTTTTTTTGTTGTTATTAGAAGTTGGAACTGTGATAATTAGTTCTGCGGATGGTTTTAACTAACATACATACATCACGCTTGGATTTCCGAATGGGGTTGCCATAACAGTCATGCGAAACGTCACATAGTTAAAATCATGACAACTTAATTTAAATTTTCATAGCCGTTTATTAAGAGGGCGCACACATTTTTTACGAACGTAATATAAGATCAGGTGGGGGAAGAGAAATTCAGGGGTAGGGCAGGGGTAAGAGGCACCACAGACCATAACTCGTCGAGTTATGAGTGATTATGGTCTGTAGAGCCCTCTTATCCCTGCGTTTCTCTTCCCCCACCTGACCTTAGTGGTTTTGGACCAATGTTTAAAAAATCGTGAAATGTAAATTAACTCATATTTAGCCATGAAAAAAATATGGTTAGACTAAACATATTCTGTAAATTTACAATAAAATTGTTTCATTTGTAATTACATTAAAATCAATGAGAAAAAAAATAAAGTAATCGTTCAACTTTCAAATTATGTAAAATGATATTTGAATAATAAAAACCAATAATTTGATTCATGTTAATCCGTTAATCCCCAGTAGACTATATTGTCTATCAGATAATAACAAATTTATATCGTTTATGGTAAATTTTAATGGCAAATTTTCAAGTGAAAGACAGCTCTGACGCGTATTTTTGTGAAAACCCTTCAACAAATTAGCTAAGTAAAAGAAATCTGTGTTGCTAATAAAATGTTTTTTTCCGTTAATCCCTAGAAAAAGAGTTTATTTATATGTAACAGTAGTTTTTCTTTAAAAACTTAAGGATTTATAGCTTTCTAAAGCATTGGAAAAACATCAAAATCACCGAATTTTGTGTGCACGCTCTTAAATGTAATATATTTTTTATATTACCTTAGGAATATACAGTACAGAAACTCATTTCTATCATAATTATGTCCAGAAAAAAAAACTTCAGAACTAACTGCAAATAACTCGTAAGGCACTAGCTGTGTGACGGTGTGTATAAAATTCTATCTAATTTAACTGTTATACACGTCATTATAGGCAGTTAATTTCCTCGAAAGCCGCCACAGCTCCATCTCTCGGGCTTTCCGAGAAACGATGCGCGAGAGTCGATCCGTCTCGACTATCGGGTTACATCTCGTATTATGACATTAAGTTTAATTGCTCTGAGCACTTGGCAACTAAGCGGTAGATAATTGTAGTTAGTATAGTTTTAATAACTAGATTTGAAAGAGGATTTATTATAGGCGAACCTGTTTTTAATGTTTTTAGTTTCGAATCTAACGTTAATTTTATCATTATCGTGTATTTTGTATGCTAAAACTTTACTGCAAAAATGAATGAATGGGTTTATTTAACTAACCAACGTTTTGCCTCAGAGCGTATTGTGTTGTATAGACACAAGTCGAGTGAAACATCATTTTATGTTAATAAGTGTATGAACATGTCAATAGATGGCGCTATGGATACCATCAAAGGTGTTTTATTATTTGGTTAACTTTAGTTCAGTGGTGTGAAAGAAATGTAGTTTCAAGTAAACTAAATCAGTTCTTTGCAATTAAAAGGCTTGAAATTATGAAATCATCAGCTGTCCAATGACGATCGATAAAAGTATCAGTATATGTTAGAGTAAAGTGTGGAATTCTAATAACTCCTCATTTGTAAAATCTGGGAGCAAAGCACTAGTCATACTTAATTTATAACATGTCACAGCCAAGAGTGACGGTATAGTAACATTCGACACTTGCAATCGTTACTTAATCTAGATTTTGCTCACGACCGAGGTCAAATGTCCATTAGATTGCTAATGAGTCATTGACCATAGCTAAGTGTATGGTCAGCATAAAATTGAGTCGGTATCAGCCGGCTTAGCATAGCAAGATGGGAGTCGAGTTGAGCGCGAGATAGACTATACCTGTCTAACGAGGGACGTCAGAAAATGACATGCTATCTAACCTGCGCGACATCATCTAAGAATCAAGTTCAGAAATCGGTGATTCTTTTTCAGTATTTAGATAAGAAGTTTGTTTTTTTTAATGGAATCTACACTATATTTTGTCCGCATTTGAAACTTGACAGCACCTTCACAATTTTTGGCCGTTCACTGAATGTCTTCTTGTCCGTAAAGAAATAGATTTCTAATGAAGTAACTGATCGTAAATTAGTAAGACGCATTGTATCTTTGTAACACATGACCAAATTGCTTATACAATGATAATCGAATAGTTAATATCGCGATCATCTTTCGTCAGTGCAGTAACTCGAGCCGGCCCTCTCTATTGTTGACAGTGTGATGTCACCACTATGTCACCTCTTAGTGTAACGCTAACATAATGTTTACATTGTGTTGGTAAACCGAATATGTCCGGTCTATGACTCATAATTTCATCTTCCAGTGCTTTTAGAGTTAAATTGTCAATGGGTTCTGCTTTAGAACAACTTAGGTCCAATCTCGTAACCATTGTTGCATTGGTGTGGCGATTTTTTTGCGTGACATTAGGTAACATTATAGTATAAAACGTGACTATTTTGCCTTAGCTATTATCGATGTGAATATTTTGAAGTTGTGTAATGTTTATTTTATCTATTCAGTATTTATCTTGAGGGTTTTTGTGAAATTTGTAAAAGTGTCATGAGAAATGGTGCCAACTAGATGAATAATTATTTTCAATGCCTGCAACGATTATGAATCCTAGCAAGTTCTTGTCATGTATATAGCGATTTAAAATCGTCTCCGCCAAAACTACATTATCTGCCAATACTATTAAATCGCACAGGGTTCGTCGAAGTTACCAAGATGATAATTACGCTGCTTGATAAATTATCAAATAATTAGCGGATCATTATCAATCGGATAAATTAATTTGTTATATTATTTCATAACACTCTAAAGCAATTCATTCTTACAACGTTTTGAAAGAAAATGGTCAATAATCAGTATGTCAGAGTAAACTTTATAAATGAGCCAGTGCTGCGAAAGTGCGGAAACATACGTTCTAATACTTTGAATACAGTTCAAGTTCAGAAGCTCCTTTGTATCTTTATTATCAATCAACTATTTCATGATAATTATACTTTCGGACCGACCACGAATTTATTTAAATACCCATGTAAAACAAATCCTAATACACATTTAAATGTTGCTGCGTTTTATACGCTCTAACAACCGGGTCTGCCGTACAATTTTGAATCGAAATCCCCAAAAAAGGGGTACACGTAATTTGTAGTATTTTGATTATGATGGGGGGTAATTGATGGGTGCCGTGGGTTATTACTTCTGACCCGAGATGGCGTGATTGAGATCAGTAGAGCAACAAGAAGATGACGATCGGTGCCGTGAATATTATCTGGAAAACAAAGATGAGGGATCTTTATTTTGGACATAGACTTTATGCTGTTTGCGATTACACCTATCGGTTTCTTGCTTCTTTAAAGAAATGGGCAATAAGATAGGTAATCATACGAAGGTATGTGGACGATAGAAGAGTCAGACGTCCGTATATACATATAATCACGCCTGTATTTCCAAATAGGGTAGGCAGGGCACACGAAACCAATCATCACGCTTGATAGTCACTTAGTGTATTTTTATGTTGCTAGCCTGTCGCCTAAAGCATACCTAAATCTGTTTAATATTTAGTCGCCTCTTACTACATCCACGGAAGGCATGGAGATACACAGCTACAGGTCTGCATATTTTACCACTTTTATCCAATAGCGAAGATCAAAATTATTTTCTGTATTACGTTTCGTGTGCTTTGCCTTGTCCTTTTGGATCACAGGCAATGCTTTTTTATTCAGCTATAGGTACCTTAACAGTAATTGTTGCTATGTCATGTCCAATTCAAGGGGAGAACCCTAATCGTGACGAATTCAACCAGAAAGTTACTCAGTTGGGAACTAAAGTAATTACTGTACTTTTTTCCTTTGATTCGAGGTCTTTTTTCACATCGATATTATATTCAGTTCTATGTCTATGCTGTCTAACATTAACCAAAATAATGTCTACTTCTACATTAATAAGTTTATCTACACTTAAGTATTAACTTGGATACTGTGTTTTTACTGTGTAGTTTGATTACTTCACTCCAGAATTTGTACTGTTCTTAACCCACTGTGTGTATAACGTTCCGGGAAGGTTGTTTCGTGCCCTTGGGCACACAGATGAGTGGGTGGATCAGGCTTCCAAACTTTTTACCCCAATAATTATAGGTTAAACGGCCCCAAGGGTTTTAGGTAGTCGTATGGCCTAGTACTTGGAAGGTATTGTTTCTCTTTCACTCTCTTGCTGTGGATGAGAGGGTGTGAGAGAGATGGAGCTTATTTTTTTGGTGATCATGTTTAAGGCAGTTTGGTTACGTTTAGTTTGAATAACGACTCAAAAAAACTTGTATTTTCTCTGAATTTATAACGATCGCATCCGTTCTGATGAATTAGTGCAACTAAAACAAAATATGGTTGTAGTTTTAATGTCACTCGCTAAAATCGAAAAAAAAATCCGCGACACCCGTCTATACTCCACAAAACAATACAGTCGAAAGAGTGAATCGCACAATTATTATACAGTAAATCACTTAGCATTTCCGTAAGTGTATGTTGTTGTGGCTATTAAGAAAATATCACCTGCCGTCGCTGCAGAAGCTCATTCGGCACACCTTCGGACTGTTCGTGGAAGCAGTGAATGTGGCCATTATGACAACAGAAATGCCAAACTGACTCGGTGCCAAGGTCCCGCGTTTTCAGTGTTTTCGTATCTTTCTTTGCTAATTTGCTATAAAATAAACTTAGGTGTTTGCTTTAAACTTAGTTTAGTTTAGAGTGAAAGAATATGGATACACTCACGTATTTATACGGAGATTGGCTCGACATGTTTCTGTTCAATTCGTGACCCTTCATTCGTTCATTCGTGATCATTGGGAGTATTTGGGAGCAACGAGCCACGGCAGCTGCGGTTAGATGCCCGTGTTGCTCTCCATGAGGGGCAAGGAATTGGTCCAAAATAGTTTAAACCTAATTTCGACATAAAGATCTCAGTGTGTCCGTTTTAATTCACTGTTAGTGAGTCTTCTGGTAGTTTTATGTGTATGGTAGAGTGTTTTATAATAGTGACAATCTATGGTTTTAATTTTCACGATTTAATCTCATATCCATGCATATTTTATATAATAATATGATACAAAATGTTGCCTGCATATTTTGTGACCCAGTTTCGATGCGAAATGCGAAGGAATGTTTTTATTAACTTGTTAATTGCGTGTCTTAAATGTCAAATATTTCATAATTTTACTGCAGCATATTGTATACAGATTGCAATTAATTTGATTGATATTGTTATCATAGCTGTTACCAGCTATAAACTAACACGTGTTGTATAAATTATAGAGTAATTAAAATCTAATAAAACTGTTGTCACTATTCGTATCATTATGTCAACTGTTTATTGAATTAGGTTAACCAATGTATAGAAACATAACTATAAAAATGTGTGTATGACTTTAGCTACTGACATTGCGCGAATCCCACAGTCAAAGTCTACATAATCGAACATATTAATTAATTTTATCAACCAATTAGCTACTTATCTCAGGATGTCCTAAAATTTGATTGTCAATTCCACTCTCCCACGGTATTAAAATTAAATTAAATTTTATCTTTAAGTTTTTATAACTCTTTGTTGAACACATTGCAAAACTTAAAGCTTATCGACGCCCGTCTGAATAGCATCCTTTCAATTTTTTGCCTTCCTGTTCTAACAGATAACACTGTATAAGGCGTCAACTAATGTTTTAACCTATTAAGTTATCTGTAGAATTACTATAGTGATAAACCATTGGTTGTGATCCTTTGTCTTCTTTTATTTCCTTAACTCAATTGCGCAAATTGATATCGCCATTAATAGATCGATGGCATCGCTCGACGATTCCTGCGGTTTATGGACGTATTGGGACTTAGGATCTAAACCTTGCGCACTGAAAATTGTTATAGCTCATTTCCAATGTGTATACTAAACTTAATAAAGCGGTGATTTTTCCATGATATTTTAAAATTAATTTAAACAAATGGAAATAAAATTTAGTCTTGGAATATGTCACACTTAAATTGATTTATTAGCGAGTATATTTTAGGCGACAGGCTAGCAACCTCTCACTATTATACTTCTTTCAATTATGTTTAAACCTAAACTTATGCTAAATTTGAAAAAGTCAACGATTTGAGAATACATGCGTGATGCATGTATCTGTAGCATAGGTATTTATTATCACGAAAAAAAAAACCATTTGCATATAATAATAACCGTTCCAACTCGAATCACATCAACAAGCCCGTGCCGAGAAAAAAGTCAACAGCCTCCTCGCAAATATACATATCGCATCGGTATTTTTATTACCAGCCACATATACCTTCGGGCAACTTTTTGCCCGCAGCGTAACCTGGTGGCTCGACGCAACTAATATTTATTATGTACGGTTGGTTTGTTTCGTATTAAATTTAGTGTAATGACGTTGGCTCCCATCGTGCGGGTGTAATCGTCTGCACTCGTAAAGGCTCGGCTCTAAACATTGTTGCTGTCTGGGCCAGATTTACTGTCAAAGATGCTCCGTAGGGCTGCTGATATGCAGAATTTTGTGTGGTTTACTTGTGCAGAAAATGCTTTGAAAAGTGTCTTAGAAATCGAGTTTCGTATTTTTTTTACTGTCTTACGCTGCATGCTGCTAATATTTTGGTGTTGCGGGGTGCCAGTAGATGGCGATGCTCACTTACCTTTGACCTATGGCATTTTTTGTAAATTTGCTACTTTTATTGAAATGTAAAATATAGAACTATGATGTCATAATGTAACTGCGTGGAATTCAATTTAACGCTTTTCTGTGGGAACTGTATTTTTTTAGTTACATTAGTGGCTGTCTTTTTTCCATGCCAAATTTTATCGAGATAGGTACAGCCGTTTCCAGTCCGGTCCGATAAACAGATAACCAGATAAGCATACAAAACTCTAAAAACTTTTGGACCGTCCTTTATTCGCGATTCCAAGTATCCTGGCTAACTTGTCAGGTCAAAAAATATAAGACTAGGAATTCTCCGTCTAAATTCACTTTGAACGATATGTCATATGTCCCTCGGCCAAATCGGGATATGTCCAGAATTTTTGCGATTTGGCTGATTTTACGATCTTCCCCGGCCACAATACATTTTACCAGTGAAGTGAAGTTGCAAACTGACAACCCTTAGGTCCCGGCTCCTTCTTTTACGAGTTTCGTGGCACCTGATGGATTTTTTGTTAGAAAATCAATTTAAACGCACGCGCAGCACACACGGGACATTGCTACTGTTACGACCGTACTTTCAGCTTAACGGCTCTAAGTTAAGTTTTAAGGCTTTGGTTTAACTTAACAGCCTCAAGTAGCCTTTGAGGAGGATTTGTTGCCTGATTTTACTTTTTGTTTTAAACGACCCTTTAGGATTGAATACTTTTAGTCGGTGCACACATACATACAATACATTCATACGTCAAAAATCTTCATTATGCCCTCGACGTAGGTACTAATTGAACAGAATGGGTGACATGATTTCCATCACGTTTTCGCTCTCGAAAACACAATATCGATAAGACGCGAATTAGTGCTAAAATTTAAATAATCATGTTCCTATGTCATAGAACAAGAATGTATCACGTCAAAGATGACGGTGATACAAAAAAGTACTAATGAGTTGATAATGTGATTATCTATTTTGGAATCTGTGGCGTCAATATTGACGCATTAAATCAATTATGATTATTATGCAGGCACGGGAAATGACATAATCATATCTCACTAAATTATATGTAAATATTTGTGGCATTTTTTTATTATTGATCAATGTAATAGATATAAAATTGTGGAACGCTTTTTTTGTTTGCCAAGTCGACGTTTTTTTTACGAAAAACTTGTTTGATAATTTTATTATGTGACTGTTACCTGTTGCCTAATGTTCTGTTTATGAGCGCTATAAAAGTGAGAATGTGATCTGATTGTTGTTCTTACCTAGTTATAGGCGCATAACGCGGGAATCAAAAATATCGTAAAATTGACGCATTTTACAATAGTGCTATAAAATGTCACTCGGATATGATGCAAATAGACCGCAACTGGAAACCTACTTCACAGATGCGACAAGAATTATGTGTTTAGTTGTTTTCCACCAATTTCCGACTGTTAATACTCCATAGATTTTTAACTCCAATCGGCGTCCGCGGCAATGGAAGTGTTTCAAAGAACTTGGTTTTTAGAAGTTTTTAGTCACAAATACCTGCAGTTGTCCATTGTCTCATTGACTTTCAATCTTTCGTACCATTTGATAAGACTCATCCTTTCGTATTTGTATTTCGACTTACTCCTATTCAATCATCTTTTGCATCATTTTCAATGGAAATTCAGCAATTTCACAGCTACCTACAGTTTATACAATCGTGTCTTGTTATGCGGTTACAGTTTCGTATAATGACGTCACGTTACAAGCTTCGTATAATTAAGACGTTAACATAATTATAAAAGAGAGCGGTGATACAATTTTTGTATCATGTGTCACCGTTTCATTTTGAATTATAAATGTGAAATGCATTCTTTTGCTTTCCCACAGCCTTGTAGGTTTGGTAATTAAAAGATTTTTATTTTATAAGTATTGTGGTTCGTTAATTTAGTTTTTCTTTTATCTATGTAGTTTAGAACAATTAGAATGGTTTATGCTGTTAAACTGATATTACTTTTTATCGTTTTAACAGTTAATAAGCTATGATTTTCTGACTTGAGATATAGGATGCGTCAGTATTTTTTGATCTCATTATATTATATTCGATTGTCAAGTTTTGTGTCATACTAATTTATAAAAATAAACTCGTCAAACGCGTTGATGTCTTTCATATTAGAATCAAAGATCGTTATTTCTTTACCCATTACAAGTACCCAAGTAATTATTTAACTAAATCCAGAGTTCCTTAGATTTTTGATATTTACAACGAAAGTTCCATCACTCTTACTAGCTCGCTACAATACATTTTTTTCTCTTACTTCGTTCAAATTCGAAACAATTATAAAATCGCAGTACAAAGATTTCGTATTTATTTGGTAAAGATACCGATAATTAAACTCGATGTTTCGACAGTTCCTGAGTACGCTGGCATCGCCTAAGCTATGTTAATGGTCGTCCAAGAAATGTGATCAATGCGTCTGAGATAGGGCCAGCATTATACGGTAGCTGCGCCCGCGTGTTATTTATTACCACCGTAGGGATGCCATCTAGCGGGCGTTTTTGGAGTTTTTTCTTGTTGTGACAGTAAAATCAGAAGTTGATTTCAGCGCCATCTAACGGCGACTGTCCTCCTTAAAAGCGAATGCTATTTGATTCAATTTCAGTGGTCCGAATTCTTTAAAATTTTATAAAGATATTTTTGAAGGACGATGTACAATCGAACCAACTGATTCCTGACCCATTGCAGAACGTTGTCACAATCAACGTTATAGAGATTTCGCCTGTCGAGCAATGCAATGTCACTATGACGTTCACTGTGTATAGGTCCAATAGTGGGTTAGGAATCAATTGGTTCGATGGTACATGAGTGAATTTAGTCACCAACAAGCAAAGTTGACAAATTAGGTTGTACGATCAAACCAACTGATTTCTAATCAACGATAGAACTTATTAACAGTGAACGTTATAATGACATTGCATTGCTCGACAAAGGAAATCCTTATTATTATTTTATTATGCTTCTATACCAGGATTCAATTGGTATGACTGTACTTTTTTTAAAGAAAACTTTAAATGATATATTTACCTATATCGGTTACATTCATTCCCTCTAAATATTGTTTTCATACAAATGCAAGCAAATCAGAAAGTCCTTCAATGTCAGATAGCCTGGGCGTCCTACATATCGGTAGCAGCCCACGTCCCAGGGAACAGTAATGACAAATATTGGAAAGATTGTGGCCACTCGGAGTGGGTTTAGCGAGAAATATGAGCCATAATTTGTGCATCATAAATCTATGAACAATGCTTGCAGCGATATGGAAACTTGCATCAGTTTCCGAAGAGTTTATCACGTAGAATCATTTGCCAAGCCCCAAAGCAAAAGGAGGAGTGTATTGCGTAGTGAAGCAGATTTTTAAGGACATTGGTTTTCAACAATCCATGATCAGGAGGAGTGCTTAAAATATTGACGTTTGAAGCTGAAAAACAAACTTACAATTATGAAGAACAAAAAATCTCTATTCAAATTCCAAGTGAACGATGTTCTACATAATATGAACATGTTCTACATAATTATATGATGTATAAATACGCTTCTATTCTGACATACTTCCTCATAATAATAATATCACCTCTCCATTTCTTCCAAGTACGCCGTAAGGAAATAAGTTTGGATACGCTTTACGCGACAGGCTAGCAACCTGTCACTACTATACCTCTTCCATCTACATACATACATATTCTCACGCCTGTGTTCCCATGAGGGGTAGGCAGAGCACATGAATTAAAAAAAAAAAAAAAAAAACCATCTGTTATGTCTAAAATTATGCCGAAAGTGGCTACGAATGGAAATAACTAGTCATGATTTTATTTAATAGCTCAATGGATTGTATGTATGTATGTCAAAACATAGCAAAAGCCGTCCAGACTAACATTTGATACGATTAAATCTCCCAGCGAATCCACGTTAATGGATATCGTAAACTTAATCATAATGTAAGAATATATGGTCGGTCAGTCAAGAATGTTGCGATGTATGTGGATGAGGCGGGGTCGCCGAGGTCAGCCGATTTGAGCTGAGATTCCTCGGCTTGGAGTGCTTGAGATTGTTACGGCGCTTCGGTTCCGTATTAAAAATTAAAACTACTAAACTAAACGTTGTGAATATAAACATCCCGGCTTCTTGAATGGGTTGGGCAGAGCACACGAAATGTAACGTAGACAAAATCATGATTATGATTAGACATCGGATTATATGCATTTTCATATTTGCATATGCAAAAGTATATTTTGGCACTTTTTCACTGATATTGCATATTTTGATACTTTTTCATTGATAGTGCATATTTTCGTGTTTGGCGTGTTGTTTTACGTAGAGTAACGCCCTTCCAAGGTCGCTATCGCAAAAGGTTCGTGGTAAATTAGATGCATTTTGTGTAAAATCTCTAGTTTGAAGGCCATCAAGAAAATTTACGCATTTATCAGCGGCACCGGACAAACCTTGCCTGAAGAGGTTTCCATAGAGATGGCGCCGAATTTTAAGTTCTGTCCGGTAACGTCAGTTGATGTTGAAACGTCACAAGTTTGCTGCAGAAAACTTAGAAAAATATTATTGTTGTTTACTGCCACATAAACGAAAATTCTAATTTAAATGTTTTTCGACTGTGCAATTTGCATATATTAGTACATATTTCGCCCTGATTGTGCATATGTTAGTGCATATTTCGCCCTTTTTTAGTGCATATTTGCATGCATATTTTGGCATTTTGATAGTGCATATAATCCGATGTCTAATTATGACCATTCCTCGGAAGAAACTATTTTCCGTTTTATTAGGTGTAAAAGTAGATTAAGGAGGTTTTAGTGGCAGGTTGCTAGCCTGTCGCTTACAAAATACTTTAACCTGTCCCTCATCCGTACGAAATCCAGAGAGGAAAAGTAGAAATGTTATTCTAAACCCATTTGGGAATACGGGCATGATTTTTACGTACCTACATTTGTATATAAAAGAACTTCCACAGTCCACAGGCCTCAAAGATACTTACAATTTTACTGCAAAGACACTAAAATTTTATGCCTATTCTGTATAAAACTATCTTTGAGCGTTATCAATTAAAAACAGAAGACGTTCGGTATGCGAAAATTCACCATGAGCTCAAGAAATGCATGGCTCGCGACATACCATACGCCGTGTACTGTACCTGTACCACTACTATAAGTTACCACCGTAAACAGCATTGACTTTTAAGTCGATAGCGAATAAACGCGTCTCGAATAGTTTTCGATTCAAGTTGTCGACGGCGTTTGTTTTGTTTGTGAATCGTGGCATCAATGTTCTGCTATAATGGAACGTAACGGCTGTAAATCGATAGATTGGAGTCATATTACCGGTATTTACTTCCACAAATGACAGCTGAAAGCGCCGTGAAATTCTCTTTAGGTATTGCGTAATTCGCTAACGTAGCAAACTAAACTCGTCGACGAGCTCGACTTCGTAAAGTCAAATTTTCATTACAATATGACAATGATTTATTCCGTCAGATAGTAGGTAGATTACCAAAAAATATTGTACACGATTATAATAAAAAAAACAAATTACTAATATTAATTAAAACTACTTACAAATAAGCTATCTAATATAAAAATGAAAAATATCCCCGAGATCGCTGCCTCGGGGAAAGGTGCCCAAAAGGCTGGCTGCGTTCCCTCTCTGAGTGGCGATGCCAATTCGTTGCCCCAGGAACGCGCCAGCCCTCTGGTCTCCTGTAATTTTTATTAATTCCTTTTTTAATACATTAAAAAAATTATGGGCATATGACAATTGACAGCTAATATTGACACCTCGACGTCGACCTCGTCGACGAGAGTTAGTTACGTCAGATGATAGCACCGCAGATCGCTTATACTATTCGGCATTCAACTTTGCACGATTTTAGTGAGACCGAGGGTACTTTAGTTCGCTAAGTGCTTTTTTGCAGTTGCGCTAGCGAGTACGGTCACATGGTAGTGGTTCTGGATGCGATGGACGTATGTTTGTACGTAGCGTATCATTCCACCAAGCCATCGCCATATACGTATCGGTGCATGCGGATACTAGGATTGACCTGCCTCTTGGGTTTTGCTACAGCACCGCGGGCTTAAACAACATTATTATTACAAGCCTGGGTGGGTCCCACTGCTGGGCAAAGGCTTCCATGCTTTCCATTCGTATCTATTCTTTGAAACCACCAATTACTCAGGAACACGTCCAGGTCTTCCCGCCATCTCCGTCTGGGCCTGCCTCGCTGCCATCCGTCTTGTGGCTCCCAGTCTGTGGCCTTTCTGGCCCACTGCATGGATGCATGCGGCTGACGTGGCCTGCCCAGGCCCATTTCAGCTTGGCTGGCGGCTTTTGCTCCGACATGAGCAATAACATACCCAGGCCTTTTTTGTCATCGGTTCTGGAATATTTACCAAAAATCAAAGTTAGTCGGAGCAACTTTTCAGGAGTTCACCTGCGGAGAAAGCTCAAAGGCCAGAATTCTTTTGTCATTAGTCTTTTGGGAAGATTATTAACTTGCCAGATATGGTTATAGACAAAACAAACAAACATCGGGACAAATGAAAACCAATGAAAAGGTATAACCTAACCAAATTCAAAACTACACGCAATGCCTACCGGACAGAGATGCCTATCAAAATAGAGTCGCTATCCAAAAGATACATATCGTCGCGCAAATACGTAGGTATTGTTAATGTGAATAATTAAGTTAACAATGTGGTGGAGTGTGCAATTATGCACAACGGTTGCCGGTAGCCCGTCGTGTAAGTGGTGATTATTTTAATTTCTCCGTGGACTTACGACCAAGACGAATAACAGGTAAATGCTACTGCTATACGACTAAAAGTGAGTGATTACGCCCCTCAGTGATTACAATATAAGGGCCAGTCCACTTTTTTGGAGTTGTTATACTGTAATAGACAGTGATAAAGTTAGTTAGAAAATGGTTATAAATTAAATCAAGTTATGAAAGACTTGGGATTTTTTTGGAAAACGGCTTTCTACATTTTCGTTTTTTAACTTCAATATAAGATGGTCTCAGATTTATGTTAAAATCATAGCAGCTAGTGTGGGACCACTGTCAAAAACGTCTGATCTGATTTTCTAAAACTTAACTAAAAGTCATCGATTAAAACTCAAATTACACCCGTTTAAGACCTATAATGCCACAGACAGACACAACTTATAAACTATGACACCCCTCTTTTGCGACGTGACGAAAGAGTCTAAATCTGAAGCATGTTTATTGGGGTTCAAACGTTCTGCAACATTTTTCTATGAAATATTACGAACGCGATTAAAACAAATGACTTAAAAAAAACTCGAGAATTTAAATCACTACGCTTGATCCGAAGATTTATGCGAAGAGCTACGTCATATTAAAATTCCTCAGATAAACCTGCGCGTGACCTTTAATCGTTGCATCGAAAGGCGTTAAAGGTATAATTAGTCATTTAACTATTACAGTAAGTTATCTTAATCTAAGGAATGCCTGTAACAAGTTTTTATGGTGAACGGTTACTTCGTCACGAGCACACGCATATTTGTCTTATGAGTGTACTTTTAATGGCAATGACACTGTAATGTAGATGCTTCTGTTATTGTTACCTGAAGGTTTAGCAGTTTAGTAGAGTCGTGGGCGATATAGAGTGCCTGTCATTTTCTGACTTCTCTAGTTAGACAGAGACGGGAATATTATATAGCTAAACGGTTGTAAAAATGCATTTTCAAATGTGATCGAAAAGCCTATTAAAAGTGACAAAGGCATATACTTATAGTTTTCAAAGAGGCGTCAACTTTCTTCTCTAGTCGGCAAGATTTTTATGACAATTCTTTTGATTGTAATGCGTATTTGGGAACGTGATACCACACCCTGGCGTAATTGGTCGCTGTTGTACTTTTTAGACTTTTTCTGAAGCGTTTGCTAAGAGTCCCTCAGTTCTTAATATCTATTAATATTATCTTAAACTCGACCTTGTGTATACTTCTAAATCTTCTGTTTCCTGTCGTAATATTGTAGAAATTGGTACTTATAAATCGAGTACAAACTTCCTGACTTCATTTTCCACTTTCACATTGCAACACCTTTACTTAGACGATGCCTGTTCCCAAGCCCACAATAGGTAGAAATGCATTAAAAAACCCGAGTTATTTCAGAACGTATCCGTAATTTTATTATGAACCATGAACGCGGGTCACAGCAATGCACGCGTCTCTAAATAAAACTCTTGGAATGTACATCATCCGGAATTCTTTGTGCATTAGGGTCGTAAAGATGAATTCCCAAGAGAGTTTAATAGTACGTTATTTAATTCAATGCGTTCTCGAGAATTCTAACTTGGCAAGGTTTTTAGGTAATGGTGGGAGTAAGTTCGTGCACTGATTTTTCCATGGTAAAGCGATGCGCGAAAACCCCGACTAATTAAAGCCTTGTCACTTGTACTTGGTATCGATCCAAAATGGCAAGTCGAATAGGTACCTAATACTACCTAGTACCTAATTGGATTTTGAATTTGAGTATTGAATTTTGAGAGTTTGTCTTATGTAGAAGAGTTGGCGACTTCATGTCATACAAACATAGATACAATCACGCTTATGTTCCCAAACGGGGTAGGCAGACCACAAGAAACGCAACAGACTAGACCATGATTATGATTATTTCACGCTTTGCAGACACTTCTAACATAATTTTAGTTTTGAAAACAGAAGAACAGAACTACCTCTTTGGTAGTATAATAGTGACAGGTTTCTAGCCTAAAGCCTGTCGCCTAAAGCATACCTAAACCTATTTCCTTAGTCGCCTCTTACGACACCCACGGAAGAAATGGAGAAGTGTTTTTCTATCCCGACACCACACATGCCTAATGGCGATTGTGACTAAAGTAACTTTCGAGTCAAACACATTAAAACACCCTCTCATCAGATTAAAACGCACAAGCTTAGCTGGCACAAAAGAAAACAAAGGCCGCTAGAAAAATAAATCGCTTTCTCCAACAAAAGCAGTGTCCTTCAGGGCGGTTGGCAACAGTGAAGGCTGCGCGCGCGGCCTCGGCGCGTGCGCACCGCCGCCGTCTTATGTTACACGGAGTCGTAAAATCGCGATGGGGTCGCCATGATTGTCGACTATGGGGGGACAGGTCTTCCCATGGGTTAAAGGTATAGGAAAGTTACCCAGTCCATGTGGTGTTTGATTTAGACTCACGTCTTTCCACCTCATTTGTGGATGTCGGAGGTTACTGAGGATGTCGGTTTAGTTTTAAAGTATGCATTGGGCGACAGGCTAGCAACCTGTCACTGTCTAAATTTCACACCTAAAATTTTACTAAAAATGAATTTGAATACTGAAATGAAAAGGTCGCTACGAATAGTGGAATAGCCATGGTTTTGTCAATGTAACGTTTCGTGTGCTTAGCCTATCTCATCTAGGCACACAGGTGTGATGTTATCGGATGTAGGTACGTACAGCAAAAAATACAACGTTCATAAAAGATAGCGGAAGTGTTTATTAAAACAATAACTAGGTATTACTAGAGACTCTTTTAATTCGCTTAAAGCTATCCCGAGAGTAATGCTATCTTAATTTATGCACTTAAATGCTAAACTTGTCCGAAGAAAGTCCTTAATCACCCCCACCCTAACACTGCGCTGTAACCAGAGAATGTTTTCAATCGTCGCGTGCGCACTCTCGCGAACGACTTCTACTTCGGACCTTGCCATCGCAATTATGCATTTTCATACGTTTTTAACATACGTAGCCTATGTTCCATAGCCCTTTGGTTGGCAATTAAACGCGATTCGGCCCTTGCGATGGCGATATCGATATAAATAATAGGTTTGTGTGTTTGTTGCTTTAACTCAAGAATAAAGCGTGTTACACACTAAGCAGAATACGGTAAGATATTATTGCTAAATTTTGTTTGATACTCGAGCACTCGACCTGTATAACCAAGAGTGCAGTCGTTGGTAATCGAACGTCATTTGTTTTAAGCCTCCTGTTTGATCGTTGCAAAAATTTCGACTGCAAAATACTCCTTGTCAGAACTGTAGGAGTGGAAGCCGTTAAAAAAACAAAAGCCTTGCCATGACTCCCGTAGACTAGACTTTTAGGTGGCTGATGCTTTAAGCAATTTAATTTTAAACTAGTTATCTTCGACCGATTGAGCTGAAATTTTGTATCCTTGTGTTATTCGGACGACTGTAATAAAATCCTAGTGGCACAGCCAAAGCCTTCTCCGAAGGAGCGAACTCTTCAACAGTAGGACAGATAGTGACAGTCAAGTAAAATATATCATTGTTTTCAAAATGATTTTCTAGGGTGGTTTTACAAAGTGATCTTTTTTAAAATTCATGCATTTTCTAGCTACACTTTCTACCAATGAAACAAAGCTCCCGTCTTCAAAATCGCCTTCTCAACACTAACTCACAGCCATTCATTTTCCATTACCTTCCTACTTCGAAATGTACGCCCGAGGGCAAAATAACCACCGTAGTTGACGTCGCATTTCACGGAATCCTACAAACGCGGGATAATCAAAGCGATTGATTATTGGATTCCATCTCGCCTGTCGTATCGATTACGGGTGAGTGACGTGTGCTGGTTTGAATTTAATGTGGAAATAAGTGTAGATGCGTGACTTAGAAGTGTAGACACTAGCGTACCCGCCGACCGGCCTTTAGGCCTAAATTTAATGATGTTTTAAGGCAATAAAACGGATACTCTTCTGAGTATCGCTAAAACATCTTAGCCACGACGAAATGCGTATTGTGTATATCTTAATGTTTTTATTATTCTGTCGTAATGATTTCGTTTCGTTTTAATTGTTCACTGGGAACACTTGGTGGCTAGTCTGAATAAAATATCTAACGCCATTTTTTTGTAAAAGTGAGGATTTTGCAAAACACGCTATAGGTAATCTGGACATTAGTAAGGCCAAAGTAAACAAACAGCTTGGTAAACGTGTAAAATACATTTTTTTATAAAAAATCTACGCTTCCAGATTATCAACGATCTTCGATCGGTAATTTTCATGCAAGACATTTTTTGAGAGCAATAGTCTAGTGGCTCTAAGTAAGAGAAACGTAAAAACGCCCTTCTGAATGCAAACCACTGAAGTACAGTGCAATCCTGTTTCCTTTAAAGCCACTGTTCGTGTCTATTTCTTAACGCTCTCTTGCCCTGTAATTTTTGCCCCAAGGGCGAAGTCAGGTTGTCTTTAAACTATAACTACCAGAGTGATTTACAACCTGTTTAACTGATGCATAAATTGCTATTCCTAAGTAAATTGTATTGGCAATTTGCTAAAGGATTTTTCAAGAGAAATATACGTGAAATAGGATGACAGTGCGAATATTTTTATCTTTAGGTTTGTTTGCGATTTTTCATAGTTAACGTAATAATACGGTTGAAGTGTCGTTAATATGCTCGTCTTTTTGATGTCGGTGAGATTCTAAACGTCATGCTAAGTGCTATACCCTACATTATGCTTATGCCTCTTTTTAGATTTAGAATAACATCTCTCCATTTCTTGACTTATTGCAATAATTTGTGAACCAAGTTATTTTTTCTTTAACAAAATTTTCAATTAAAAATAAAATTATGCCACGTGATACTGTGAAACCTTCAATAATTTTATATCTTCCGTAAATACTTGTCTGACCGACTGTCTAACTAAATGATACCGAGTTACAAACTCTTGCGTCTGGTTTAGTCGTAACGTAAAAAAAATCATAATAGAGATACTATAGACAGGAATGCAACTCATTATTAAAGATTGACGCGTTAGAATCCCTTTCAAGTCTTTTAATATATCATTGGAAGTGCCACACAAAGGCCGGATCGAAATCCACTCAAGACTTTTTTTTTTAACCAACAGCATGGCACGCGAATTCTAGGAACCCACGTTTCCCAGCAGCGGAGTCCACTTTTTTTACCATCTCACGGGGGAGTACATTTTTTCATCGAATTCCATAGATGTTTATGTTTGAAGGTCGCAGGTAGGCTTTGCAACCCTGCTATGCGTAGGCGACGCGTAACAGTTCACAGAACGACGCATCGTGAAGGGAGTGACGTCGACTTGCGTCGTTTTGGGTTTGATCTTGGGTTCTGGAAAAAATGGTCTGCATTTGCATTGCTGTTTAAATTTAGAATCTGTTTGAAGAGACAGTGTGTTAGGAGTTTATGAAATCACGTTTGTGTGGACACGCGAGAAACTTGTCGGGTTTTTAATGATGCATAATGAAAATGTCGATTTTATTAGTTACTTTAATTAAAGTCGTGATACATTCGTGACGCGTTTTATATCAATTTAATTCACATTGTTATATTTACATGATTTTATAACATCAGTAATCACTTCCGCATATATAAAACATGTGTTTATATAGCACAGATGACGCTCCAAAACGTTTAAAACAATTATATGATTGGCGCCATTTACTTGCTTATTTCTAAGCTCAATTATACAGTAATTGCAACTTAGCGAAAGCAATCGTCGTGCCGTAGTGATATGTTGATTGCAAGAAAATATTTATCACATAGTTTAATTAGTAATTACCTTTTCTATTACTGACCCATCATAGAACCTTTTTGTAGTAAACGTCGTAACGATTTTCTTTGTAACGATGTCACTATGACGTTTTTTGTGGAAAGGTTCCTTGGTATTTGGTTGGAACGTTTAAATATCAGTTTACCTACTCATAAAAATAGTTTTTTTATGTTGTTTTTCTAAAAGGGCCGCATTAAGAGGTATTAAACTTGTTATGAAGGGATTACAAGCTGATATCATAATCGTTAAAAAAACAAGGAAATAAAACTAGTTCACTGTTTTTGCTATTGTCTTGTCATAATTTGTTATTGCTATTGTTAAGTCTTGCTTTAATACTGACGACTGTAGGAATATTCCTATTTTGTATTGTGAAAAGTACAGCTGTGGATCCTTGTGAATACTAGGCTTATACTGGGTTAAAAATATATCATTTTAATTAGTCCGTTGCTTAGATAATGTAAAAATATGAGACACATGTTTTTTTGGTTTATCAAATAATTAAACATCGACAAAGGTAAATCAAACTTCAGCTTGTGACGTCACGTCGCTGTAAAAAATGTACCATGTAGTGACGTGAAAAACTTCAGAGCGCCGTATTCTCGTCATTTCTAGTTTCTCGAATAAAACAAAAGACACGTGTACAATATTTTTTGGTAATCTATGAGACGGACTAAATAGTTTTTTTAAATCGACTACACAATTACGAAGAAGGCGGTAATATCGTCATTTCTGTTCCTTTGTAAGTCTACGGCGCATTCCACGGCCGTAACACCGGGAGCGTTCGGCCCAATAATAAGAATACGAGAGTAAAAAACGAATACATCAAACCCGGCGATTCGTGCACAGCCACGGTCTTCTGTCATATATTTTTTTACGACCTTTTTACTCTTTTTTGTTTTCGACTTACGACGGTTTCCCTTCAGGATATAATCGTGTGTGCTAGACACGGAATTTTGGTAATGATTTCGTGAAGCGTGCTTGAGGCGTAGTAATTTGGAATGATATTTGGAAGACTAGACTAAAGTTGTAGTTGGTAGCTATAATAAATAAAACGGGTTGCCGTGGTATCGTAAGAGACGACTAAGGAAATACTTAGTTTGAGGTATATTTTAGGCGACAGGCTAGCAACCTGTCACTATTGTACCTTTTAACTTATAATCTAAAAACTAAGCTAGAAGCAGCTATGAATAGTGCAATAATTATTATTTTATCTACTGTATTAAAGGGCCTTAGAACGCAAATGTTTGTGTAGAAACTAAATCAGTGCTTACGACTCATAATATGAGGGCAAAGATCTTTGGTTGAATGTCAATAGGTCGCATTTCACTCAAGTAAAGAATGTATTCATATATGTGTGGAGACTTGTTTTATTCACATTGTTATGATCTTACATGATGAAGATTCGGCGCATTCTCCGCTCGAGGCTAGCTTGATGGATGGTGCCCTTGATATGTGTAAGGGTGAATTGATATACACCTTTTGTTGTACGAGAAATCTTTATGAATACGTTTTAAAAACGCTTTCATTCCTTGCTGTCATATTTTTGTTCCGTACGCGTTGAAAGATTGTTTTGTAGCGGTCTGGTTGGCAAAGTGCTATAATTTTCCATGAACCGCCTAAAATTTTGAAGTACATACTTACCTAAAAGTTTTTTGTAGGTACCAAAGTCTGCTTAACATACCAGATGTTAGTAACTTAACGGCTTTTTCATTCAAAGTTTCGTACGTGAAATCTACTCGTGATTCCTTTGCGGAATGTAGTTGTAATTTTCGCTTCCTATCAGTAACGCCGCGTAGCCTATTGGTGTCCAGCGTTGGTTAAAACTGATCGTGCGCCGGTTGTGTTTCGGTTCGAATCCTGGCATGGTTCCACAGATGGTGCGCTCTTGTAGTCACACATCTTCTAAGAACATGCAATATAAATAACTGTGTTCCCTTAAAAAGTTGTTTCTTCTATAGGAGCGACTTCAGAGGAATACTTGTGATATTTTTGTATTTTTTTTCATAAGATTTTAGGTGAAAGGCTTTGGGTGGAAAATATTTTTTTTGTTTCAATTCAATGTTTTCTGTTTTGATTAATCTTTTTGTTTTTATTTTGAGCATAATTATGCTAAAAAAATAATGATTAGGTATTTTTACTAGTTTGAATAGCAATTTGTAGGTTTTTTTTTTTAATTTTTGACTGTCAAATTTAATTAAAGACGTGCAAGTAATATTTTTCAATTACTGGCGTTAGTCTGAAGTTCAGAATCGGAGTATTTTATTTTCATTAAGTATGTAAATTCTGACCAGTCTGACGAAGGCACGGACGCTTTTTTTTCTCTCCGCCCGACCTCCAAAATAAAACCATAAACCTGAATTTCACTCACTTTTTAATTTGCCATTCCCCTTATAATTTGTTTGGTATTTTCGCGCGGGCGGCGTGCCGTCGCATTATGTTGTAATGGTAATCATTTTTGTAATATGGTAATGCCCGGGCAGGGCTTTGGGCTGGCTTCTTGCTGGAGATTGCTTGGACGGGCCGGTGGCGTGCTCACGCGACCACAGAGGCGATAGAGGCGGCAGACATTTTTTTTAAGTTTTTTTTTTTGTAGAATGCTAAGGAAAATGAAAGACAAAGGTGTCACGGCAAATATGTCTCTAAAATGGGTACCTAGTTTTGTTTAACGATAATTTATCGTATTTTTTTTTGTACGAACTTCAACTAAGGTTCATTAAGGTAAATTTATTGACTACCCTGCCTGCTTTCACTTGTTTTGGTATTTTAATTTGTATTTGCGCACTAACGAATAAAATTAATATTGTTATCTTTTTTTCTTTCACAAGACTTAGATCATTGAACTTCTTGAACAGACATCTACATTATTTCTTTGTTTCATTTAATCCTCAATGTTAAATTTCCTTCCATAGGGCACGGAACGAGAAATATCATCCACCGTATTAATTCTGCAAGCCAAAACATTACAAGGCAACTTTATTATTTATAAATTTCAACGATAATATATCAACGCGGTAACCCCTATACTTTACGATGTGATCTCCACAACCGTTACTCAAAGCACTTAATATTATAAATAAAGGCGTACAACAATAAGATACTTTTCCGATTGTCCGGTCTATGGGCATTGCCCAAGGGTCGGAGTCCCGAGGCATCCGAGGAATTTTAATCGCACCCAAACCACTCGGTCGAGCATTAAAAAAAAAAGTCGGACTGACACGGGCAGGTTGCGTTTTGGATGTAGACGGACATTATCTAGCTCCGACCTTCGATGCTTTTGTTTCGAATGATCGACCATTGTCTTGAGATTTAACGGATCGTTCAGGAATTTAGAATTAACACTATATGACTAGAGGGAAAGGGCGCGGATGATGTCGCAGAGGTGATTAACGTACCTATGTTAAGGTATGCTTTAGGCCAGTTTAGGCGATGGGTTGGCAACCTGCCACTGTAACACCTCTTTTATTGAACTTTAACCTTTGGAAAAACAAGCATTATTTTTATGTATGCGTGTATGTAAAGGAAAGAGCGGGATTCTTGTATCAGACAGCCAAAAAGCTGGTTCATAGATGAATAGTCTACCATAAACAGTTGAATACCAAGTTGTTGATGACGGGTGTACCGAATATTTAAAGGCTACAGGCACGAACGTTACCGACGCTTTGACGTCAAAAGCACTAAAAACTGAAGTGCTGTGAACTTGGGATTACGTATAAGTACAGACGTCAAGAGTTTAAAGCGTACTCGTTTGGCTTTATGATTCGAAGGCAAAAAATGTACGTTAGTTTTCGGATGCTGTATAAACCAGGCATTAGGCTCCGATGAGAGTTTCAATCGGCTTTACGAACGAAGGAGATAGTTATAGAATCGGAATGTCGAGTGCGAGCGGGACGGGGCGAAGGTAGTGCGAGACAAAAACCGGTCCAGGGGAGGCAGATGCTCCGTAAAAACCCCCAGGGCAAAGTTACCAACGAGAAAATAATTATTAAAAACATTTCCAGTGAATCTCTGATTTTGCTTTTTACGGGAGTAGTGCTATCCCGCCTCGCATTTATTGGTTTCCGTTGTCCTTTTTGAGATGTAAATGGTTTTAAGTTGCTTCCAGCAGCCGCTGTTCAATGGAGGGGTTGGCTAGTGTTAAATTGAGGAAGGCATTTTTTTTGTACAATTTTGATCGTTCAGTCTTGTAACATGTAAGGTTGTTTATAGGCTACCAAGTTTGTAGCTATACTTACACGTACTCAGTTTTAATTGTACTATTTTCATCGTTCAAAGATTATCGTAAAATCGACTTGGTACGGTCAAGGTTGATTTCTGACCAACCGGAGGATGCTGTCGAAATAAACTTAATAAATAGAGATTTTGTTTGAAAGCATTGCAATGTCACTGAAGTTCACTGTAAATAGATTCTATGGTGGGTCGACAATCAATTGATTTGAGTGTTCTATACACCAACAATACCAAATGTTTTTATAATAGGCTTAAACCATCTTCAGCGACAATTTGTGCGCCTAGTTCTCATAATCATTTGCCTTGTTACCCCGATTTTGTGGTATGGCAAAAACATCGGTACTTTACACAGCATACCGACGGAGGAATGTAGGCAGCAAGCCAAATTACCTGCCTGTTACACGTCAAATGCAGGTACTTCGTAGGATTGCCCGTTAAGATGGGTATTTCGGTATGTGAAAGTTATTCCCGTGTTTATGGGAGTCGGACTGAAAAATTACACGTCGAAGCGTTTGATGGAAATATGCTTTTTTATTATAAACTGGTTGAGGTTTGTGGCTTCGGTGATGAGGCAGATCCTCGGGATATCATCCATGGGATATTTGTAAAAGCGTCTTCTGCAGAATTTCGAATCTAGAGGCAGTCATTTGTATAAAGCTTTGTTGGTAGATCTGTGGAGGAGGTCATGGAATTGCCAATTGATTATGTTATACAGGCAAACCGGGCTAATTAAGCTAGATAAAATACTCATAACTTAGCTTTTAATAGGCAAATTGTAGCCTACTATTCTACAAAACTTAGATTACTGTTTTTATCTATAATTTGATTTGGGCATACGTGAAGCAACCAAATTTTTTAATCGTCACGAGCCTTATCACATTTCGCTTTATTGACATCACCCCTGTATTCTAAAATAGCGTAGGCAGAGTGTACGAAACGTTTCCACTTTTAGCACACTATTTATTGCGTTTCAAGTTAGATTTTAGATTGCCACCCTGGCGCCTAAAGTATAACTTATACTACGTCCTTAGCCACCCCTTTCGACATCCACGGAAACTACGAAGTGTCATTCTAAACCCGACTCCACACAGATATAACTATGTCGTTTGTCATATTGTCACGTTGCATCGGCGTGCGGTGTCCATGGAAAAAAACACGGGCCCGTGCATGTGATGCCTAGGAATTTTATGCGGTTTGTTAGGCAGAAAAAATGCCAACCATCTGGCGGTCCGAGCTGAGTTTTCTGTGTATACTTTAGCTTAGCTTTATTCTAGCTTGTGGTAGTGGGTTTAGAATAGCACATCTCCATTTCTGCCGTGGATGTCGGAGGCAACTAAGGAAGGATTAGGTATGCTCTCGGCGGTAGGCTGGCAATCTGTCATTTAAACCATCCACTTATGTTGAAACTGCTGAAAATTATTTTATTATGCTGAAAGTGGCCGCGAAGCGTGAAGTAGTCTTGGTTTTGATTATGTAACACTTCGTGCTCGGCCTACCCCCCTTTTGAGAAAAAATATTACCAAAAAAGCTGTTCAAATTTAATATAGAAAATATGCGGTTGCTCAATACTTTTGGCCAAGGCTGCATATCCCTCTTCAGAAGATGAAGAGAAGGGGATATAAAGTTGACAATAATAGGTTTTGTTGCTCCAAGGACTTATTAGAAGAGGCTCTTATAATAAGTCCTTGGAGCAACAAAACCTATTATTGTCAACTTTATATCCCCTTCATGATTGGGATAGACGGCGAAAGAGCCGGCGAGTAGAGTACCCGCGAGACGAGGTTGCAAATCCGTGTAAGGTATTCCGGAACAAAAATGCACTTATACTTGCGCGAGACTGCTCCCCGCTGTGGTATGGGTTCCTTGGATATCCAGTGACAGATTTAGTTTGATTCGAACTCTGTAAATCGTTTCAAAAGCTATGAGTGAAATTGAGAGGGCGCTTAAGAGGATAGGAGTCGCGCCACTTCTCCATACCAACGTACCTAGTCCCCTGTTTTCTCCGTGAATAATGACATTAGAGCAAAATATTTTTTTTCATTAAATTTGTATCTGTTGTGGCTATGCCCCTACGATTTGCTTTTATCGATTTTCTAAATTTTTTATATTTTTTATATTTTTTTTATTTAGATAATGCTATGATATTGTGCAGTTACTCGTGTCTTAATATCTGTACGTTAAACCAGAACTATCATTAATTACTGCACCGCAATGCAATGTGAGGAATGCTAACTGCAGACTTTTATTTAAAACTAATTGCTTGTTTGCCTATTCTTGGTCTGTGAAGCGTCATAAAAACATGTAATGCCATGCGCAAACATGTGCATTTTATGTCTCAATAAATACAGGAAATACGAGAGGTTTCGGGAATATGTTGCATGCGAAGATGCACAAAGAGTGCTTCATAAAAATGTGAAGCACAAGGAAGTTATGCTAGCATTTCTCAAATGCTTTTACCGCTCGGATAAGTGTGAACCAACCCTCAGACCGTGTAAATTGTACGCGGAAAATGCGAGAAAATTTCCGACAACTTGATGCATGTGAGAGCTCCGCGTTTTTTGCATTGCCGACTTCTGTCGCCGCCGCGGCGTCTTTGCCCGGATTGCCGCCCTTCTTGCTAACAAGCCCCTTTATAAATATGAAGCTCCTGCGCTATGCACACGCCGGCCTGAATTCAATTAAAAGCGCATGCTCATCTCGTGTACTCGTTTTAATAACTACCGGCATTCAAACCATTTACAGTTGTTAGTTTTTATTGCGTATTACTTAGTGAGCAATTGAAACTGGCGAGCGTTTTCAACTCATGAGCTAGCTGGTTTGGCTGGTTCCGATTTTCAATTGCTTTGGTGAACACATAAGATGCCTAATGCTTTCGGATTATGTGGTTCTAGAACCGAAGTTTTTTTGGTCGGCGTAATGCTATGGATGTTATAACATCGAATGGTTCGCGTGTGGAGGACACGGGCGAGGTCATTGGGAGTCCGTTACAGTCCGACAGAGCCCGGCACGTCTTCTCCGAACTTATTACGACAGATGGCCGGCTCGGGAAGGCGGGAGCTGCGCCCGGAGAGATCGACCTCCGAAATGCGCCCGAGATCGCATTCTTTCGGCGGCGCGGGCGCATTCCTTAGCGCGCCATCCGAGCTCCGCGCGCCCGCGTCAGTCGTCGCGCGCCCTTTTGGGGGTTAAGATGTGTCCGTCGCGGCGGGCGCTCAAAATGTGGTCCCAGCCGCCCGTTCCCGAACTTGAGCCCTTCCGCGAACGCGCGGCCACGGTCAGCGCCTGGTGCAAAGGGTGCTTCGGCAACCAAGTGGCTAAGATGGTACGCGAGCCGCCGGAGTACGGCGTCCGCGTGGACCCAACCTCGACCCGGCCGGCCGGCTTACGCGTGCGCGATGAACCCCAATACCAGAACTTGGATGAGCTCCGCAAGCGTCCAGAGTACTCCAACTTGGATGAAATCAGTCGCGAGTTCGGTTACCGCTTGTGCCCCGAAGGACAGAATCTCGAGGACGAGGCGATATATGAAAACATTTTGTCGGTGCGTCAGATTCGGTCCGCGGAAGTGCGTTTAGTGCCTATGTCTGAAGTGCCGTACTACGAGGGCCAGGGGTACGTGGCGACGCAGGTCCTCAGCCGCAACGGGACGTTCCCCCAGTGCCCTCCTCACACTTGGAGCCGGCTGCACCACGCCGTCCGCCAAACTGGATCTCTGAGGGTTTTTACTGTAAATATCCTACTTTTTTTCGACGTAAAATTGACCTGTTATGCACCACTATCTCACCTAACGAAAAATCAGATGAAGCAAACTTTAACGTCTTTTATACTGGTAGCAGTCTTGGTTCGCGTCGATTTTACGATTTTTTCAGAAATTTCCAAACTGCATCCTTTATTTTACTGGTTCACTTTATGAAGTTTAGCAAAAAATATACAAATGTTAATTATCAACCTTTGGTTCTTTTGTACTTGTGTATATGAGATGGTTTGATATTTGAGTAGGTACCATTTGCGAGCATGTACACATCTACTGATAAGTATCTGAAGTTTCGATAGCGTTTCGATATTCGATCAGACGCTACAGGATGTGCCCGTATGAAATGATGTAGTTGCTTTTTTACACGCATTCCAATCAAAAACTCGTTGCTCCGTAGGTATAACTATACCCAGCGCTGTAGTTAGTCTGACCAAGTTTTTTATGCAGTCGACGGCGTCTCTCCTCTCGATTCCGTTCCCCTAAACGCGACTGTGGTGATTCTAATTTCGATCACCGGCCAATTTCAGGGACTGCAAAAAACGCTTGGTCAATAAAGCGCGGACGCAAAAAATGAGCTCAGGAATTTGGTTCTAATGACTCGTTAATTTTGTTGAGGTCTTGATGAATTTCGTATGGACACGTGAAGTTTGACCCGTCGCCGTGACGTTCCATTGATTCGGCCAAAGCTGCGAATTTGTTGTTGTCAGTTTTTTCGCCGAATTTATAATGAGAGCTTTTGACACCGATTAATTCTCCATTTGCTTTTTCGCATGCAAATGAGCGCGTTTGATGGATTTCAACGTGCCCATTCTTTTGCTGTTGGTGCTAAGCTGGTTTTATTCAGTTTTCCTTCCCCAGTTATATTTTATATCTGGTTCGAAGGACCAAATGTATTTTTCAGTAAAAATTGTAAACCGATCTTTAGTAACGCAACGCAACTTACACAGTGCCTTACGCTGCAGTAGTAATCGACGTTTTCATCTCAAATTCCAAGTAGATGAGCTAAATAAGTTAAAAAAATACTTAAACGAATTTGAGGAGCCAGACTGAATATGAAATAAGTCACGAGTAAAAGCAGTTTATTCATTAAAAAAATGTTTTAATTAGAATCACAGACGCTATATCGATAGCGCTACTGATGAGTGTATGAAAAAAGCAAAGGAATATAAACTTTTTGGTGCAAAAGGCACACTTTAACGGTCGGTGTCGAATTGTCGATTGAGTTCTTGATTCTGCCTGATGTGGTATATGAAAACTGTTGCTAAACATTTGTTCTCTTTGTCCATAGGCGAAGAAGGAGATGTACGATGTCAAGAAGCAGAGGCTGTGTTTGGCACAAGACGAATACAAACATCTGAACAACGCCCTGTCCACTCTAGGTGCATCCAGATCAAGTTGTAAGTGCCTTAATTCATACAAACCTAGTTAACCTAGTAAACCTACATACATATATATATATATATATATAAACCTATATATATGTGTTTCCCCAAGTAAAGTAGGCAGAGCATACGGAACGCTGCGTAGACGGAACCATGACCTTAGGGTTCTAGCATATTTTCCAGGGTCTAAGCTAAGAGGTAGGTAATACTGACGGGTTGCTAGCCCATCACCTATGGTATACCTTAACCAACTTCCTCAGTCGTCTGTTACGACATCCACGGAATAATTGGAAAGAAAACTGATTCCTGACCCACCGCAGAAATTTCTTTGTCGAGCAAATCGAGCAATGTATTGTATTGTAGGACTCTTTAATGCACATACAATAGTTACAGAAAAACAATGTAATGTCACTAAGCCGTTCATTGTAAATGGGTTCTTTGGTGGGTCAAGAATCAATTGTTTTGATGATACGTTTGTTGCATAGATCTAAGTTTGACATGAACATAGTCTTTATGAAACTAAACAACAGTCACCCATTAATAATTGTCAGTCTTTTTTTATGTCAAAAATAAATAAATCCAGTCTGTAATACGTTCCACTGCTGAGCACAGATTTCTCAGTACGGGATAGCTTGGGCTGTATTCCCAACACCCGCTCGGATTAGGAACTTGACACACAACATAGAATGACTCGGTCGTTTCCTTCATTGAATAGCTTGAGGCAAATTGAAAGCACAATTTCGCACACACATTCCAAAAAGGTGTGAGCTCACGTAGGAACCGACCCTCTTCATGACAGGCCACAGGCCAAACCGTTTTAAACGCTACCGCTAAAGATAAATTTACAAGGATATGTTTTTCGTAAACGTTGGACTATAAAAGTCTTGCATACTCAGACGGTCCTTACTGGTGCAATTCAACTATCTTAAGATTTCCAACTGAATATTGTATTTATTCGATTCTACTGTCCGAGAAATCACAACATTTAAATTACACGCTTGAAACCTTCGCAGCAAGGCTCAATATTGTGCAGTGGACTAAAGCAAAGATTGTAAATTGTAATCAACACGAATGCTAAATACATTACTTTTGCAAATCGCACTGATGGTATGTGGATAGGGCATGTTCACACTGTGCATAGCAGATAACGTCGATGTCCACTCAGGACAACTTGAACCCTTAAAACAATATACTCTTTTTCTTAGGGCAATCCACTAGAAAATAAGGTATCAAACGGTTACTTGGGGTAGGTACTAAGTAAAAAGGATTTTTATACCGCGATCGATTTTCAAGTGATATTACTAAAGCTTACGAGGGGCCTAAGCATACTACTGGTTAGCGGTTATCCATGATTTAAACGTGGAAAGCGTTTTTCACCTCTTTCTTTCACGATTTTGAGACATTTTTCTTACGTCGTGTCGGAAATAAAAATCAACGTAGGTACGGACAGTACAATGTACCCATACAATGTTTTATTATTAAGGGGTTACTTTTCTCTGCAGCTGACTGTACTATAGCTATGAATATCAATATCACACATTGGCGCCTAGAAGAGTGCACCCACCAAATGCAAGACGAGATTTACTTACGGACGTACCTACTGCTAGTACTTAGTATGCATGCACATTTTTCAATATCGTTCTTAACTTGCCTAGTTAAGGTGCGTATGTGCCAGTAAGAGCTTGTCCAATGAATTTTCTAGACCTTCCTGATGAATACTACTTATCTACATCTATTAAAAAACGTCAATAACTTTAAACCGCCTGGAGCTCTTTATATTTTACTGTTAAAAATATTAAAACCATTCGCTATTAAACTCCAAGTAAGGCTTATCAGGTCATCTAGTGTTCGCTCAGAATATTATACGCTGGCGTCTTAATAATGTGCAACGTTCCTATAATGGTTTCGCATTACCGAGCCCTCGTCTATTGAATGAATTTAGTTTTGTTTTGGTTTCGGCTTATTGGCTAGACGTTACAGAGTCACTGACTTGTGTGAAAAAAATCACGTGGTTCTTTAAAGGTGAAATCGGTGACATTGTACGATGATTAATATTTTTGTCTACATAGATAAACGTGATGTTATACACACACACACATCATCACGCCTGTTTCCCAAATGGGGTAGCCAGAGCGCACTAAACGCTACATAGACAAATTCATGAGTGTCATGACTATTTCTAGCATATTTTAAGATTTTAAATTATAAGGTACAAAAGTGACATGTAGCTAGTCTGTAGCCTGAAATATGTATTTTTGGTTAGACATTCGGATTGAAAAAAAAATACGTAAGCTGGTAAGCAAATGTTAGAGAAAAAAAAAACTTACGATTAGTCTCTCTCATTAGTCTCTTATACACAACTATGAAAACCCAAAGACCCCGGTTATTTGAACAGCATTCGCTAAAAAGTAAACCGCCCTCTTTTTCCAGTGTGCTCCTCAACGACGTCTGTGACGACGACGTCGACGACGTCACGACACGACCCCGACCTGCTGCGGTCCGAGGTGACGCAGGCGCGCGGTCGTGTCGCGCAGTTGAGGAAGGAGTTGCGACAAGCGAGAGCTGAGGTCGCGTGCGCGAGGCGGGGTGTGGATACGCTTGCTGAGTGAGTATTGACCATTATAATAATAGGAAAAGTATAAGTGTGTTTCATTGCAGGAAAAATAAAAAATACTGAAGCATTAGAACTATCAGTGTCGCTAGTAAGACTTTGATTTTTTTTTTCTGTCAAAGCACGGTTTAAGCCCTTCAGGATGATAGATTTGAAAGTGAATTAGGTGTCAGGGTATATAAAATGTTTATGCAAAGTTGCAAGGGTTAAAATAGCTGTTTCTCTCAATTCCAGGGTTGAACAGAAACTAAGCGCCCAGCAAGGATGTTACAACATCAGTGAGGCGCAAGCCATCATGACTGAGTTGAAGAACATCCAGAAGTCCCTAACCTCGGGAGAGAAGGAGCGAGCGGATCTAATGCAATCCCTAGCCAAACTGAAGGATGATCTAACAAGACTACAACTTGGAGACGCATCCCCAGACCTCTCGACTTTAAGCATCCCCCAAGAGAAACTCAGCACAGCTTCTCAAACGGATCTGTGCGCAGACCTGGTACCCATCGGTACCAGGCTAGCAGAAATGGCAAGAGTACGCCTGCAATATGACGAAGCTAGAAAAAGGATACAACAGATACAGCAACAACTAGCAGATTTAGAAGACAAAGTTCAACCTGGCCAAGCGGAATCCGACAAAGATCGGCTTCTACTTTTCCAGGAGAAAGAACAGCTACTGCGCGAACTTAAAAGTATTACGCCGAGGACGAGATCTAAACAGGAGATGTCGGATATACAGATCGAATGCAAGAGGCTGGAGCAGGATTTGAAGAACGCTTTCGAAATGTCCAATAAGTGTATAGCGGATCGATTAAGGTTACATGAAGAGAAGCAACTGTTACTACAGCAGTTGAAAGATGCTTTGACGTCTATGACGACTTTAGAAGGGCAGTTGAAGACTTTATCAGCGTCGACGTTGTCAGTTTCGAGTAGTTCGAGTCTCGGCTCGCTTTCCACAGCCAGCAGCAAAGGATCCTTGAGCTCTGGCATCAGTTTTACGGATATATACGGAGGCTCACAGATTGCGAGCTCGTTCCAAGCTGACAAGCCCATTGATATGGTTGATCTTCATAGAAGAGTTGAAAGGTTGGTTACAACTTTATTCATTCTATTTATTAGTGTTTAATTCAGGTGTTTATTACAATTCTTGTAGCCAATTGAATCATGTAAAAAATACTATTTCTCACTTCTTCATATGTCTTCAGATTACTCCGAGGCACGAGTTACACGGCTGAGAGTGCAACGCCCGGCGCAGGTAGTTCACCATCACAACCTTCATTATCACCTAGAAGCAGTTTGTCTTCCGCCAGTCCCCCACCTCCTCCACCATCGTACACTCAGGTAATTAGAGCCTTGTTAACTTCATGAACTTCAGTCTCTTCTAAAACGTCACCGGATTCTATTACGTCTTTAGCTTCAGTAACTTTTGCATTTTACGCTTCTTCTGTCTTACTAGTCTGTTTTAGTCTCACATTAATCGTAATTAAAATAATGTGTAAGTAATAATGTTACTTCGACTGTTTTCCCACCATCTGTGATTTCTACATTATTCTTGTACATTTTACCATGTTGTTTAATATTCGTAATATTGACAGGTGGAAAAGCAAAGGCGCCAGCAAAGAGAGCTTGAAGAGAAACTGGCAGAGATGAGGATAGGTGTCGCTACTGGACTCAACGAAATGACAGGACTTGCCACAAGTGAGTTTTCTACTTCTATCTACCTTTCTTTTAAAGAATATCATAACGGTCAAGAGTAGACTGAATATACCAGGGAAATCCCAAACGTGTGAGATTAATCTTGGCTTCGGTCTTCGCGTCTTTCTTAAAGTCTCCATGAGCGAGATGACATGATAAAAACATCCTTGGAAGTCTCTCTCCTAGAAGATTATTGTCAATTTTGTGTTATTCTAGTTCCAGTGCAGCTCCAAGGCCCGGGGCGACCGTGTGAACCACTGTCGCCTATATCGGAGACTCCGCCGCCACCGCTCTCGCCTAGGACTTCCTCTTCTAGTGGTGAGTTACCATTGCAGTTTTAGCAACAACCGGATAAAATCCACTGTTGGATATAGACAACGCAACGCAACCTTGACCTTGATTAGATCATCAGTCTGTCTTGTGGAAACCTTGGTGACAGGTCCAAGCTGCTAAATTAACTCCATAACTATTAAAGTTTTCTTTTGCCCATGTGTTATTGATTCAGAATTACTCATGTCCATTTCTTCTTTGAATATCGTAAGAGGCAACTGAAGAAAGTGAAGGCTTGATTTAGGGGACATGTTAGCAACTATTGTGACTCTTTTGTAACATTGGATCTAAAATTGTAATCAACATGCCTACGATACGTCAAAAAGTCATGGTATGACGAGAGATGAATATGGATGAAACGAGAAGATTGTCAGAATAAAAGCAAAAGAAAACATTTCAAACGGTATGGATACTTTAGCTGACGATTTATCTGATGAACTGTTCGATTATAATCGTTGATTGTCTGTTGCAGGTACGAACACTAGATCAGTGTCAGCAGCAGTCAGTGACGAGTCAGTGGCGGGCGATTCGGGCGTCTTCGAGGCGGCGCAAGCAGGCAACGATGCTGGTCAAGGTAATCAAATAGATTGTAATAAAAAAAAAAAAACTTAGGACGATTGACAATCTCGGGTGAAACTGTCCCTAGGAATGAGGCGGTGGCAGGGGCTAAGTATTGCAGATGACAGGATACAAAATAGTATCTAAGGCATAGTTTTACGTAGTAGGTTTATGGTGTGTATGACTTTTATTTCATTTGATACATCGAAGCTGTCTTCTTACATTTTTGTCGATAGTCTCTTATTTATGATTATGATTGAAAAAAAAAACTGAAGATAAAATGGTAGTTGATTCTCTGGATGAGACAGATAATAGCATTAAAAATACTCCAAGGATTGCCTATTTGTCCAATTTGCTTATTTGTTTTGTTTAACGTATTCCACGTTTTCTAGCCTTTTTCGGCTTATTTTTTATGTTTAGTTTAGAGTTAAAGGTATAATAAAGGTAGATTGCTAACCTGTCGCCTAAAGCGTTCTTCACACTGGGACATGAGCCTCATATTGCTTGCAGCGACCGCAAAAGAGCGAAAAACAGCTGTCAGGTCTGATTCAGTGATCAGTGTAAAAGCGACGTTCAGTGTGATCGCTGCTCATTACATCCATTAACTTTTTTTTTAACAGTCTTTTATTTTGTTCTTCCAGTGAACAGTACGCAAATTGAGATCAAATTGCGCTACTGTCCGGAGGACAGCGCGTTGGAGATCAGCATACTGCGAGCGAGGAACCTGAACGCTCTGTTCATAGACGCCGGCACCGAAGTGTAAGTTCCGTCATTTTACTAGATTTTCTTAAGATATTTCTCGCCATATCTCTTGTGAAGTTTCCTCCAATTTTTAGGTTATCTTTACTCGAGAATGTCGGAAAAAAATGTTCTAAAAATTGTATAAAAAAACTGTAACATACCTTGTATCACGTTTTTCTCTCATTGGAATGGGAAGAGGTCGTCATTCTGAATAGAAATGACGTAAATGTTGAAGGAAATGTCACAAAAATGTTGTGGCAAAAATTCTGATACACTTACCCTTTATTTTTAAGATTAAAACAAGCCGAATTTATGATAAATATGATGAACGATGACGATCCTGGCACCTCTTTGGCTTCATCTATATTCAGTAATCTTCTCATACAAGGTCGTCGGTTTCGGGTACTCATGACCTGATTCTAAAACGTCCCCGAATAGGTCACAGAACATCCGTCTAGGTCTTCCCCACCCAACACACCCATCCACACTTCCTTTATAAACCTAGTAATTCTTTGTTCATCCATCCTCTCTAAGACGTGTTACAAAAATACGAGTAAAACAAAAAGGATTCAATTTAAAATATAAAAAAAAAAAACATTAATAAATTCTTCTTATTTGAAAAACCTTTTTGAATGAAAAATTTAAAATCCGTCAAGGAAACAATCTATGATAACTTCACTTCTGTGACAGTTTACTAGGGTTTACAAAATTTATTACCCGGTTTTTTGTAACACGTTGTATATGTCCAAACCAACTAAGCATACTTACATGATTGTATTGTAAAGGTTATAAATTGTATTCCAGTGCTGTACTAGGCGCGTTACTAGTCGGCGGCGGGACTTGTGGCATAACGTTCAGCAGCGCCAGCCTGCCGTGGCGTGGCGCGACTCTAGCGTGGCGACACGTGGCGCGAGCCGCCGTGGCGGGGAGCAGGGCGCTCCGGGCTGCCACGCTACAGGTCAACCTCGTGTGTCGGAAGGAATGCTTGGTAAGTCTTGTGCACATTCGTGGCGTAACGTTCAGCGACACCATTTGCTGCAGTGCGCGTTGGAGAGGTTGCGTTGAATGCTTTTTAGTGGGACATTTTGTGGCACTGGGGTACATTCTACGGCGTCTAATTTGGCAAGATTTTGGAGCACAGGTATTAGCTTTACTTCAACAAAATTTTGACAACTTAGAAGCCGAAGACTGTAGCGCTAGTCTGTCAAGATATGACGGTATTATACTTTGATGATATATGGTATAAGCCCTGAGTTTGTGTATCTATGCTGTAAATCACATAGTAATTTATTGTTGGCTAGTATTTTATTCGCTTGTGGCATTATATTTTGTAGCCTTAGTTTGGCATAGTAATTTAGTATGTGACTGGCCATGTTGCCATACACCACTGCCAGTCAACCTAGGCACTTGTATTTTGTATTGACATGCTTGGATAAGTCTGTTTTGACTTTGAGGCATTTTATTTTCCTCTAACTTCATGATGAGAACTAGCCAAATTTGAGCACTCGGCATACCAGCTTCGAGTGCCATGTGAATACCCCACGGCGAGAGCGATTACCACCTGAAACATTACCACCAAAACCACCAAAAACACCACACCTTTACCACCAGTAACACCAATCTTTGTTTTCAGGGTTGCGCCCAAGTCAGCTTAGCAGATTTCGACCCTGATACGGTGTCACAGAAGTGGTACAACGTGCTAAGCTTTAGGTGTATGAGGAGGGATGAGAGCTCGGACGAATCGACGGTCATATCTTCGCAAACGTCCACACTCACTAGGAATAGAGGTGAGTCGAAGTTTGGTAGAATAGCGGAATAAGTCGTCAATGAATATGCGCGAAAGTTACTCAAAATTCTAAAAACAAACGTCATGCCTGTTTTCCGAAACATGGCTGACAGAACACAAGAAATATTTTCCCCGGGCCAGTTTTTTGCAACTTATTCCAAATAAAATAAAAAACTCGTGCGATGTCGGGTCTAGAATAACATCTCTCCATTTCTTTCGTGGATGTCGAAGAGGCGATTAAGGACCTATGTTTAGGTATGCTTTAGGCGACAAAGTAACCTGTCACTATTATACTACCCCTTCCATCTGTTTTTAAACCAAAAATTAGGCTAGAAATGGTTGCGAAGCGTGAAATAGTCATGACCATGGTTATGTCTAAGTCACGTTGCGCTGTCTACCCCTTTTGGAAACATAGGAGTGATTGTATGTATGTAAAATAAAAAAGATCATATCGTCCATAGATAGATAGATAGATCCATTTATTTCTATTTGAAAATCACATTATACCTAATTAACATGTCAGATACAAGTAATTCACAAACAGATCGTCAAATTGTAAACAATTATTAATAAACAACACCTGATGGTCTCACTTAAATTTTCTAAATCACGTTAACTAAATTTCATCCCTACTTGATTTAGTTACTTTTAGCTAAATCTTCTAAAGACTACAGATGGTATAAATGTTGTTTTTCTCCCGAAGGTCCTGAGAGTATGACTGGGGCCGAATGCAATGTAGACTGTGGTGAAAATTCCGCATCGGAAGATGAGGATTCAAGAGAGCCACTTAATCAGGTATTATATCCTATTTTAACTGAATTTAGTAAGTAATAATTAGGTTCTACCTTTCTTGGTCGCAGCATTATGGTACTTAGTGTTTTTTTCTGTATTTATCACAAACTTGTCTTATGAAAAAAATTAAACGGCTCTTGTAAAGTCGTGTGTTAATCAAAAGCAAAACTGACCTTTGAATTACAAAACGTCTACAGAAATTATCTATAGATTTTGATCCTAACATTTCCAATTTTCAACAGATTGTCGAAGAAGATTCGTTAGAAGATTACATTCCCGAAGATGATTTAGCTCTAGAAGAAGATTACCTTCACCCCACCACCGCAGAGAAGGAAACGAACACGGAATGCAACTTCTGCCCCGAGGGAGCGAGACAGCTACATAGAAGGTACGTTTGATATGGGCTAGAAAGGGACGGGTGGTGGTCTGACGGTTACGCGGTGGTTATGGGCTTTTGTGACTAATTTTAAATTTAGAATAGATTGTTTTTAAATTCAGTTCTTTAGCGATAATCGTTTTAATTTCGAAAAGGCGGTTGCAATTTAAATACGAAATAAATTTCAGTGCTTTTTTTCTACTTGTTTGAAATTTAAACGTAATTTTAGAGGTAAAGGTGTTTTAATTTTTCACACACTTTAAAAGCGATGTTGGTCCTACAAACATCTTATTTCCTAATCCATTTGGTGAATACTAATCTTTGTAGTGGGAAAAGTGGTCCTTTGAGCCGGATGGTGCTACTAACTATATGGTGCAGGGTATACAGTATGATTTGTGCTTTCTCCAGATATATGAAATGCTTTAGAAGAGTGGAGGCTGATGGGATGCCCCAGCATACAGCGTTAGAAAAATAAATAATCCGCCCAACATTGTACATAGTTGTATATAAATAGGTATGTTTACATTGTGTCGCACGGTGTGTTGCTTTCGAGTAAATATAAATGGCCTGAGAAAATTGCTTATTTTATTATTGAATTTTCTTATACTTTTTTTAAACTAGTAAAAAAAATAAACACACAAAACTGACATGACAAAATTAGCTTTGGCTGGTCAAAATCGTAAGGCACGCGTCACGCTTTGACGTTTGACAGCGCACCTGTCAAAGTGACAGAACGAGCAGCTGTACGCAGTAAATAGTATGATTATTATCTGATGTCAGATTATTTGGGACGAGGCCAAGAGTTGCATGAGATCACGGAATATTTATAATACACTATTACCAGATACCAGTAATTATAAAGAATGATCTCCGATATAAGAGGCGGTCCTTCGAAACACGACTTCAAAGAACTAAATGGTGCTTATATTATGTCATTCTATCATACTATTGAACAATAATATCTTTGCTCAACCACGATCTTTACGTATAGCTACCTAGTTTTTTTTTACCTGAAAACTAAAATAGCTTTTGTTGCTATTCAACAATAGTGATAGAGGCACTATCAAAAGTTAAAAATGAAAATTTGCGCATCGCTTTACCTTACCAAGGGTGGTTTGTGAACTTACACTTACTACTTAAAACTTTGCAAAGTTTGATGCCGGGAACTGTAAATTCAATTTTGTATGTTTTTCTTACCTGCGTGGCAACTATAGAATAAGGCTTCCCACACTTTCTGAGAGGAAGCCTATGCCCAACAGTGGAACGTAATCACCTTGGATTATTAGTATTTATACCTCCGAAAAGTGACACTATTCTTTATTTACTATTACACTTGACCCAGTTTTTAGCGCCATCTAGTGATACTCGCGTTTAGAAGGAATGTCCGTTTTTATGGTGATTATCAATGTTTACTGGTCTCTGCTATTACATACCTGCATGGACAGCATGTGGCGTGCCACAATGTGAATGTATCTAGTATTAATACAGAATTTGTATTTTGATTATGCATAATCATAAACCTTGGTAAAAAGTGATGATCGTGTCTGTTTTTGTCTGATTACCTTGAAAAAAAAAGAAAAAAAAACAGTTGAAACTCTTGTAAGTAAAATTCGCGGCTGCTCAACACTTTTGGCCAAGATTGTAATATTACTTTACATTGAAGATATCATTCAATGAAGACTGATTGAATGGAGAATAAAAATTATGATTTTTGTTTTGTTGGACCATCCATTTTAAATATTTTTGCTGATTGTACTTTTTGCCATCTGCACTTGCATTGTCGTTCGTCTTATATTATGTACAAAACTGCAAGTCAATCGGACCAACCGGTGAAGAGTTGTCTCCTTCGGAGACAGTCCTAGCTAGGACTTCAGAATGCTATACCAGATTACAACAGAACGACTATAAACAGAAAACTAAGCTCAGCAGCTGTATTTGATTTGAACCTGTGTTTTTCGAAATCTACACACATCATTGAAGTTTTTTTTTTAAATATTTAATTAATAGTGTTATGTCGTGCCTCAGGAAAAGTCCGCAAGTGAGTGCCAACCCGGAGGAGTCGCTAGCTACCATCAAGAGGTCGCAGACGTTCTCGCCTCAGCCGCAGAGCATCGGAAACAGACAGTACATTTGCAGGTATGTCGTAGGAATTGTTTTATACTATTGCATGCATATATCATTAAGTTACTATTTAAATGAGGCATATCCTACTATTCGACTTAAAAAGCATCTCACTTTACTTATTTCTCTCAATTAATAATGAAACCCAAAAGATTACGCGGAACAACAATTCGTCGATAACGCGATGCGCCACCAACCGCCATTCGAGAATAACGGACGTCAACCGTCATTTTATCGTCCCAACGTATACATATAGGTGGCAAATTATATTCATAAATGTCTGTCTTTCTTTCCTTCCTTCCTTCCTTCTTATTCTTTTGTATTTATTGAGATTTGAGAGATTTTAGATTACAGATATATTATGACATGTCGCCTAAAGTCTACCTTAACCTATTCCCTTAGTCACCTCTTACGACATTCACAGAAGAAATGGTGTGGTGTCATTCTAAACCCATCTCCAATCATAATAAGGCTTGAATCTACAATTTTTTTACAATGATGTGTTCCCACAGGCTCAACCGATCAGAGTCGGACTCTTCGATGGCGCAGCGCTCCCGGCGCATGGCCCCGCCGCCCCCCGCCGGGATACCGTTCGACCGGAGCGTGCGCGAGCGCCGGTCTCTTAGGTAAGCTGTCATTGAATACATGGGATACTTGACTTGTGTAGGTAAAAAAATTTACAAGTTTAGACTATACCTAGTCATATTACCTACATGTATGCCGTATATTCATAAAACCAAATTTTGTCTTGTTTAATATAATATCATAATAAATATATCACAAAATCTCGATGTTGAAATTCCTTTCGTAATTCGTGCCCTGTTTGCAGCTGAGCTATAGTGATCGGCAGTAAACTTGACCAGATTTTAATTGACGGGGGTGCAAATTCGCGCAACGCTTTTACGTGAAAATAATTTTATTGCCGACCACTTGACTATACTCGTACCTTTAGCAAAATTCTCAATGCATTAGTTCCAATTTATTTTTCTTTAAACTGCTACTGTGCATAATTAGGCTTTTTATTATGTAGTTTACGAAATGAGCCAAAAAAAAGGCGTATCCCATAAAAAACCACAAGCGTTTTAATACCTAAACCTATACACCTAGACCCATACAACCACGAACAAGACTATAACTATCCATTTCTCCCACCAGATGGGGCCGCGTGGCAGGCGCCCGCCGCGCCCCGACTCGCACCCGCTCTGCTCGCACGTCGCTCGACCTCGCGCTCGATCTGAGCGCTCAGCATACCAAGTTACAGGATCTGCGCACGGAGATCGCCCATCTCAGCCAGTTGAAGAAAAGGTAAATGTTTTGTTATTTGGGGAAAGATTCCAATAGATCTCTCTAGGCAGATGGCCTGGGGACCGAAGTCCACAGAGAGGAAGTTGGAAGTTGTATTTACGCAACCGATCTTCGGAACTTCGCTAGCGCGATGTAGAACACGTTTGTGGAAGAAGTTCCACTACATGACGATAGGTGGCGCAAAGTAAGCGAGTAAGTCATGAGATAACTGTGATAGAGTTGGCGAGATAATCCACACGTTGTCTGTCTTAATTCCTCTCTCCGGTAGACTAAATCACCGATAAGCTCCAAATTGAGAACGTGAACGGCCATCGAATAACACTAACACTTTTTTTATAGGCGATCGTCTTACTTTGTCTCAGAGAACAGCCAAAGAACTGACATTATACTCTTCAGATTAGACCTCTGATATTTTTCATAGGCTATTATTTCACTTTACCTTGCCTCCTGCCTCCAAAGTATCCCACAAAGAACATCAACATAACTCGCATTATACCTTACAGATTGGAAGAAGCCTGTGCACGAGGCGACCCGGCCATAGCATCCTGGGTGGCAGAAGACGACACCCTCCAAAGGCTGGTGGCCCCCGCTGAACCCAACGATCGTGCTGCCAAGCTCCTCAACAGGACTTGCAGGGAGATCTACCGATTAAGGAAGTCGCGGCAAGGCGGGAGGAAACCAGACCTGGTCACTTTCAAGTGAGTATCAGCAAACAGGCACAACCGTCGAGGTATAAACTAGAGACGTCAGAATTGGACTAACATATTCCATTTTGTTATAGCGGCAATAGTAATATTTTAACAGTCTAGTTAGCTACCGAACTACCTACTAAGACTTCGCCGTCCGTCCCTCTGTCGTCAGGTTGTATCTCACGAACCGTCGTGAAGCGACGGAATGGGTCTCCCTCGAGATCCCTTACATCAATCATTTTCCATAATCAAAAAATAGTTAGAAATCCAAATAGGTTAGATTTGTTTTGTGACTAATACGTAGCGGAAGGACAAAACAGTTCGGGCAAATGATTTTAGGACAAACTAAATTTATGGTATGGCATATGAGTGTTAGGATTAGGATAAATGATCATTATGACATAAAAAGTTAGCGAATGCAAAAGTAAGTTTAGAGATCCAAACATAGATCCGACGGAATAAAAGGAACGATATATTAACCCAGTCGTCATTCCTTTGCAGAGAAAAGATGGCTTTCTTCACACGCACCAAATCCACCGTGCCGGTCCTAGACGGCGAGGCTGAAGACATCCTCTCCGAAGACGAATGGGAAGACGAGCTCGAGGAACGACGGACTCCAGACGGCCGGTCCTCCAAAACCTCCTACGAACTCCGCCGGGACCACAGATGTACCGACATCAGGGAAACGGCCTGCGAGAAACAGCAGGATGAAGTCAGCGAAGCCACTGAATGCCAAGAAGTAGTAGAATGCAAGAACCCCTGCCTCAACACCCGGCTAGAAGCGGACGAGAAAACTGATGAAAAGGAAAAGACTGTAGAGGATAGGTATGAATTTGTTGTTGACAGAGTGTTCGGCGTTCAAGTCTGAATGACCTTAGGATCGCACTAGCTAATTGTACATGATAGTTTTACGGTTCGATGCGATTCGAAAGATTAGTTGACTTTTGAACCAGTGAACGGTTTTTGATGTTCAGGCCTCTAGGAGGCCGTGGTAGGGCACCATTATAAAGAAATAATGCAAATTTATACTGTGATTAACATTGCCTATTGAGATTTCTGGATCGAAGACTGACGAAAGTTAAGTTATTATGTATTATTATTGGAAATCTAATTATATACTTATAACATTTATCCTATCAGGGCTCTAGTGAAAAGTAGAGTGCCATAATGAAGAATCTTGGAGTTACATCTGTATGTATTTTTTTATAGACTACTTTATGTATTGTACAAAATAGTGCCTTGAATTTTGGTGCCTTGGATGAGAATTTGTGCCATAGCACGGCATGCAAGTCGGAGGTACAAAGATGTTGTATGGGGAGTCACAAAATATATGCCAAACATTTTAATGTTATTAGATGTATGCGACGGCTGCGACTATTTCATTTTGTATATAACGCGTAAATGTCATGAAGCGACGGCCCACCGAAATAGTTGTTTTCTGTAAGATTTTTAGGGATTCCTTTTTTTTCCACCGAATGAAAGGCGTGGCGAAAAAATGTGAGACATTTTCATAATGCAGTCCATTTAAATTTTTACACGATCAAAACGCAAATAGATTATGACATTAATACATTAGAAAGGATTTTTTATTTTCAAACGACAGCTTTTTTTTCTTTTGCTGATTTTTTGTACGGAGAATGTCCACACGTTTTCCACGACGCAATGACTTGTCAGGCCAAAAATGCTTGGTAAATACGAGCACATGATTGATACCCATTTCTCTGGCTCATGCCGTTTATTTTATCTCTACTGATGGTAAATAAATCAGTGTAAAGTCCGATTATCATTAAATTTTATTACTTTGACAGATTGTGAGCTCCTTTGAGCAGTGATCGGTATAGGTAGTGCTATTTCGCGAGACTTCGGTGCGTTGAGTTAGTATGGACACGCCTGCAAATCCCGGGATTTCGTTGAAAAGTTGAAATTTCGTTTCAATTAATATCAGATCAGGAAAATATTAACTCCAAATCGCACTACCTATTCAGATCATTGTTTGTGAGGACTTTTGACAAGAAACTACCTACGTTAAATATCCTGAATAGCTCATATGCCAGTTCGATTACAGTTGTTCTTACGAAATATTTATCTATAAAGTTGCAGAAAGGATACGTATGGATTGTTTGATAAGGACCAGTGATATTTATATTTTTTTATATTCTAAATGAAATTATACGAAGATACTGCAACTTTATAGTTGAATAATTAAGGTAGGAATCGGACACCTACCGCGTGGAAACTTAGTAATTTGGCACGTTTCGAACTAATCCGCAGATCATTATCAGAGATCGTCCATGTTAAGAGCCAGAGATTATGTTGAATTTGAAACTCGAAGTAGAGTTGTGTTTCAAAGTGCAATAATGACGTACATTTTTTTAGTATTTTGTTTTAATTCCATGTTTTGTTTAGAGATCTGAATCCGCACTGAGCGTTGTCTAATTAATTTTAATGTTTCGCTTCGGAACTAGACTATTTTAATTTATCTATTAATATACTATTACTTGTACATTTTGTATCATATTAGATGTCCTAGTGTATCTGTACATAGTCTGAGACTAATATTCAAGGATTTGCATATCTGTATTCTGACGGTTTTAATATAATTTTTTAAAATAGCGTACTAGTAATATTATTTGATGTTAAGTATTTTTTTAACAGTAGCCTAGGCGACTCAGTAAACTAATGTTGCATTTTTGTAAAAAATGTATATTTTAGATAAACATTTGCGCAAGTTTACGCATACTTTTGTAATTGTTATATATAGACGCAGGTGAATTTGGTATTGCCAAATTAAAATTATAATAAGTCTTGTTTTAATTCTTCCATTACAGAATGTTTATATTTTGTGAGACAATACTGATGATAATAGGAACTTGATATCGAAAGTGAAAATAAAAATTATAAAGATTTTTTCTGTGTTTGATTTCTTATGAAACGGTCCGATGCTATGTAGCCATAGAGGACAGAACCTATAGAGTACTAATGTCATTGAATTTGTTCGAAGACGATTCCGTCAAAACATGGCGGCTTTCGCTGTGCTCTTATTGACCGGCCCAAGATCGCGCATAACGCAGTGTGGCTTTTTCCTCTATGGTTAGGGGGCGTCCATAAATTACGTGAGGTGTTTTTTTCAATTTTCTGACCCTTCCTTGCCCCCTTGGTGAGATATCGTGAGATTTTATTCAACCCCCTCCCCCACCCCCGAAATCTCACGTGAGATTTTTCAAAATGTGGGTTTGTTACGTCAGCGCGTCGGATTGTTATTTTAAAAAGAAAAAACATATTTATTTGAAAAGAAAAAATAAAGGGAATGACGTAACTTAAAAAAAAACTTAAATTTTTTTTCGTTCGGATACAATCATGAAGTGTCAAAATGTAAAGCGCCATCCACATCCTCACTTCGGTTTTTAAGACCTTAGGCATCTGAATTAAATGGACCAAAATAGTAGTTTTTTTGTTTGTTTCAAACAAGAAAAAAATTGCGTGATATTTGCCGTGAAACCCCTCCCCCCAACGTGAGATTAGGTGAGATTTGTCTCGACCCCCTCCCCCCCTAAAATACCTCACGTAATTTATGGACGCCCCCTTATTGGCTCATTACAGTTTCTGTGACAGTTTGTAAGTTGAAATAAACTGACTGTTTGCGAACAGGGTGGCCATCATTGTTTCTCTAGTTGGTCTGTCCTCTATGTATTTAGCAAACTTGTTAATATCAGCATGAGTACAGCAACTTGGGACAACTTCACAATAAGCGCCACAGAGTCTTATTGGTTAGCTTAGCAAGTAGGCACTGCGTATCAACGTGATATTTCGTGTCAGAAGATTCAAAGTGGCTGGGAATCATAATTCCCTTGGCTGTACTTAAGAGGAAATATGCCGGTCGAAGGAATTGAAAAATAGGTATTTGCTAAATCTATTGCTGTCGCGCCGTGACCTGCCCAGACGACGTCGAGTGCGATAAGAACAACTACAGCTCGGACCGAAAATACCTATGAAATTTATTCAAAAACAACGTTTCGTAGTCCCCTGATTTCTTCTCCAAAACTTAACCGATTAAATATGTTTTTTCATTAAATGTTTAAGAAATGTCATAACTGTGTTTCTATGTTCTTATATTTTGATATAATTGTGTTAAAATTGGTTTCTAGAGGTTTAAACACAACGGAAAAAACATACCAATTTTTCATGTTTTTGAAGGTTAATATCTCCTTTAATAATTCAATAAAGAATAAAAAGAAAACATAGGAGCATGCTAATATATCATTAGATCGTTGATGTAAAAAATCATTGTTCTACGGGTAATATCCAGCGAGGAATCAGGGGACTACGTTTCCATACAAAATGTGACCGCTCCATTTCCTCTTAATGTACCTTCACAGTGTCAACGAAATGCCCATTCATAAGTCTCGGCTCGATGATGTGTGATTTTACAGCAGAGCAAAATTAAATTGAAATTTGAAAGTTAAATCCGAGAAATCTTATCTTATACATATTATCATAATTCATAATAGAAATAGCTCTGCAACGGAAAGACAAACACCACCCCACTATAATGAGAATGACTTATCCTCAATATTCTTTTGCTTTCGTCAGAAATTCGACAGATTGTTTTACATAATATGTACATACATACATCACGTATGTTTTCCCAAATGGGGTAGGCAGAGCACACGAAACGCTACATAGACAAAACCATGACTATTTCACGTGTCGTGGCCACTTCTAGCATACTTTTAGGTTTTAAGGTGGCAGGCATAATAGATAACAGTGACAAGTTGCTAGCCTGTCGCCCAGAATTTAACCTTAACCTATTTTCCGTAGTCGCCTCTTACGACATACTCCACGGAAGAAATGGAAAGGTTTTATTTTAAACCCGACACCTTATCTCTAAAGTAAGTGTGTTAGGTTCGTTAGTTATTTTGTAAGGAGGGAAGCTTCAAAAGAAGGATTTTAGTTGAGGTACGAGGACCGTACGATCGCGTGCTTCTAAACTTATAAAAATTACAATGATTAATAAAACAAACACCTAGGATTCTGTATTGAATTGTATATTCGAGCCAACTCGTTTATAATACAACAATCACGTCTTACAAAATTCACACAGAAACAGACAGGCATTACTTTTTTTAACCACACGGCTAACTGCAGAGTTCTTGCAGGTAGGTAAAATCAAAACTCGGAGTAACCAAAACCCATATCGTTTAATATGGGCAACGAGAGAACCACTAAAAATATTTACGGCCCAGCATTATGACTCCGTGCGCCGGTGCTTAGCCGGCACGCGAACCAACGATTCCACTATCGGCACCCACGATCGGTAGATTGCTGCATTGTGCGTACGACGGATAATGGTGGAAGTACTGATGATAACTTTTTCTTTCGTTAAAAGGCAGTCCTTTTTATTTACTTACTACAATCGATCTGGTCCGAAATAACGTACTACGTCGTCTACGTCACGCTGTTTCTAAATGGGGTAGGTAGAGTCCACAAAACGCTCCTACATGTACAAAATCATAAGTATTTTCACGTTTTATGACCACTTATATGTAGTTTTATTTTTGCTTAATAATCCAGCCTAAATACGTCCATGGCACAGGCATCCTCTCAGTATGAGATAAAAGGGCTTGAGCTATAGTTTTCACACGGGTCCGTTGTGGATTGAGAACTTCAACATTATGGCATTGAATTACTTATGCAGGTTACAAATTCGGATTCGCACATAAATTAAAAAGATATCAGGGTTGCGAGCCTGGTATTCGAACCTACGACCCTCTGCATGAAAGGCAACGGGTTGAACCGCTGGGCTACCACGGCTTTTTTAACGGTTTATGTTTAAACTAGTCGAATTTCATTTATTCTTCAAAATAGACTTGATATTAGCACGCACCAGTGCTGACTGTACGGGGTATACCAGTAGCAACGTCCGGTCTTTCCCGCCAAAATATAATCCAGATTGTGACCCCTCAAAGGAATTCCATTTTTTCTATAGAACCTCGGGTTCACGAAATTAATGGACGCTTTAATTGTGTTAGAAGTTTTCCTTCGGTACAGGCCAATCAGATTTTATAGTCATTAATATCAAATTATGGGGAACGTGTTTTTAATTCTAAATGATTTGAATAGGCGTCCGAGTACTGCCAAAGGCCCATTTGTACAACGAGCATGATTAGTTGGAATAAGTAAGTAAAAAAGTAAACGTTTTATTGATCAAAAGAAGAAAGGGAAAATACAAACAGGGCAGATACAAACAGATGAATGGAACGGTTGAAAGGCTCGAATAAATGCCCAACAGGGATCTCTTACAAGCAAACTTTGATAGGTACACAGAGAGTCTCGCCATCTCCAAATTAATATCTCTGTCCTAACGTAATTTACTAATCAGTATTACGGTACACAGATTAACAGATTGCTAGCCTGACGCCTAGCCATACCTTATATCCTTAGCCGCCTTTGACGACATCTATGAAAGAAAATGGAGAGGTGTTATTCTAATCCGATACCACACAAAATAAAACAACAAAATGCTGTTAGACATTTCATTTGTAAGTCAAAAATAGTAAATTACACATACATACATATTCTCACGCCTGTATTCCCAAGAGGGGTAGGCAGAGCACATGAATTCAAAAATCCAGTGCCACGTTTAGCATTTTCAGGGTAATCAGATGGTTAAACGTGATATTGCAGTGTATAGTAAATTTCGACTTATTATTAGCATAATACCTTCCTGGTAGGACCTTCATCAATCATCTTACGTTCCGTACTCGTAATGTTTGAGATTCAGTAGAAATGTAGGGCAAGTTGGAGGGAGTTTCTAAATAGTGGATGGTCCATTTTAGGAGCGTTTTGGTCTCTTTAACGAAGACTTCTGAGAGTCGACAGGAAATAAGTAGGTATAAATTATAGAAGTTGTGCAGGGTCATTTGTTAAACATCAACAACTTTGACTGTAGACAGTCACTATCATTATCAACAACACTTGCTCTGCGCGTTTTATCATACCGCAATAAAATTACCAAAAACTGCAAATGCAATTTAATTTTAGTATTTGTTGTTATAGCGGCAATAGAAACACATTCATCTATTCTGTGAATATTTCTACTGTCTAGCTGTCGCCGTTCTTGAGATATAGCCTAGTGACCGACGGACGGACGGACAGAGAAGCCTTAGTAATAGTGATCCATTTTTACCCTTTGGGTACGACGCACAGAAATAAGAACAACCAGACACAAAAATAAATGATTATTTAATTTTGTATGAAAGTAAAACGTTTCAAACTATCAAAACCTGTGGAAGAGCTCATGGGCGTAGCCGAGGGGGGGGGGTTCAAACCCCCCCCGAAAAGTTCAGGCTCCCATACAACAATCGTGATTTTCTTTGTGTCCGACTCGCACTTGGCCGGTTTTTTTTCGTCAAACCCCCCGTAACTAAATCCTGGCTACGGCCGTAAAGCTTGTAACTTCGACTTAACCCATTTCTTACGTGTGACTTTATATTGCACTTTGCTGCCCTAAAAATACAATTTCTTTTACATTTCTGTCATTACCAGGCCCGCGCCGGTGCGTGCCCGGAAGCCGCCGCACCCACAGTCCCTCGTTAAGATAATGGTGGCGCTAGAGAGGCTTATTTTTAATAGACTTGTAAAGAATTTACCAGTGTGGAGGGTAGGTCGTAAGAGTGGTTGTGGATAAAAGAGGCTATTGTGGAAATAACAATATCATTCATAGGATATCCAATCACGTAGTCCTAAATTAGGTAATGACCTATATGTTTCGGGCCAATTCAAGACACAATTTAATTGTGACAATTATCTGGAGCTACGCGCCACGGTGGTGGATAGACGCGCACTGCGCGCTGCCGCTCTTTCCGCACGACACGACTGTTTGACACAACTGACAGTAGTTCACAACTAACATTTTCGCCATGACATTCATTATTATTGTCAAACGACAGGTAGCACACAACATTAAGAGGAAATATGCCGGTCGAGGGAATTGAAAAATAGGTATTTGCTAAATCTATTGCTGTCGCGCCGTGACCTGCCCAGACGACGTCGAGTGCGATAAGAACAACTACAGCTCGGACCGAAAATACCTATGAAAATTATTCAAAAACAACGTTTCGTAGTCCCCTGATTTCTTCTCCAAAACTTAACCGATTAAATATGTTTTTTCATTAAACGTTTAAAAAATGTCACAACTGTGTTTCTATGTTCTTATATTTTGATATAATTGTGTTAAAATTGGTTTCTAGAGGTTTGAACACGACGGAAAAAACTTACCAATTTTTCATGTTTTTGAAGTTTAATATCTCCTTGAATAATTCAATAAAGAAAAAAAGGAAAACATAGGAACATGCTAATATATCATTAGATTGTTGATGTAAAAAATCATTGTTCTACGGGTAATACTTATCCAGCGAGGAATCAGGGGACTACGTTTCCATACAAAATATGACCGCTCCATTTCCTCTTAACAACATCAGTCTCTAAAGGACACCGATACCAGACAGGAACACAGGAACGGGCCACCCACTATTCCGATTAAAATTCGGATGCAGACTTATTTCAATGTCCTCACGCACTTTTCTCGGAATGAAAAACCTTTCTCGCGCTAGTAGGTACGGATGTTTTATACATACATACAATCACGCCTATGTTCCCAAATGGGGTAGACAGAGCACACGAAACGTGAAATAGACAAAACCATAATTATGACTGTATAACGCTTCGCTGCCACTTCTAGCATAGTTTTAGATTTGCAAAGATGGAAAGTGACAGGTTGCTAACCTGTAGTGTCCGACCGAAGCTTCGGCTTCGGCTTCGGCTTCGGCCACCTTCGGCCAAAAAAACCACCTTCGGCCAAACCTTCGGCTTTGGCCAAAATTTGGCCGAAGCTTTGGCCGAAGCCGAAGGTTTGCAAATCGTGATTTGAAATTGAACAAACGATGCCAGAGCGAGTTCGCCGGCCCGATCGCATTACTTGCAGTTAATTATATAAATTACTGACAACACAACATAACAACATAGTTACACTTGATTTAGAAACGAAAACTGCGCATAATTTACTGCCGTATTTTTTTACTATTAGCAAATTCTCGTATTTCTTAGGGTTAACATGGGGTCAACACACCTTCGGCTTCGGCTTCGGCTTCGGCCGAAGGTTTTGATGAAAGCCGATTAATCGGCTTCGGCTTCGGCTTCGGCCAAAATTGTACCTTCGGTCGGACACTACTAACCTGTCGCCTAAAGCATAAATAGGTACCTAAACTTATTTCCTTAGTCGCCTCTTACGACGTCCACGGAAGAAATGGACAGGTGTTATTCATCCCGACAACACACGATAAGTTGTAAGTATGTACTTGATGTATGGTGTATGTTTAACTAAAGAATTCTCAACCCAGTATTATTTTTGACAACATTAAAATCGTACAAAAACACACAATCATGTGTAGTTCATTAATAAAACCGATTTAAATAAGTGCCAGGCGGTACAATGGTGTCAGCACACACTTACCTCTATTTGATCGTACTAATAAAGAAATGTAGTACTTTGTCGCTCTAACTCACTTCACTACCCTGGGCTACGTACAAAGAGGACGTTAGTACGACAAGGGGCTATAGTATAATGAGCTTAGTACAATGATGCGGAGTACAAAAGCGCCGCGGTACGCGGTAGGTACAGTCAGATGCAAATATTATCAACACGTTTAAAATGCCGAAATACGTATAGACTTTCGAGACTCGAGGTTAACTGTACTTACAGAGCTTAATGCGAAGATTTATTTTAAGTATAGTAAGTCAAATACATGCGGGAGAAAAAATGGGGTACAAGCATATAGGTAAAGATCAATAATACAAGTTTATTAAGAAAAATATTATCACACTCAGAAGGGAAAACATAAGGGGCAGCGCAGACGACAGACTTTTGTGCGATCGAGTCTGCGGCGCAATAAAAACTCTGAATGGAAACTGTCTGCGCGCCATTCAGAGAATGGTGTTATTCTAAATCCACAGTATTCATATTTCAGCGACAATCTAGCAACCTGTCACTATAATCCTTCTTTCATCTGTTTTTTATACCAAAATTTCTGTTCTAAAACGCTATGAAACGTAAAATAATCATGGTTTTGTCTATGCCACGCTCCGTGTGCTCTGCCTATCCCAGTTGGGAAATATGCTAAATGTAGAGCCGCTATTATTTTATGCTGGGATAAAAAATTACAGATATATATGTAGCGTGGAACTTCAAAAAAAAAACTGGTTTTCTCATAAATCACGTCTGTTATTTAAATAAACTTAATAAAAATCACATAAACATCTTCTAACCTAGTTAAACGTTCGTCCGTCTTTACGTCAACCCTCTTTCTCCCAGCTTTCATTCATTCTTTCCTTTTCGTACACTCAATCGTCCTGTTCAATCACTCTCATTCATACATCCTTGCTTCCGTAAGATATCCATCCTACATATATATAGCGGGTTATGTGTACTTCTTTTTGTAGTATGACCATGTTGATATTTTGGTCGCTGACTGTATGTCGAATCGGTTCCTTCGGAAAATATTAGCAGTACAAATACAGGAGTCACCTTAAGTTATTTTGGTCAAGTAATTGCCTTTAATGATAATGAATTAATTATGTAAAGAGGCAGATTACTCATGGTTTGCTTACGTTCGCGTCCCGGACGAGACAAGCGAATTTAAGAAAATAATCGACAATATCTACAACAATCACATAGTCCCAAATTAGACAATTTAATGCCTGTGTTATGGGTAGTAGACACGGATAAACTTATACAGATGTAGTGAGAAACTATTTTCCTTCGTAAATTTTCGGATAAGATCGTATTTATCGTACTCTCTCAAATAGCTTCGGTACCCATTTCAAAGCCGTAGGGGCAATTATTGCTTAAAAATGTCGGGAATTCATTCCGTATAATATAATATATGGTAAATATCCAGTTTTAAGTAATATTTGTAATTGTTTTAAGTAATAATACGATAAATACGAACTGTTCCGAAAATTTACGAAGGAAAATAGTTTCTCACTACATCTGTACTCGAGAGCAAACATTCGTATTCATCATACAAACATTCGCCCCGACCGGGTTCGAACCCGATACCTTAAACTTCACAGGCAGGTTCTCTAACCGCTGGGCTATCCGGCCTTCAAATGGGATAGGCAGAGCACACGAAACACAGCATAGACAAAACCACATCTATTTCACATTACGTGACCACTTGTGACATTCTTTTAGGTTTTGAGTTTGCTCGTATAACAGTGACAGGTTGCTAGCCTGTCGCCTAAATACCTTAACCTCCCTTTGTCACCTCTTACGACATCCACAGGAGAAACGGAGAGGTGTTATTCTAAACCCGACACCACACGGTATACCCACTTACTTATTACTTACTGACAATTTGGTCCGATCTTCACACCCGACCTTATGCCATTCGAGCACAGACTTATATCGAAATAGATGACTCAAGTGTATGTACTTCGCGTGCCAAAAGTGAGCCAAAAGGGAGAGCAAAGCTCTTCCTTTGACGTGTTTTTATTTAGTTTTGTGCCACTTAGATTAGGTTTAACTGCGTAGACAGGACAACTTAAATAAGGCGGCGTCACATTTGAATCTGTTTCACTCGGACTGTTAATTCCCATCACTAGCGATCTGTGCCGTTACAGTAGGTAGAGAAAAAGTGGCACGCTTGGATTTCATACAGATGCAGGAACTCGCGGTATCTATTTCGATATAAGTCTGTGCATTTGAGTCAGTAATAGATATCAATTAGCCGGTACAGTTTTGTTTTTTAGCCATATGTCCGAAGCCGGCGCCTGTGCAGGCGGCGCAGCAGGTGTCGACGCAGCTGTCATGGCCGCCATACTGTCCTATGGTTACACCTTGGACCAAGTAAATAAGGACTGATTACTTGTCACTAAAGCTGAAGCCAAGACCGAAAGATCAACCAGAGATGTAAAAGTCCCTTTCTAATTGGGTGACAATGAGATTTTTGCAATATGGGACTTTCGATGTCGTAATCTTACATACATCACGCTTAAATTCCCAGATGGGTTGGTTAGAGTATTTTTATGCACATTTAAAAGTTAAATTTGATCATCTACAAGCGTATAAATCTTATTTACTTCAATCAGTAAATTCAAAGCGCTTTACAATTATTAAAAATTAGTCGTCCATTTCTCTTGTTGAAAATTATCGGATAACTTATGTTAAATAAAACGAGTTTAGCTCGACATGTTTCGGACTAATTCGTAGCCCTTCATCTAGGAGCTAAACTCGATTTATTTAACGTCCGTCCGATAATTTTAAACATGAGTGAGTCTCACGGTAGTTTAATGCATAACGTCCATTTCTCTGTTTATTCGATTGTCAACTTCTGTTATATGGGGGTACATACACACACACATACATATACATGGGGGTATAAACCGTGACCAATTTCACAATTTCTTGCCTTTTTTTAGCATAATTTAGTTTCCTTATCTTAAGTAGTTGGCTTATCTGTTAATATTGTAGGCAAATAACGTGGCTATCACAAACTATATGAAATATAATTGAATCATATAATCGGGCCTATTTTCCCAAATGGGCATATAACACGAAACGTGAAATAGACATAACGATGAGTGTGACTATTTCACGCTTTACAGCCACTTCTAGAATTATTTAAGGTTAAAAACAGATGGAAGAGGTAGCATAATAGTGACAGGTTGTTAGCCTGTCGCCTAAAGAATACCTAAACCCATGTCCTTAGTGGCTTAGTGCTATTCTAAACCCGATACCACACGGGACCACGGGATATGAAATATAAATAATTTTGTAAAGAGGTATGGGCAAATATTCTGGCCACAGAATTTTTTATTTTATTATTAATATTCTTATTTTTTTCAATAACTGTAATAATAGTAAATAATGATGTTCTCGCAACAGAGTTAGGCATTTCGTAATCTATACAAATATTACAATTACTAGTAATTAGGAATCATTGTCAATTCCAAATTACTGGAATTGATGACCAGATTACTTATGAAAACAGAAAACCGTTTTTCAATATACGCAATTTTTACCGTTTAAAGTATTTTACATAAAAAAACAATTTGATTTCAGTGACGTTAACGAAATTGACACATTGAAAAGGTTTGGCATTTAATTGAAGTAGTCTAGTCTGTAGTAATTTTACTTAAGTATTTGATTACCCAAGATTTAAGATTACAGCAGCGGTTTATAATGCCGATTCCAAAGAAATGAATTACAAATGTAATCACAGGAGACTATTACAGTAATTTGATGACCTAGGTAATGAATTACTGAAGAATCACAATTACTTAAATGTAACCGTGTAATTAATTCCAATAGTAATTGATTACGCCTAATACTGTCCCACAATGCAAAAAATCATGGTCAATGTAAGGATTATAGCGACTTAAGGGGTTACCATTACAAAAAAAGTAGACTTGATAGTGAATATGTTGTCTATTAAATTAAGTGTATATTAAAATCAAATAAATTAATGCGATTCTAATTCTTTGACACAAAACCGTTAAAATAAAATTATTTTATGAATTTTTCAGGTAAGTTTCTTGAGTGATGTTTTTTTTTTGACGTAAAGATTTTTTTAGGCTGGCAAGATTGGCATGAGGAGTGAGCGAGACAAACTGCTCCCTTCTTGCTGGCTCACCTGTCCTCAACTTGCCTCTATGTAGTATTTCCCAAGTGCGCAATCATGTTAAGGGCCGATAGGACCTTCTTACATCAATGGGTTACACTAACTGATATTACAATGACAATTTACTAACTTCAGGGAACCATTGAAGAAGACGTACACATGTCAGCCGGCTTAGTACGAATCTCTGTAATTAGTCGCTTCTTGCGACATCGACATCCACGGAAGAAATGTAAAGGTATTCTAAACCCAACACCACACTGAAATTCACTCTGTATTTATGCATTTGTTATTGCATATCAATGTTTAGTACATACCTACAATCACGCGTATAATCCCAAATGGGGTAGGCAAAGCACACGAAACGTGACATAGACAAAACTATGATTGGTGACTATTTCACGGTTTGCAGCCACTTCTGGCATAATTTTAGGTTTGAAAACAGATGGCAGACGTAGTATAATAGTGACAGGTTGCATTGCATTGTAAGCAATCGTTATAACGAAGAATTTGTCAAAATAATTCCAACACTCCTGCGTTCACAAAAGGGGTAGGCAGAGCACACGGAACGTGACAAACAAACACGACTATATCCCGTTTGGTAGCCACTTTTAGCGTTATTTCAGATATAACAGACTAGCTTTTTGCCCGCGGCTCCGCTCGCGTTATATTTGTGATGATTTTTTTGACACCCTTGGTTACATTATTGACTATTGCCAAGGATCTCTATATTTTTTTCAAAATGAAACGTAGCCTATGTCAATTCGGAAGAATGTGACATTCTAATGGTGGTTTTTTTAAAATCGGCCCAGAATTTTTTGAGCCTATTTACAAACATACAAAAATACAAACAAATCTTTCCTCTTTATAATATTAGTATAGATATAGATATAGATGGAAGAGGTATAACAGTGACAGATTGCTAGCCCATCGCCTAAAATATACCCTAACCCATTTCCTTAGTTGCCTCCTACGACATCCACGGAAGAATCAGAGATGTTATTCATAACCCGACACTACATTATTATTACATAACCAACACAAAACACATATTTTACTACATAATTACATCATTCAGTATTCAGAACAACCGAAATGCAGAGCTCATTATCTGCTCCGTCGGTCTGTCTGTCCGTGAAGCGTAACTCTGGAACGGATGTTGAAATAGCGTTGTAAATGGGGTGATTCACATCTTTAGGGTACTTTGTGAACTATGTGGTGAATGATTGAAGCGATATTTCCACATGGTAGCACTGTTTCTATAGTTGTACTGTTTTACATATAATCACGCCTATTAGGCGCTGCGCAGACGATAGACTTTTGTGCGATCGGAGCAAAAAAACACTGAATGGCGCGCAGACAGTTTCCATTCAGAATTTTTGTTGCTCCGCAGACTCGATCGCATAAAAGTCTGTCGTCTGTGCTTACAAATGGGTTAGGAAAAGCGTATCAAACGTTTGCCATGTGGTGTCGATTTTTGAATGACACTTCTCCGTTTCTTCCGGATGTTGGTGGGGCGACTAAGGAATGGATTTAGGCTAGCAACCTGTCACTATATTACTTCTTAATTAATCTTAATCTATAGAGTGCGCTGGAAAGGGCCTCGAGATGTAGCCTTCGTGTGTTCTGCCTATCCCATTTGGAAATACAGGCGTGGATAATATATGTAATGAATACATTTGATTTTTCCTGCAATTATTGGCTATAAACCCTTAGCTTTTGTAGACAAAAGAGACGGGAGCTAACATTAATTGTGCATGACTAAAACACTTCGCAACTTTGAAACCTTTTTACACTAAAAGTTTCATCAAAGTTTAACCCACACAGTGGCTCAGAAATCGTTTGGTTCCTATTCTACTCAATTCCTAGGTCTTAATGTCTTCCATACGGCACAAAAGAAAGTGAAACCGAATTACCTGTCATCGACTTTCTACGAAGTGGGGTTAAATGGCCATTTTGTCATTACCAATTTGACACACATTAGTGTGATTGTCTCTCAACATATGTCACTGTTTCTGTCTGTAAGTTCGTTCGCACAGAACTAGTATAAATATGTGAATAAATGTATACGTAAGCCTGTACAAACGTTAGCCAGAACAACAAAACGTTAGAATGACAAAACTATAGCTATTACGTGTTTCGGAGCGACTTTCAGCACATTTTTAGGTTTAAGATTGGAATATACATGATAGTGACAGTTGCTAGCCTGTCGCTTAAAGCATTTATGTCATCCATGGAAGAAATGGAGTGGTGTTACTAGAAATCTGACTGCGCGAACAACAGCTTTTATAAACGGTTGCGTAAAACATACTTCTACTCAACTATACTATAATTAGACATACGTAACGCCAGTATTCCCAAATTGGGTAAGCAGCGCTCACGAAACTTTACATAGACAAACTATGACTACTTTACGTTTCGTGGCCACTTCTCGCATATTTTTATAGTTTTAAGTTGACAGGTATAATAGTGACAGGTTGCTAGCCTGTGGCCTAAAATACATTTTAACCTAAATACTTCCTTAATCGCCTCTTATAGCATCCGTGGAAAAAGTAGAACTCTATAAAAAGTGTCTTTTTTTTTTGTCATAAAAAACAACCATTTGTTTTCCACAAAATGTTACGCATTTATTTTCATTCCACTGACACAGGATACGGGAATCAAATGGCCTGTAGCATTCTGACGTTTCTGACGTTTAGTATCAGGTATGCCAACGTAGTGGGCCTTATTACATGTTTAGTAATTTCATGACCATAACAAAGCGTAGGAATGTCGCTGTGCCCCAAATGCGTCGATTATCTGATCAAATACAATGTCTGCTGGCATTTTTTAGGTATTTCGGACGCCAGCTGCCCACCTAAAAGTTTTGCAACGATTCGTGCCCAAATACAGTGTTACGAGTAAATTATTTTATATTGAGTTAGGGCACAATATAAATACATAGGCACAGAAGTTGATCTCCATACAAAGTGCACATTTAGGCTTAAATGTTTTATTCGTGTCAAATTTCATTCAATAAATGTCTTTCTTTCTTTCTTTCTTAAGTGCGCTCGCGTAACGCACACATAGGGGGCGTCCATAAATTACGATGGGTGTTTAAGGGGGGGAGGGGGTCGAGTCAAATCTCATCTAATCTCACGTTGGGGGGAGGAAATATCACGCAATTTTTTTCTTGTTTCTACTATTTTGTTCCATTTAATCCAGATGCCTAAGGTCTTAAAAACCGAAGTGAGGATGTGCCATCCACATTACGTTTGACTCTTCATGAGTGTATCGCAACGAAGAACAATTAAAGTTTTTTTTAAGTTACGTCATTCACTTTGTTTTTCTTTTCAGATAAATATGTTTTTTCTTTTTACAATAACAATCCAACGCGTTTACTTAACAAACCCACATTTTGAAAAATCTCACATGAGATTTGGGGGGTGGGAGAGGGGGTTGAGTAAAATCTCACGACATGTCACCAGTTTCAGAAAATTTTAAAAAACACCTCACGTAATTTATGGACGCCCCCATAGACACCGCTGTCAGACCCTATGTCTGAACAGTTGGGACGTAGTGAGTTGAGTTGGGCGTAGGTATGAAAAGCGACCTGTTTGTTTTCTGTACGTATTTGTTTTGTGGTTAAGGGACCACACACATAACAATGCATGTGTCGCAAAATTCTCTTTTAAAACATCTACATGCAAACACAAACTTATGTTTATGCCTGTACTCTCAACTGTGTGAGGCAGAAAACATGGGACGGACTAAATGGTTTTTTAGTCAACTACCCAATTACAGGTATTCTGGTTTGGTCGACATGTTTTGGGTCAATCCGTGACCCATTATCTGGAGCTACGCGCCATGGCAGCGGATAGACGAACATGTCGAGCTAATCTCGATAAAAAACGTGAGTAGATCCGTTTATTTCACTATAAATGAGTCTCACGGTAGTTTCATGTTTAAAAATATTCTGGTTTGGTTGAATAGATCCTTTAATAGGTAGATTTAGCTCTAATACTTCCTCATCTCGATGGAGCAATCGCATTACAGTAACAACATCGCCGACGACAAACGACAAACGGTAACGATATCATTCGCTTTTATACTGACAATTTTCTCGGAATGAAGGCGTTAACTTTTAATGGTTGAATTATTCATCTATCTGCTAGTATGGGATTCATTTCCTTATGTACTAATTAGTTGAGAGTTAAACTATTATTGCGGTTTATTAAGCGAGCTTGTGCGGTACTTTATAATTGTAATGATTGAGTATGTATGCCGTGGTGTTGGGTTTAGAGTTTATAATAACACCTCTCTCTCTACTTCTCCGTGGATTTGTTAGAGGTGGCTAAGGATATTATAGGTCAAGGTATATTTTAGGCAACAGACTGGTAACTAGACTTTCGTTTTTCGTCTGTTTTTAAACCTTAAATTGAGCTAGAAGTGATATTATAAATGCGAAAGTTTGTGTGTGTGAGCGTACCTATGTTTATTCCCTATTATGCCCAAGCGACGGGACCAACTGAAATTAAATTTGTTATTGAGGAAGCTAACACCCAGAATTAACATAAGTACTTAAGTTGAAAAATTATCGGATAACTCACGTTTAATAAATCGAGTTTAGCTCGACATGTTTCGGACTAATTCGTAGCCCTTCATCTAGGAGCCGTGGCAGCTGCTGCTACCAAACGCAGAATGAACGCAGATGAAGGGCTACGAATTAGTCCGTAACATGTCGATAAACTCGATTTATTAAACGTGAGTTATCCGATAATTTTTCAATACTTTTTATCACAGAAAAGTACATAAATAATATGAAAAGGTACCCGTGGCATAGCGATAAAAGAACTACGCCGTTTTAACAATAAATATATCTCAAAATCTTTATTCTCCATAAATTATTTTATAACTCATCGCGTATTGTTAGCTGTTAGTCTAACATGCCCTCTCACCTTAGCCAATAAACCGAAACCAATATTAACTCGTTAATGGCCACGTCATTAGTTAAAACGACTCAATCAATAACACTTAATAAGTTTTCTTCGATGACTTCCTTAGAGTACTAAGCTATGGAGGCGACATGGAAACTGTTTAATTTTTCCGCCACACTACGCTCCGTTTTGTTTAATTAACGTACAAAGTTTTGAATTTTTCTCAGGAATCCAAAGGTAAAACTGGAAATTGTTATTGCAATAACACTTATTACTGTGTCTTATAATGCCTACTTAAAAACGGCTGAGGAAATAACCTTTGAATGTCAAGTGTTATGTAAAATTATGTATAGTTAAATGTAGTTGTTAATAGCAAAAGCCACTGAATACGCTCATAAAATGTAAACAAAACTACTAATTTCAACCAGTTTACAAAATTAAAATGCAGGCACTCTTATTGCTAATGATGATGAATAATTTACAGAATACGAAGAGGCCCAGAGAAAATTAAAACCCCTGACAAAACACCAAATTGTTTAAGGGTTGAGTGCAATTTGAGATTATTATTATTTTTCGAAACGTTACATACTTCAAAATCAAGAAAACAACCTTTTTTCCTTCCACTTTCCATATTTCCTTCAAGTCGTCTCCGGTTCGTTCAGTGCTCTAATACACTTGCCATTCATTCCTGTACAGAAGCCGCTTGTCATTCTTAATGCTGATTGGTTTCAGATAACAAGAGCGCTTTTAAATTTTAATTCAATACCTTTGACATAATGTTCATTTTGATTTGAATATATTTGACAATAAATATAGCGATCGGTGTCTTAAATTTGAACCCATATTCGACGTGTAAAGTATTTACATAATTTTAGTGTAGAAAAAAACATGAAATATAGATATTTTACAAACAAGGTGAAATAAAAGGAATCTCCATTAAATTTTTTACATGAACTTTTTGATAAAATTTGATGTACCTACAGGAAGCTGATACTCTGGATTGACACGTGGCGTGAACTACTTACTATCCTGGAAAAATCCGTGCATATCTTCCGCCGATGTCTTAAGAAGCGACTAAGGAAATAGGCTAAGGTATATTTTAGGCGATAGGCTAGCAACCTGTCACTATTGTACCAGCCAACTCAAAACCTAAAAAAATATCCTAGAAGTGGCAAAAAATGTGAAAATATCATGGTTTTGTCTATGTAGCGTGTCGTGTTCTCTGCCTACAACATTTAGGACGATGGCGTGACATACCTATGTTTATAAATTTTATGTATGTATGTAAGTATGCTTATTCTGCCAACTAAAAAACCGATTTCGCGAGAATGATTACATTGAAATTATTTTGAACTATCATCGGTTCTAACTTAACCAGTTTTAAAGTATCCATTGGCTAAGTTATGCGCGGTAGTAACAATTAATTAGAGGTTGTGATTTCCTATCATTCATGGGGTATTATTTACAACTGGATTTGGGGTTGTTGACCTTGTTTTTGTGCCATAAAGAACGCACGCGAACCAATGGGTCACCTGATACATGCCATCACTGCTCAGCTCGTATTTAGTTTGCCTAAATTGTATGTGATGCATAGTTCCTAATTGTCCGAGTTTACCAATAGATGTCACTGTACGGATAGGAGCACCATTCTAAATCGCGATGTTAAGAGGATAGGAGTCGCAACACTTCTTCATACAAACGTAGTCCCCTGTTTTCTCCGTGAATAATGACATTAGAGCAAACATTTTTTTTACATTATATTTGTATCTGTTGTGGCTATGCCTCTACGATTTGCTTTTATCGATATTCTAAATAAAAATAATAAAAAAAAAATAAAAAAATTAAAATCGATAAAAGCAAATCGTAGGGGCATAGCCACAACAGATACAAATTTAATGAAAAAAATTTTTTGCTCTAATTTTTCTTTTATTCACGGAGAAAACAGGGGACTACGTTTGTATGGAGAAGTGGCGCGACTCCTATCCTCTTAACATGTATACCTAGCCCTGTACCACCACACGGAACAACAGTCCAGTGCCATATTTAGCCTTTCATGCACCCAGTTTTAAAACTGCGCCCTTGAAGATACTGGTCTGGTCATTTCTGCATCTGCACCGCCCTAGTTACGACACTGCAACAGTTAGACATACATACATACATATTCTCACGCCTGTATTCCCAAGAGGGGTAGGCAGAGCACATGAATTCAAAAATCCAGTGCCATGTTTAGCAATTTCAGGGTAACCAGATGGTTAAACGTGATACAGAGACAGGTTGCTAGCCCATCGCCCACAACACACTCACCCATTCCCAGAGTCGACTCTTACGACACCCACGGGAAGAAAGGGGGAGGGCTATTCTAACCCGGCAACTAACCTGGTGTTAATGGTAGTCACCGTGTCTAATTTGACGAACGGCACTGCACCCTACGTGAGGGTCATCCGAGGAAAGTGAGAGCGAACATGATTCAGCTGTAACGGGTTTTATAATTACGAGGAAAAGCAAGTGTTTGTTTGTTTAGTTGCGGAAGTATTTGTCCATACTGTAGTGAAAAATGTGGAAAATATAACATCACAAAAGTATTCCGGAATAGGGTAGGCGTAGGCAGAATACACAAAAGAAAACTATACATAGTCAACTCTGACGATTTCACGGTTCATAGCCATGTTTAGCGTGATTTTGGGTTAAATTTTAAATCAGTGTTTCCCCCAAACTTTGTTCTGCCGTGGCCTGGTAATTTTCGTACTACCCCTTCAAGGCCCAGTTCACACTTTTAAACCCTAGCTACCTTTAGATAAAATATCATACATTTATTTAAGTAGGTACATACATTAAAAACGGGAATGTCGCGACCCGGTATTTTATTTAGATGGCCCGGTACCGGGTCGCGACCCGGCATTTGGGAAACGCTGTTTTAGATGAAAGAGGTTGTAGCGACCCTAGCGCCACCTATCGTCAACTAGTAGAACTTCTTCTACACACGTCAACTGTCAGAGTGTTCTACATCGCGCTAACGAAGTTTCGAAGATCGCTTGCATAAATACAACTTCCACCTTTCTGTGGACTTCGATCCCCAGGCATAACATCTGCCTTGAGAAAGATCTCTCCATTAGAGATTTTCCCATAAGGTTACTAGCTGCAATGTCATCAAAAGCATACCGTAACCTTAGTCACCTCTTATAACATCCACGGAAGAAATGGAGAAGTGTTATTCTATTCCGACACCACACATAACAATAAATCATTAATTTGTGATAATTATCAAAATCATTAACTATCTGATATAGAAGTATGAGTATCGTGGGTTTCCAATCGTATGAGATCTAAACTCGTAGGTTTGAGATTTATGATGCCAAGGTCCTTTGGTCTAACAAAGATACTGTACAAATGGCAGAATGTATTGTGGGACTTGTAAATTCAAAGTTGAATTCTAATTGGAAGTAACAGATAATATAATATGTCAAATAAAACAGAACTGACGTGTATTCTATTATGCCACCAAAAACATAAATGTAAAAAAGGAGAGCCGATTACAATATAAAAGTTAAGCTTGGCTGCGGGTTTCGCCGAAAAAATGTGAAAAAAGTGCCAAATTCTACGCAAAATCGAAATATTAATTTATTAAGTTTGATGCGACTTATTGTTAGGAGATAGGTTATGGTAACGACTGTATTACCCTGCTTAGGTTTAGTTGGATGTCTTCGTTAAGATGTAGGTTCACATCTGGCGTATCTGGAATAACTACTTCCTTCTACTTGTAAAGTACTTCCAAAGTAATTGGGGGCGCAGAGAGAGTGATATCTCTCCTTTGAAAAATACATACATACATATTCTCACGCCTGTATTCCCAAGAGGGGTAGACAGAGCACATGAATTGAAAAATCCAGTGCCACGTTTAGCAATTTCAGGGTAACCAGATGGTTAAACGTGATATTGCAGTGACAGGTTGCTAACCCATCGCCCACAATACACTAACCCTTTCCCAGAGCCGACTCTTACAACACCACGGGAAGAAAGGGGATGGTGCTATTCTAACCCGGCACCACACGGGTTACTTCATTCCTGAAAAAAAAGAGAAATCATAGATACAAACAATCACGCCTGCGTTCCCAAATGGGGTAGGCAGAGCACACGAAACGTGACATAGACAAAACTATGATTATGACTATATCAGGCTTTGGAGCCACTTCTAGCAAAGTTTTAGGTTTACAAACATGGAAGAGGTATAATAGTGACAGTGAGGTGACAGGTTGCTAGCCTGTCGTCTAAAGCATACCTAAACCCATTTCCTTAGTCGCCTCTTTCGACATCCACGGAAGAAATAGAGAGGTGTTGTTCTTTTACGGCGTTACTAATCCGTTATTTCATTCCAGAAACAAAAGAGAACACAGCTCCAGTTTTTTAATTTTTTTTTAAGTTTTACCTGTCCTTTCCAAAGGCTCTCTAGGGGTTAGAAAAAGGTTCAAACTTTAACCTTCAGCACTCTATGAATTGTTTGCCAAGCCTTTATAGGCAGACAGGTGGCAACTCAAGCGTCCATACGCCAGTCTCTTTCCTGCCTGCGCGCGCGCCGCCCGTGTAGACCGACGCGCGAAACAGCCAATCACGTGACGCGATTTGAATTTGGAATAGTGAAGTGCGTGTGTAAGTGTGTGGTTGACTGTGTTTTGTTTTTGTCGGATTTTTATGTCAAAGGTGAGTTGTGATTTTTTTTTTTTTTTTTTTTTTTTT
>BHDV01018455.1:0-13192 GCA_005406045.1 Adoxophyes honmai
GAAAAACATCAAAATCACCGAATTTTGTGTGCACGCTCTTAACACCGAGCTCTGCCTAGCTAGCTAATTTTGACGACGACTTGTAGAAAACGTTTGATGTCGTGTGAAATATACAAATGAAAGCATCGGGGAATATGGAAGGTGTATCACAGAAAGTGAAAAATCCAATGAGGATTTCCTCGGGTGATAAGGGAAGTAATTGATGTGAAAGTAGACATAAGTACATAGTGACTTGACTAAGTATGCTTTGTTGTTTTGGTTATGTAAAGACGATGGATGAAATAAGAATTACGAAACAGGTCAATAAAGAGAGTGTGGATGGATGCATTGGAAGGCCTAGACGGATTTTTCTTGACCAAACTAGGAACGTTTTAAAAAAAGGTCAAGTCAGGAGTACCTGGCACCGACGAGCATGTAGGAAGAGAAAAATAAATGTGGATTACGCTACTAAGGCGTGTCAGGGTCGTAGCAAGTGGAATAGTCTGCCTATCCCTGTGGGGAAAGGCGTGATGATATGCATGTAGACATGAAAGTGTTGCAAAAGTATCCAACCTAAAGTGTGTGTCCATTGAGGATAGAACCTATAGAGTACTAATGTCATCTTGGTTGTTCGGAAATTATTCCGCAAAACAATTGAAGTGATCGCTGTGCTCTTATTGGCCGGTCCAAGATCGCGCGTAACGCTAGTGCCTTTTTCTCTACGGTTATTGGCTCTGTACAGTTTCTGTGACAGTGACGGTGACGTGTAGTATGTTGAAATCAACAAACTATTTGCGGACCGGGGTTGCGAACATTGTTTCTCTATAGGTTCTATCCTCTATGGTCTAAAAAGACAGCGTACAACGGCACTGGCTATAAATAAATGCAACCGTGTGACTATAATAAAAAAACATACTTAGCAAATTTAAAATGCTTCAGTACAGTCAAGGACTTTAATTCATGAGCCACCATGGAACCAATTCACAGTAAACGTCATAGTGACATCCCATTAATTATCAAGGGAAATCGGTAAGATTTTTTCTTTGAATAGGTTCTATGGTGGCTCATGAATTAAAGTCCTTGACCGTACCTATAATTTTTTCTGACACTGGCGTACTCGTAGCTACATTCATCAAATTTCTTTGGCTATCCTTCTGCATGCTTTCTTAATAAATGAACTGTCAGATTACTTTTAGTAGAAAACGAGAAGGTACAACGAGTACATTTGTAAGGCTTCTCGCCTGTATGACTTCTAATATGTTCTTTTAAATGACTTCTTTCACCAGTGGCGTAACTACACACATCACATTTATATGGCTTATATCCCATATGCTTTCGAATATGTTTCGTCAAAGTACTTTTACTGATACAGGCGTAACTACAATCAGCACATTTATATGGCTTTTCTCCCGAATGCGTTCGAACATGTCTAACCAAATTATATTTTCTAGAACAAGAGTGGCGACAATGAGGACATTTGTAAGACTTGCCACCTGTGTGAATCATCTGGTGACGTTTCCAATCATCTTCACGCGCAAAGGACATGCTGCAGTGTTCACACACAAACATCTTTTCGACGGTGATATTTTTTTCAAATGATGTCAAGTAACTTAGTTAAATAACTATCATTATCATATTTTAAAAGCTAATGCTTTCATATTTCTTTTCTCGACTATCGCGAGTACTTCTTCCGTCACATGTTGTGCTGTTATTGTTGTTTACCAATACCTGAAAATGTTTCTCCAAATCTGATTTATCATCAAACTTTGATCACATCTATTATTACGTTTTAAGTTAAACGTGATGACTTAATTCGTGGAGAGGTCCATCTTCAACAATTTCTTTGAGCTTTAACTAATGCTGCAGATGATTTCAAAGTTTTATAAGCATTTTTTTTATCACCCTTTTCCTAGTCTCGATTTTGGACTTCTGAGCGGAATTGACGCTAATCGAAATCGTTATATCTGCAGGTAATTATTTATCTTCAAATCGTTTCAAAAGAGTATGGACGTTGCTTGTAGCTCTTTTAATTTTTTTTTCTTCTATCGCCTTATTTTCTGTTTGCGCTTGATATTTGTTTCCTCTCGCTTTTTTCTTTGAGTGATGGCGCTTGGCCTAAAAGGAAGACGGTTGATGCATAAGTATAATTGTTTGGATAACTGTACTTACTTGGTAACCAAAGGCTTAGAAATGTTTTATTTTAGAGAAATTCCCTTTCGTGTCAGTAAAACCTACTTAGGTCTTTTTTATTGTTAGGTACAATAAGGGCATTAGAGCTTTACGTCAAATAAACACTATTAGGTAAAGGGATCTTAACACATAATATTTATACCTGGTTTAAGAGAGTTTTCAGAAAAAGTGTACCCGTTTGGTTACAAAGTTTAGTGACAAAACTTATACGGGTCGTGTCGATGTATGGCAACTTTTTATAGGCAAAGGCGTGACTTGCATTCTGCCACGTCGGTAAACGTATTTTTTAACATATAATATGCATTTCCAGTGCTTGTCCTTTTATTATTTTTAATTTAAGTTTTTGGTATACATTAAGAAAAAAAATGCATAAGTACTAATATTTTCTTGTCATAATTTATCACCCGATTAGCACGCGTCCGTTATGGGAATCAATTCATTTAAAATATTTTGTAATAAAGTAGAATACCACCATTTATTGCGCCTGAAATATTTATTTGATTATTGAAGCAGAATAATTCTGTTTCGCACTTTACAAAATATTTAATTTTACCATTGAAAGTAGATGTGATTTATATTTTTAGTTATAGCAACACTGTTGTGGGTAGATTATAAATTGAATTATTACTACGTACCTACATTGCAATTAAAATAAAACCTTGTAGAATTGTTTACATTATACTGGATATAAATAGACCATGTTCATGTCAAACAAATTAAAAGACACGTTAGAGCAATTTTCAAAAAGATTTAATACTTAAAACAACGGAGCAAATTATATTTTATGTTGTTTCTTTAGTTGCTGTTGCTATGGAAAATAACGTATTTTTAAATTAGTATCCCAACTTTTGGACACATTTTTGTCCTATTGATATACCTAGATAAGTAATGCTCTTAAGATGCTCGTCTATGTATAGTTCTGCTGTCGAATTTTCTATGTCTTTTTGATGACTTCCCTGTTAATAACTTTATAATTTTTATCGTTCTGTAAATTACTGTCTTATCTATAAAAAATATTTTGTGTATGTTCAATGTTTCGGTACTTTAATAACGAATACCTTTTCTGGCTTTTTCCCGCTTTTGCTTAGCTCAACGAAGAACCTCCACGTTTGTAACTCTGTGTCGAACTTATTTTGAGCATAATGTCCACATTTGAAAAGCTTCAATACGTTTCCTGAGATCTACTTTAATGGTCCAAGAATCACATTCGTTTAGAACTATCGGCCAGATGTAGCAATGCAGCAATCGAGTACGTAAACTAGTCAATCTTGGTACTTCGACAGCAAGGTATGGCCCTCATGGTAATAACAATAGGTAATGGGTACAATAAAATAAAATCAAAACATAATCCTTAAAATTCAAATAAATACCGCATTCTTACTTCTAACAACTCGAAACATATCAATGCAATAGGAAGGAACTATCAAATTAGAAAGTCAAAGTAAGTTTATTTGCAAAAATCATGGTACATAAGTAGGTAATTTTACAATAATGTTGATCAACCCGATTTGCCATTAAAGTGGCATGCAAAAATTAAAAATGCGATGAATACCAAGTAAGGAAGTGGGCACTATAAAGAAACTACTCTCGTATAATAGTATTTCTTTTATAAGGCAACAATTCCACAAAGAATCAACAATAATGTCTACAATTTTAATTAATTTATACATGTCAATTCATAATAATTATTGTATAAAATATTCCTAATACTAATTATTAATTATTAAATTAAAGTACCGAGTAAAAAGATGACCGCACTGGAAATACTTAGTTTAAAGGCAGACACAGTGACTTGACTAGAAAAGTATTATTATATTGTTACAGTTATACAGACAATGGATGAAATGAGATTTACTAAAAGGACGGGAAAGGTCTAGAGGGACATTTTGTGACCAAAATGGTAACAAAAGAAGATCAGTCAAGAGTACCTGGAACCCACGAGCATGTCAATAGAGATTGACGAAAGTAGATGAAGCAAAAGAGGCATGTCAAGACGTAGCAAGTGGAAAAAGTAGTCTGCCGACCCCTGTGGGGAAACACTACGGTATCTATGTAGATATGTAAGTATTGTAAAAGAAACAAAATGTGTGCCAAAATCGACAGCGTGGTGTGGCCTTGGCTGAAGTAAAGCAACCAAGTAAATAAATGCTCTAGTATTATTATACTGTTGTATTCAATTCATCACATTAATATTACTATTCTTCAATACTATGCGTTTTCATATGATGTGTCAAATAATTTTTTTTAGTACAGGAGTAACTACACCGTGTACATTTGTAAGGCTTCTCGCCTGTATGGACTCTAATGTGATTTTTTAAACCACAGTGTTGGGCACTTGCGTAGCTACATTTATCACATTTATATGGCTTTTCTCCAGTGTGCGTTCTTACATGAACCTTTAATTCATTTTTTGTATTAAACATGGAGATGCAATGAGTGCATTTGTAAGGCTTTTCGCCTGTATGAGTTCTTATGTGTGTTCTTAAATATTTTTTGCAGGCAGTAGCGAAACTACATTTTAAACATTGATATGGCTTCTCTCCTGTATGCGTTCTAAAGTGAGTTTCTAAATTACATTTTTTGGCACAGGCGTAGCTACATTTTAAACATTTATATGGTTTTTCTCTTGTATGCCTTTTAATGTGAGTTTCTAAATTACATTTGTGGGCACAAGAATAGCTACATTTTAAACATTTATATGGTTTTTCTCCTGTATGCGTTCGAATATGTGCTGCCAAATTATATTTTCTAGAACACGAGTAGGTGCAACGAGCGCATTTGTAAGGCTTGTCAGCTGTGTGACTTTTCTGGTGAGTTATCAAATCCTCTTCATGCGTAAAGGAAGTGCTGCAGTGTTCACAGTTAAAAAGCTTAATAACCATGATATTTTTTCCATGCGATGTCAAATTACTTTTTCCCGTTAATATATAATTATCATTATCACATGTAGACAGCTGTTGATTTTCATACTTCTTGCCCTGACTATCGCAACAGCTTTTTTCGTCATACATCATATGACTGTTATTGTTGTCTAACAATGCCCGCACCTGAGAGTGTTTGTCTAAATCTGATTGTTGTCGTGAGATGAACTCGACTGTTGTCGAGTTAAATTCGTTGAGATGTACATCTGCAACATTTCTATTTGCACTTACTGATGCTGTAGATGTATCAAGTGGTGGTCCTTGAACTTTTAAAATGTGACTTTTTCTATCACCATTTTTCGTAGACTCTATTCCCGTATTGTCTGCAGAAATTTCGCTAGCCAAAATCGTAATATCTCTATTTAACTTCAAATCGTTTTGAAGGAGTATGACCGTTGCTTGTAGCTCTTCAGTGGGATTATTAAGGCTGTTCTCTTCTATCGGCTTATTTTCTATTGGAGCTTGACTGTTGTAACCGATCGCTTGTTTTCTTTTGACTGATGCCGTTTGGCCTAAAAGTAAGAAAATTTGTGTATGCATAAATTAATTGCTTAAATAATAGTGCTTGGTTACCTGAGGTTAAGGAATGCTTTTAAATGGAGACGTTTCAAAACAGTAAACTGCATGTAAAACTTGATTTTTTAACATACTTGGATATCTTTTCATGATTTCAATAATTGCATCCATTTTTAACATCATAATGTTGATAAAACGATTTATTCTGATGTGACTTTCTGCCATGTTTATAGAATGAGCTTGTCTGATGAGGTTAGCATTGATCATAATGTCATGTAGTAGGTATCACATACGGTATCGCCATTCTGCGCTCAATTCAACTAGACTAGAGAGGCAAAAACATTTGCTAAAACACACCTTTTTTTACGCTACCCGCATTAGGGCCATCGCCTTGTTTAGAGACATGTTTCTTTCTCGACTCTTTGTTTTTTATTTTTTTAGTTACGGAGGGTGGGATACTTATATGTACAGGCTAATCGTATGATAGAAATTCACATTAGGAAAGATCGTATAATCACCATATTGACGTAGAGGTCCAATGTAATTAATTGTAACCATGGAAAAAGACCCAAGTATGTAAAAAAATATTAAAATTTTACGTGCAGCTTATTTTGTTGACATTAAAGGGCATATCTCTGAATAAAAAGCATTTTTACCTTATGTAACTAAGTAAGTACAATAATTGAAACAATACACTTATGTATGAATAAATTGTTTTCCCTTTAGTTGAAGCGCAATCACCCAAAACAAAACAAGCGTAAATAAACGAATGTCAATGGAAATTTTAAAACAAACCGATAGAAGGGAACAATCTTAAAAATAATTGAACTGAAGAGTTACAAGCAACAGCCATAATCATTCAAAACGATTTAAACATAAAAAGAGATACAGTGATACGAACGAGCGCTTTTTTATAGATAAAACTGAAGAAGAGTCTAAGACAAAAGATGGCAAAAAAAGTGGCATTATACAAACTCAAGAACCACCATACATCTACAGCATCAGTAGGTGTCAACGAATGTCAAGGGCAAATAGAACACAAGCCAAAAGAAGAAAATAATCCAACTGAAGAGGTACAAGCAACAGCTTCAAATCAAAACGATGTAAACATAAAGAGAGATACAGTGATACGATACTGTTCTGTAGAAAAGACTGCAGAAGAGTCTAGTAAAACGAGTGGTAAAAAAAGTGGCATTATACAAATCCAAGAAGCGCCACTTGATTTATCTAGAGCATCAGTTAGTGCAAATAGAATTGTTGCAGATGTACATCTTAACGCGTTAAAGTCATCAGCTGCCAGGCTTACCTTCCAATGTAATACATGTGATCAAAGTTTTGATGATAAATCGGATTTAGAGAAACATTCTCAGGCGTGTGCATTATTTAGAAAAAATAACAGCACATGTGACTTAAAAAGTAGTTGCGATAGTCAAAAAAATAAATATGAAGAGCAGAAGTTATTTAAATGTGATAGTGATAGTTCTTTGACTACGACAAAAAGTGATTTGACACCACTTGGAAAAAATGTCTCGGCCGAAAAACCGTTTCAGTGCGAACACTGTAGCAGTTCCTTTGAACGTGAAGAGGATTTGATAAGTCACCAGATAACTCACACAGTTGTTGACGAGCCTTACAAATGTACTCATTGTCATTTTTCGTGTTCTAAAAAAGATCATTTGACAACACATATTCGAACGCATACAGGAGAAAAGCCATATCAATGTTCTGTGTGTAGCTATGCCAGTGCCCAAAAATGTCATTTAGACATTCACATTAGAACCCATACAGACGAGAAGCCATACAAATGTACTCATTGTGGCGTCTCGTTTTCTGCGAAAGGTAATTTGACAAGACATATTCGAACGCATACTGAAAAAAAGCTGTTTAAATGTTCTGAATGTAGCTTCGCCAGTGCCCTAAGAGGTGATTTAACAAATCATATTCAAACGCATACAGGAGAAAAGCCATATCAATGTTCTGAATGTAGCTACGCCAGTACTCAAAAAAGTAATTTAAAAATTCACATTAGATCCCATACAGGCGAGAAGCCTTATAAATGCACTTTTTGTCGCTTCTCGTTTTCTACAAAGGGTTATTTGACAAAACATATTATTCAAATGCATACAGAAGAAAAACCATAATATATACATCATACATACATATTCTCACGCCTGTATTCCCAAGAGGGGTAGGCAGAGCACAAGGATTCAAAAATCCAGTGCCACATTTAGCAATTTCAGCAGGGTAACCGATGGTTAAACGTGAAATTGCAGTGACAGGTTGCTAGCCCATCGCCCACAATACACTAACCCCTTTCCCAGAGTCGACTCTTACGACACCCACGGGAAGAAAGGGGGAGGTGCTATTCTAACCCGGCACCACACGGGGCAAAATAATAATATATAAATAAGGTAAATGTAGTTACCCTAGTACCTTTAGAATTTACTTAGAAAAACATATTAGAACCTGTACAGGCTAGAAGTCTTACAAATGCACTCATTGGCGCTTCTCGTGTTCTCACACTTACTTTCTTCACATATAAGAACACATACAGGAGCAACTATGATTTGCTATGCTTTTTTTAACCGACTTCCAAAAAAGGAAATTCTCAATTCGGCTGAATTTTGTTTAATTTTTTGTGACATTTACCTCGTAACTTCTGTACGGGTCCACCGATTTCGATGGTTCTTTCTGTTTTTCATAGGAAATGGCCTTCCAATTGATTGGTCCCCTTTGATTTCATCAAGATCTGACTAATAGTTTTTGAAATATCCTTAAAACACAGAAAGAACAGGCATTCGAACACTATGGATGTACTTCCGGTGTATCTTCCAATAAAATAATGTTCCAGAAAGAAGGGTTTCATACAGTGTATGTCGGGATCGCTACCACCGTCTTTCAAGCTATTTCTGGAGCAAAGCAGCAGTGCATGCACTAAAGTTTTGTGTTTCGACATGAAGACTAAAACCCCGGTATTAGGAGTTCGTACTGGCTGCATCTACATCGGGATTGCTGCCATCGTCTTACCCGCTACTCTTGCCACAAAACAGCAGTGCGTGCACTGTTGTGTTCCGGCATGGACTGAAAAAATCCGGTATTTAGGATCTCGTGCAGAAAACGTTGGGATCCTGCCGTCACCGTCTTACCCGCTACCCCTGCCGCAAAATATCAGTGCAAACGCTTTTTTACTCGGCCAGTGCATTGTGCGTCCCCTTTCGTATAATTTCGAACATTACAATTGATACCGCCACGTCACCGGGCCGACACGCCCCGCTTCCACTGTCAGTACGATTGGAGCTTTAGGGACGAGATTGTAGCAAACCTAATAACAATGAGAATTCTGCTAATTACCTTCTTACCTTCACCTAAACTGCCTAACGCTCCAAACGAACTGACAGCGAAAGCGGGACGGCGTGTCAGTTGTAATATTCGAAATTATACGACAGAGGGCGCACAAAGCATTGGCCGGGAAAAAAGCGTTGTGTTCAAACCATCACGCCACCGCGTCAAACCGCTCCGCTTCAGCTGTTAGTGCGTTTGGAGCTGAAGTGTGATAATCATGTTTAAAGTTACTATTTAGTGGGTCACTTTGCTGTTGCAAGGCCTAAGAGTTAAATTGATATTTAATTAAGCCCCAGAAAAATTATATGAACATAATTCATAGCTTGTACTCAATTAAATGATAATTCAACAATAAAAAAAAACATGTAGGCCATGAAAAATTCTGAAATCTGAATTCTTAAATTAGGACATCATGGTCACGACCTTTACACTACTGTAAAGTTAAAGTGATATATTTAAATGGTTTACTAGTAAATGTTATCGTTGTAAATTACTGTGCAGACTCTTTTGAATGGGAGTACGGAGTACAAATGTGTGTTCTGTGAGTAGATGTGTTTGGACAGAACTAGTATAAAAAAGATAAAACGTAAAAGGTAAAAGTAAAATATGCTCCTACTCTTTGTACTCAGCTATTTGCAATATAATTATTTACTTATTACATTTTGATCGACCCTTATTTAACAAGACAAGTACCTGTCTTATTATTTTGATAATATTTAGAAAGTTTTAGGAAATAAGAATACTGTATTCATTTAAATTTTAAGTATTATGATGAAGTTGGTTTCAATTTTGTACTTTTTTTCGAAGAAATCGCTATTTAAATTAAATAGTTAGGTATGTTTTCCGAAAAAAAAGAAATAAAATATGGTTTCAATAATTTACGCAGTTTCATTTAATTCACTTGATTTTTTTTAGGCTAAAGCATACCTAAACCTATTTCCTTAGTCACCTCTTACGACATCCACGGAAGAAATGGAGAGGTGTTATTCTATCCCGACACCAAACAGGAAACATAATTATGTACTACTTATTAAGTATAGTCAATAGAATTTGAGCTTAATGACAGAAAATAGTCTCATTTTCAGTAAATAAAAAACTAAAAGTGCTTTAAAAATCTCAGTTGCCAGCATCTCTCGGACCGACGATTGACCTGTGAAATAATAAGTTTCGATATAGTAATACAAACACATAGCAAATTGAGAGAGTGAGAAAAAGAAAATAAACACTTCATCACCGAAGTAAGCAAAGTGAAAAATCTGAAAGAATTCTACTCGAGGCAAAGTTTTCAGTAACAAAACAATGTCTCTAGCCAGATAGGTAACAGTTTTTAAGATAGAATGAAGAATCAACTTTGGGTTCATAATCGACTTTGGGCTGATAATTAACAGTAGAATTTAAATACATCACTTGTACGCTTGTAGCTCCATTTACAGGCTTAGCACGGCAACACGCGCATGTCGTCTCGCGCGCGTGACAGGCTGGGCTCACGGCTGTCCGGGAGACCCGTACGGGGTGTTACTGCGGGCGCCCGGAGCACTAATGAGGAACTAGAGCATCGTTTTACAGCGACCAGCGACAAGATCCGCGTCGTTGTGTAACGATGCTCTAGTTCCTCATTTGTGCTCCCACTCCGGGCGCCCGTAGTAACAGCCCGTACGGGTCTCCCGGAGAGCTGCGAACCCAGCCATAGACTACCTGTCTTTAGTTGGACAGTGACAGGTGTAGTCGATATCCCGCATATCTCCACTTGGGCCTTGTCGCGCTTAGCCGGTTGGCTGCTTGTCTAAAACGGTGTCCTAGGTGAGCGATTTCCTTGCAAACGCAAAGCAAAGTGACGCGATTCGACGCGACGCGAAAAAACCAATCAGCCGTCAACTAACGTCGAGTCGCATCGCCCGCACGCCGCGCCGGGATTAATCACGTAGGACACTCGTATTAGTTGGCGGCTCTTTGGTGTTTTTCGTTGCGTCAGGTCGCGTCACTTCGCTTCGCGTTCGCAAAGAAATCGCTCACCTTGGACAACAACTTTGTGTCAAACTTACGGTGAATTATCAGGGCAATGTTGGGAAGACAGCTTGAGGTGCGTGGCGTAGGCCTCTTCCGACGCAAAGCGGAGCTCGCAGGTGCAGCAAAGTGGGCCCAGCTGTGGGACCTGGATGGAACAGAAATGTATGTATAAGCCGTACTACACAGCACATAATACGGCACATTGAGATCATCGAATCTCAATAATCTATCTCTTGTTGGGGAGTTTCGAACCTCACAAACGATATTATCTAATATTGGATCCTCTTGCAAAGTACAGAACGAACTCACGATCCTTACTTAGCAGACAGAGTGCAAGTTGCGTACCTTTGAGTAGACTTACCGTCCTCTTTATTTCGTGTGCAAAACTCGTATCTACCTTACATTACGTTGATTTTCACTCCAAAGCAGACATACTTTTTTTTCATTAAAATCATAATTAACATCTTTGTCGCTATTGGTCGAGGAGATTGACGAGCAAAGTGGCCGAGGATTCTCTCCTCACTCTGAATGTCTTCAAAAATAAGTAAAATGGTTGTCTCCACCTCTTCCACGCCTCGGCCCGGTGACGGGACCGCCTTCCATGTTCAATTCTGGCAATGGACGCGCGAGCTCCTTTGTTTTTTAGTTTAATAAATAAAGTGTAATTAATGTAATTAATGAAAACACCGGAAGAGTACGACAACAATTGTTTTATTATTTTCCTTGACGCCGTTAGGTGTCAGTTTATATTAAATCTACCCACAACTGTATTGCCGAAATATTATATTATTGGAGTATAAAAAAAGAAATATTTTGCGTCTTTATCAGATAAATGTTTTAAAAGTGATATTCTTATTCGTAGTAAAAATATTACAAATTAATGAACTGATCCCCATAACGAATGTGTTGTTCAATAAGTATAATGAAATTTTTATTTCTGGAAACCTTTCGTTTGTTTGCTTAATCTATTCGAAAAACTTAAATCATTTCTAAAACAACAAAACGATAAGCATTAGAAATGCAGATAATATTTTTAAAATCTTGTTTACAAATTTGGCTGAATGCAAGTCACGCTTTTGCCTATAAAAAGATTACGTTCCATCGACCATCGACACGACCACGACCTGTCACCATGTTTTGTATCAAACAAAACGGGTACACTTTTTCTGAAAACTAGTAAACTGGAGATAAATAGTTCCATGTCAAAACCCCTGTACCTTACAGTGTTTATTTTGATGTAAAAATTCAATGCAATTGTTGTAACCATGGAAATAGACCTAAAAAAAATAAGATTTTTCTTGAAGCTTACACAAAAGGCAATTACCTGGAATAAAAAACTCTTAGCCTTAGATAACCAAGTAAGTACAACTATGCAGACGATACTCTTACAAATGACTAAATTGATGAAACTCAAAAGAAAACAAATGAAAACAAATGAATGTCAAGCGCGAAAAAAAACAAGCTGATAAAAGAAATGAATCTGAAAAATAATCCCACTGAAGAGTTACAAGCAACGGCCATACTTTTTCAAAACGATTTAAAAATAAAAAAAGATGAAATGATTTCAGCTAGCGCCATTTCTGCAGAACATGTTGAAGAACGGACTATAAAAAATGTTGTTAAAAAAAGATGTATTACAAAAGTTCAGGAAGAAAGTAGTTACGACAGTCAAGAAAAGAAGTCTGAAAAGCAGAAGCCTTTTATACGTCATAGTGACAGTGTTTTGACCACGACAAAAAATGATTTGACATCACGTGAAAAAAATGTGGTCGAAAAGATGTTTAAATGTGAACACTGTAGCGCTTTCTTTGCGCGTGAAGATGCTTTGAAAAGTCACCAGATAATTCACAGAGTTAACAAGTCTTACAAATGCACTCGTTGCAGCTACTTGAGTTCTAAAAAATATGATTTCACAGTTCATATGAGAACGCACACCAGTATAAAAAAATATAGTTTGATAAGACATATTCGAACGCATGCTGGAGAAAAACCATATAAATGTGATGAATGTAGCTACGTCAGTATCGATAAAAGAGGTTTGACAAGACATATTCGAACGCATACTGGAGAAAAGTCATATAAGTGTCATGAATGTAGCTACGTCAGTACCCATAGAGGTACTTTGACAAGACATATTCGAACGCATACTGGAGAAAAGCCATATAAATGTGATGAATGTAGCTACGCCAGTTCCCAACAGAATAGTTTAAAACGACACATTAGGACCCATACAGGCG